>CM053503.1:79040479-79294038 GCA_028627145.1 Eidolon dupreanum | reverse complement strand
AGTGTTTCAGATAAGTAAAGGAGAGATTTGATGCATTTAGATTTGTGAATTCTTTCCCAGTCATAGAGGGGTTAATGACTTGCCACCTATGGTTCAGATGTGCATTTCTTTCCAAGTTTTCCAGTTGACAACGCTTATTTATAAAGATCTTATTTCTTCACAGATGATGCCAGAAGTACGGGGAGCCTTGTTTGGTGCAAACGCCAACAGGAAGTTTTTGGACTAAGCCTGTGGGAGGTGGAGGTCACATACTGCTATGATGTGGAAGTTTCTGATAATTGAAGAAACAAGATTATCTGTGTAGTAGCTTCCTCCTTGCTCTTCTAATATTCTGTATTTATCAGTGGATACCCTTCTGTAGCTAATGCACTTAATATAATTGTTAACAATGGGAGAAAGTTTCACATAAAATCAGGAAACCTACATTTAGCTTAAGGAACACAGTTTTCCATTGGTTCTGCAGCATGATAAGGAAATCAGGTGGCAGTTGTATGGACTTCACCCCGTCTTCTGCTCTCCCTCTGGTTCTAGTTATCTGTTCTAGAGGGTCATGTGTATGGTATTCTCTGCCATTATGGCTCTGCTCTTTAGGCTTAAAATGCATGTGGGGCATGCATTCCTTCTAGCTATAGTAGCTTCACTGTTTCCTGTTTGAGTCTAGAAGTGTTCCTTATCTGTAAATGTGGTTTAAAATTTAAGCCATGATGCTCTATTTATTAAACCAAAAGGTTTACGTGAATTCCATTATAATTTATTATGCAAGGCACTGTAAGCTTGTGGTTTGAGAGGATAAATCCTTACTAAAGTATCTAGAAGAAATGTCATTTTCCAAATCCCTGCAGCATTTGCTGGTTGACAGTTGTCAGTACTTGAAACCATTAACCCCCCCTGTGTCCTCTGGCGCTTCCCGCTCATTTTTACCAGACCCTCGCCCAGCAGTGTTCTTCCAGCCAGTTATGGTCTTCCACACACACCGTACACACAAGTGTTCAATATTACCTGTCCTCTAGAAGTTTTGACAGCTTTATTGAGGAAATAGTTTTACTAGCTTTGGCAGAGTCAGAAAAAAACTAGGTTTTGTTTTTGTTTTTGTTTTTATGGGGGAGGATGGGTTACTTTGTGTTAGGCCTAAACCCTTTCACAAATGTCCTTTTCATCCTCCCACTCCTCATTCTTTTTTCCTCAGATAACTTCTAAGAGCTGCCCAAGGTCCTCCAGGTAATAAGTGGAAGAGCTGATATTTTAACTCCAGTCCGTCTCTAGAGCTGATACTCAAATGCAGTCCTCTTAATTAAGAAGGAGGCTAGTAAGGCTATTTTTTCATTAACCTAAGTTTTTTATGTTAGGTAAGGACTAATGGAAATACCAACTCCTGGAAAGATATTTTTTCTTAGGATTTGACCCCACATGTCTGATACCGTTTCTCTTCTCTGTACATAGCAGTCTTATGGAGGAAGGACTGAGGTACATGGGGACTGTCACAGCATACTCAGTCCCTCAAGATGATGCAATTATGAAGTGATAAGTCGAAGCAAGACTTAAAACCCAGTGTAACTCAGAAAGTAGCCACCCTGTGGCTGTTCTCTACCCCTTTGAGTAACAATTTGAAGAGTGAGTTATAGAAACCTGTAGCAGTGTTCATTTTCATGTCCTTTGGTTCTGAAATGGACAGAAAATTAGATGAAAGACTATTCATTGTAGCCTGTCTGCTTTTCCCACTAACTACTAGATGAGATTGTGACTAGTCGACTTTATTTCATTGTTTCATAGACATTGGTCTCTAAGAGCCCGTGTTCCAGATGGAGGATATAAGGCAGGGTGGCTGCCCTGACTTTGCCCAGGCTCCTCAGTTTGAGTTGGCCTTACCCCTCAGCTGTCTACAGTTTGAAAGGATTTGCTTGGCTTCAGATTAGGTGCTGACTTTTAGGGCTTTCACAGTCCCCTTGAACTTCTGATCCTCCTTTTTTCCAAAATGAGTGCTAGGACCAACTAAGTTATTTAATTCAAAGAATTAACAAAACAATCCTCCAGCTGACTCAAGTATACTGAGTTTGAGTGAAATGTAAAATGTAGAAACAACTCTTACATCTTTGCTGTCTGTTAAGGCCCTACAATTAATACAGCCAACGCATTTACTGTTTTTGTTGAAAAGTTAGTGATTAGGGGTTGCTGAAAGGAGGACAGGACTGTAGTCAGCTTGCTTATTAGAAAAAGTTTATTTCTTCTGAGACTGAGGTGGTGCTACAAGTTAGAGGACAAAATGTAACATGATAGGTCAGCTTGCTTTCCCCCTCTAGTCTAGGTAGAATGGGCTAGACAGATGGCAGCCAAAGGGACTTGAGCTCCAGCTATACTCAAAACACTTTAAGATACGTTCTCCAATACCAGTGAAGTAGACACCTTGGGCAGTCCCAAAGAGTGGGGCTACAACGAGGGCTTAACAGCCTGCTCCCTTCACAAAGGCAGATGGTCCCTCCTGAATCCAGAGTTTCCTGGAAGAAAGAAGCAGCTTGTGAATGTACATGAGCACACTGCAAGTGGTACTCAGTGATATGCTCTCCAACATTGTATGTCTTTGAGAGCACGTGTCACTTCCCACAGCAATAGCAGTATCCGGGGTATCTGGGAGCTACACCTCCAGTGTATATTTGTGTTTAGTTACTAAGCACTTGGGTCCTGGGTGTGGAAAATTGGCTCAGTTTGCTAGACTCTGGGAGAAAGATGCCATAGGGATTCAAAGAAGAAAAAAGCTCCCGGTACAACCTGATTTTGTTGACAGGTGAGGGAAAAGAAAAGATTTCAAAGCAGTCCAGAGCCCAGCGTAGTCCAATGATAACATTGTCCTCTAGACAAGTATAAGTGGACAGCAATGCAAAGGGAACTGTCCTAGGCGCACCTATGTAAAGGGTTCTCACCTGGCGCAGTGATCCTACTGTAATTGTCCTCACCCAGGCCTTTCTTGAGGGTTTGGATTCGAGTTTTCAAAACTAAATCAAGCAAAAGTTAAAATAAGGAAGGAAGGAACATTTGCTTTTGGTGTTCTTCCTCAACATGAAATGGGCCTGTTTCCTTTTAGAGCCAGTATACAAAAAACATTCTGAGGCCAGCTTTTTCATTGTGGGATTTGTAATTGAAGATCTTCCCCTTTTTAGGCCTCATTTATAAGATGGAAGAATTAGAAACCACATGATTCCTCAGGTCATGCATGCTATGGAGAGGTCTAGCTCTGCTAGAGGAGCTGGCTGTAACCCTAGAGGTAGTGGAAGCATTATCTGGTGCTGTTTAGCTCCTGCCTTTAGCATTGAGTTTTAAAATACCAGCAATCATTTATAACTGATGCTCACAACTTTACTAGGGGACAAAACTAATGAAATTGGCACCTAGAAGGTGAGGATTTGTCAGCGATAAGAAATAGGGTGAAAAAAATAGAATGAAGGTCTCTGGCTCCACTTTACCTGGGAGGATCTTTGATGGGTTTCTGAATTTTCAGGTTGGGGCTCTTTCTATCCTAAAAGCGCAAAATTACTATTCATCCTATAACAACTGTACAGGTGCCTAATTTGTAAAGCAAGTCAACACTTGAAACCCCTACATCTCCAATGCACTTAACCATCCAGGGGTGTCACAGCTATGGAACCTGCAACACAGCCTGACAAAAAGGAATGAGCAAAGGAAGCCTTCCCAGTAAGCTCATTGAACCCAAGGCTGTTAAGGTTGGCAAACAGTGGGAAGTAGAAGATGGAGAGGGGAATATCTCTGCAGAAGAAGAAGAAACACTGAGCTATGTGCTGCTCTGGGGCTTCTACCCAAGGTCATACAGTCAGCTTATGAACTAGAGAGCCCATCAGATGGATCAGAGACAAGCCCAAAATTCTGTATTCCTGCCTTAGTGCCCCATGATAATGCGGGTGACAGACGGCATAAGCAATAAGATCGATTTGCCTTCCCCTACCCTTCAAGCTCATTCTGTCCTCCCAGCTTCTTAATGAGCCAGATGCAAATTCGAAGACTTGACATGTTCTATAAAAGTGGGTAGGCAGGCTAAGGGAAGAGTTAATAAGTTGAGTGAATGGCTGGTGAAGAGCTATAAGCTAAGTGTTGAGGGGGTGGGATGGACAGGAATATTTTAAGCATTTTGGCCAAGTAGCAAGGTAAAATGAGGAAATATATCCACTCATTTACTTACAGATGATCCACAGTCCTTTGTACACAGGGCATTCTAGCTGCCTTTGGGCCGCAGAACACCCAATACTCATGAGCTTGGCCACTGGAGAAGGCTTAAAACTAGTCTTCCAGGTACCCTGCCCAATTCTGAGAAAAATCAAACAGTTTGAGTATTCTAGGAAGAACACAGGCAAATTGGGAAAGCAGGCTCTCTGGCCCTCTGTTCCCACTCCCTGTTCATTGGGGTCCTTCTGTATCCCAAGTTCAGGAAGCCTTACCTGAGGAGAGTGGCACCAAGGCCCTTATAGAGACCAGGCAGGCCCTGAGTGTGAAGCAGCTCCCAGGCAATGAGGGTGGCAGATGGGTGGTTGTGTTTGGAAGCCTCGCAAGCCGAGCCACTAGCGTAGGACCTGGAGGAGGAAGGTACTGAGGCCGAACCCTGATGGACTGCTGAAAGGGAAAGGACAGATCCCATCACAACCCAGGCCTCAGTAGACAATGCCAAAACACTCGCAAGAGTATGGTTCCCAGTTCCTATCTCTGGGATAACTCACAAAGGTAGACACCCCTACTAGAATTCTGAGGATTGTCCTAATTTTAGAACATTAATTCTTGACTCCAAGAAAACCTTTATAAGATTATATTGTCTAACTAGCTGTCCCCACTGTATAGGATGGTTCCCCAGGGCACAGCCATTCCCTGCCCGGCTCTCTTTCTCATAGGAAGCTACAGTAGTAACCCTACTCCCCAGTTCCTTACCCTCTTGTTAAAACTGATCTGTCTTCCATTTATAAACCATCTCTGAACCTATTACATAGTTCCATCCTATTAGCACTTTGGGACATAGGAATCCCATATATCTTCTCTCTGATGTGTAAAGCAGCAAATTATTTTTGTTAAAAACTGCTTCAGACCTACGGAGCCTCCTTTCTCTAGTATTCCAAGATAAGGCAAACATGCACTTTATACCCTCACTGTTTTTAGAATTTGATTCTTGAGATGTCAACCCATTTTAGTTGAATAATTCAGAGCTCATAATATGAGCTCATTAATAAATAAATTTTTTTCCCCCTGAGCCTATAGTAAATACAAGCATGTCAAATGTGGGAGTCCTGTTAATGACCACAAAATTCAATGCACTGAAATTGTGTAAAAATCAATTTTCTTAATTGAGGAAACTGATTTGAGAAGTGTTTTAGAGGCTTTGCCTAGATTATAAGTTCCTGCTGAAAGGAAGCTATTTCATATTCCAGTTTTGTTTGATATCTTGCAGGGCAGCATTTCATACTAAGAAGCTGTTACAATGCATATTTTCTTACGGTAGTAATCTAGGGCCTGTGGGCCTCAAACAATTAGCTTTAAGCAGTGAATGTTATTCTCCCTGTGTCTTCTTTAGATGCACATAATTCACCCATATCCTAGCTTTCACTTTTTAAATGTTTTACGAATAGTATAGTAAAACCCAAGTTGAAAACAAAATGTTACAGAGCTTTTTACTCTTTGCAGATCAAAACTGCAGACTTTCCAGTGACTGAACTTCTTCATTCTTTCTGCAGTTTTATTTGCTTCAGGCTAATCCGATCCAACTGAGAAATCTTGTGCGTAATTGGTTTGAGGAAGGGTGAGGGCACCCACATTTACTGAGGACCTCACCGGATGCTATATTAGCCACACCACACATTGGCTTATTAAATTCAGATGTTGTGAGTTAGCCCTGAGGAGAAGCCTTCTGTCCCACCCCACTAGGGCTGGCCTCCTTCTACCAGACAGCTTTCACTCTTAACATATGCTTTGGAACCTACACCACTCTATATTTTTGAGAGGGTCAGGAATAAGCAAAGTGCCAAACTTCTCTTCCAGAGACAACCAGAGAAGTAAGAATGGTTCTCTTCTCCGTTTTTATGCCTTCGTACTAAAGCCCAGCTTCAGAGTAATATAGCAGAATAAAGCTTCTATAGACTGAAGTGTTCATGAGCAGGCCATTGACATTTTAAGATCTTTAGGAAATCAAGCCTAAACGTCAAGACAATATGATAGGGGTGTAAGAGTGAGTATTCTCTGTCCCTCCTGGATCAAGATTCTCATTTCTGCTATTTGTTCTAGAGCCGGAAGTGTTGGGATCTAGAATGATAACCATAAAATAAAGACGTATGCTGGCCTAGAAAATTGATAGGGTCACACGGTCTGGCAAATGAGTATAGATTTGGGGAAATCTATTCTGATCAAGCCCTTTATTGATTCCATGTGAAGTGGGGATAGGCCTCACCCAAACGCCCAGCATCCTGCAGCTGAATCTTGAACATTTCCATGGGACAGGTAACTACCATGTGGCTCATTCCAGCTCCACATCCAGCTATCATCTCCATCTTCAGATTCTGCTCCTGCCTGTGGGACGGGAGTCAGGATTATCCTTCAGTCACAGACCAGCCCTGTTGTCCCACCCTGTCCCATCTACTCTTCCTTAGTAGTTGGGATTTTCCAGGCATGGTATTTAGCCTCATTCCCATTGTCTGTTACTCACCCAGCTCAGTAAATAATTACCTTGCCCTCAGGCTCTCCAAGATGTGACAGTAAATTTAAAAGGGGCTGCCAGGGAGGTAGCATCTGCAGAGAAGTTGAAACTAGTACAGTGAAACCACCCATTGCAGGAATTTGTTCCTGGTCCCTTAAGTAATATCACTAAGAAAGTGGGATGCACAGAGAGAACTAGAAAGTAAATGCTAGCAAGGGTATGGAGAGAAGGGAATCCTCATGCACTGTTGGTGGGAATGTAGTATGGAGGGTCCTTCAAAAAATTAAAAATACAACTATCATATGATCCAGCAATTCCACTTCTGAGTATCCGAAGGAAATGAAATCATATATTGAACAGATATCTGCACCTCTATGCTCATTGTAGCATTATTTACAATAGCAAAGACTTGAAAACAAAATCAAAAAGATCAGATTTGTGGTTATAAGGTAGGGGGAAATGAGTTGTGTAAAGGTGATCAAAGGTACAAACTTCCAGTTACACGATAGTAAGTCCTGGGGATGTGATGTGCGGCATGGTGACTACAGTTAATACTGTATATTTGAAAACTGCTGAAGGAGCAGATCCAAAAGTGCTCATCACAAGGAAAAGAAAAAATTTTTTGTAACTCTGAGAGGATGGATGTTAACATTGTGGTAATCATTTCACAATATATGTGTGTCGTCATGCTGTATACCTTAAACTTATACAATGTTGTATGTCAATTATATCTCAAAACAAAAAAATTCATTCGCTAGTTGATATATATGTATGTATATATATTCTGTCAGTCAGTCTGTCTGCTATCTAGAACTTCCAAATTACACCAGCTCATTTTCTCCCTTCACTTTTTATCTGCCTAAACACATACTAACCCTCAGCCATTTGTGTGCACATATTTATATACATGCAGACAGGTAAACTGAGGCAGAGTTACAATCCTCTCCCTGTCACCTTCCAAAAAAAAGTAGATATGTAGTAAAAGATTTCCGTACCCCACCCAGCACCTGGCCATACCCATCTTCCATGAGCAGCTGCTGGAAGAAGTCATTAGCTGCCAGCTTGATGGCCTTTTCTGGAGTGACCAAAGTGAGGTTCACTGCAGCCCCTGGAAGTGAGCGATGAAGATGAGGAGTTAAAGCCATCTCAGATGTAATAATGCCCCGAGTCCACTACTCACATAGACAACCTACTCTAAGCCCAGCCAGGTAAGTTTCTTGGAGTAAATGGGGTCTTGGGGTTGGGGAGTCAAGGATAGTTTTTCTGCCTATTTTATTGAAACAAATTTTCTTTTCTCTCTCTACTTCAACTCTCCTCCCACCACATATTCCTTTTTATGTATGTGTTTCCTTTGTGGGCTCAGTAGTGCAGTTATTAGGAAGTTATTTTTGTCCTTTCTAGTGCTACCCATCTCAGATGATAAATGAACAGTTCCCCAAATTAAGCCCCAATAATAAGACCCTGGGGGACAGGGATTGGTTTCAGTTACCCTGTACTGTGCTAGCCCAGGCCCTCTGGCAGCTCTGTTTTTACTTTATTCCTAGGGTACTAGCATATCAGCTTTTCAAATTCAGTTTTGTATCCATTTTCCAAGGCATAATCATGGTTGTACCATGCTGGATGGGGACACTGCTGGAGACCGGGATAGCAAGAGCAGTGTCAGGGAAGAGCCACCAAATAACCCCCTTCTAGGAGCTCAAAACACTTTGCATTCTCTGTCCCTGTCAGCTTCTCCCTCTTCTGTTTTTGGTGGCTGGGTGCCCTGACAGCCCTGAGACAGGAGGGGAGGGACAAGGGGAATTTGGGGCCTCACTTGCTTCCAACATCGAATAGTGAGGTACTGGTGATGCCAGGATGGAGCCCAAGGCACTTGAGCTCCTCAGTGTATTCATCAATGCCCCACCCCCATCCTCACCATAACTACGTCTCTACCAAAGAACTAGAGGGCTGTGAAAAGCAATGTGGTAGCACAGGCCCCTCGCAGGAGTTCCCTGGGCAGAAAGAACACCAATCCCCAGTGTCCTATAAACTTCCACAGTGTCCTATAAACTCCTGTGCCACACCCTCTGTCCTCACTTGTCCCAAGCCAGGCCTCCCCCAGGACACCTGGAAAGCCCACCTTGGTACATGCCTAGAAAGCCCTCCACCCTCGCCATCTTCATCAGGTAATCTATCCTAGAAGCAAAAGCTGGAAAAGGAAATCAGTGGTGAACAGGAGGCTGCTCCACAGCCCCCTTCCCCCACACCCTAATCTACACACTCCCTAAAGAAACTGGAAGGAATGAGGCCCTATGTCTGTCCTCTGGGAGCCCCGTCTCCCTACTCACTCTCCTCACCAATCCCTACATTCCCTTGTAGATATCTTTTCCATGCTGGTTCTGAAGTTAAGTCTTGGCCAAGTCGATGGGGAACACACAGGTCACCCCCACAAGCCCTGCCACACCTCCACTGATGAGTTTTGCTGTGACACTAGACCATGGGAAGGAGGAAGGCACAGAGTGAAGGAGGGAGGCTGGCTGCAGAGAGCTGCACACAGCAAGGACTGGATGGGGAAATGTAGGGAGAAGGGCAGGAGGGCAGGAATGGAGTGGAGCAAGGGTAGAAATGGCAGCTCCTGGGACCTCAGCCCACAGGTGTCCAGAGATTCCTCTCCTTAGCCTCCTACCAACCCCAGCAGCCCCCCTGGCTGACCTGGTGTGCCTCCCTCCCCAGGTCTAATGCCAGAGACAGGTTAGGGGCCAGGAGCCAGGAGGGCCTGGCCACTTCCTTCAGGGGCACTGCACTCACCAGGGCTGAAGCTTTTTGCTCTAACCCTAGTGGGAAATGCTCATAAAAGCTAGGATGCTGAAAGCGTTTCTGGGAAGGAGGCCAGAGTGCCAGTTATGTCCCCTGGGGCCCCACCAGGGTGCAGAATGCTCTTAGCTAGGCCTTAGAGCATTCCCTTCAGAGCTTCCACCGAAGACCTGTGGATAAATTTTCAAACACACCGAAATTTTATTTCGGACTTAAGGTCAGTCAGAATCCTGGCTATGCTGTTAGTTAAGCAAGTTACCTCACTTCTCTGATCCTTTGTTTTCCCCTCTGTAAAATTAAGTTAATGCATTTGGTAACTGATAGCTACTATTAATAATAAGAGAACATACTTTTCTGACAATGAGGGTTTTAGTCAGCACAAGATAACCAAGGGTTAAATTATTGAGATTATCTGATTCTGGCCAAAAGTAAAGTCTCGCTTTTTATGTGGGTCCCCTCATCCTGGAGAAGTTTTTAAAGTCTGGAAATACAAAATAAAGCTTCCTCAGACTCGTTGGAACCTAGTAAAATTTTCTTATTTTTCTAGCCAGAGGCAGACTGTGAGCAAAATATTTGGAGGTAGATTAGCTGGAAGTGGTAAGAGTAGATAATAAACTTAAATTTTACAATCTGAGGAGATATAGTCCAATTACAAATTATTTTTAAATATACATATGTGTGTATAAATAAATATATATATTTTTTGTGTACAGGAAAACAGGTCTCTCTTGCTGTTCTCCAGGACTCAGCTTATACTTCAGGGATCTGGAAGAGCAGCTGAGGATGTGTTACTACATAGCAACTCTTCCCCGAGACCTGGCCCAGAGATGAGTGCTGTCTCAGCCAGAGTTTACCTCAAATCCTGTTTAGACATTCTGCAGGGGGCCGAGGACTCTGGTGGGTCCCAGGACACAAGGCTGTTTGTTTGCTTCTCAAGGCAGAAGACCGGCTGAAGCAGAAGTGGTGTTCGTATCCTTGACTCTAGCCAGCAGCTGCTGAATGGATAAAGTGCAGGCGTCGGTGGAGAGTGGCCCAAGCCGCCTTCACGGCAAGTCACAAACTCCTTGGGCTACAATTTTCTCCTCTATAAAGCAGTCAGAACAACACTCACTTCATGGTGTGAGAACCATGTTTGTGATGGGACAGAACATTATTCGTGTATTCACAAACTTGATCTGTGATCTTCCCTTCCTAGACCTTTGGGACTTTGGGGATTGAGATTAGAAGGAAGAGGATGAGAGAGAAGGATAACAGGCCAAACTAAGGCTTGGGCAAAGGCGTTCTGGGGCATTTTGGAGAGAGGCCTGGGAGCAGATGTGAGGGAAGTGGATGGGATCCCAAAAAATGGATTTTAAGGAGTTGCTGTGGACACGGAATCCCTCATGGTGTCCAAGAATTAACAGTAAAACACTTGAGATGTTCTGAAGTTACTCTTTGGGCTTTTAAAATGTGTTTTCTTAAACTGCCTGTGATCCTGTAGAAAGACTGGGCTGCATTAAGTCTCTGGACTTATTCATAACTGATGCATATGGAAAGCACCAGGGATAGCGTCAGGAAGTCAAAGCTACGATAACAATAGGGCTTCTGAGGAGGGTTCCCAGTTTAACCCCAGAGAGGCAGGGGCAAGAAAGGTTCTGATGCTCCAGTGGAGGCTGGCCTGAGCCCCGGTGGGTGGGGAGGTCTCGTCTCTACAGGCTCCCTTCAGGCTGCTCTAGTGCTCCCTCTTTTTCCATGCTCCTTGTTGTTCCCTGGGGCTACCAGCAGTTCTCTGCTGTCTCCAGGTATTTTGTTTTGGGGAAGAAAGAGAGATCAGACTTTCTCCGGTCTATATTGACTCACTCAGAAAAAATTTCTTGAGTACCAGGCAATGACTACTGCAGGTCTAGGATCTATCAGTGCACAAAAGACAAACATTGTAGTTCCTGGGGACTAAATTCTAAAGGAAGAGACAGATAATAAATGAAATAAGTAAATCCTAAGGATACCAGATAGTGATAAATACTCCAGAAAAAAACATTCAGAAGGGAAGGAAGATAGGAAGTGTCAGTGGGGTGGGGGTGATGGTGACTTGACCAAGAAAGGATCCATTGAGGTGACTTGAGGATTCAAAAGTAAGGGAGTGAGCCATGCAGCTGTCTAGGGGAAAAGCATTCAAGGCAGAGCAGAGGAGCTGAGAGCAGCAAGACTAGTAAACTAGAGGAACAGCAAGGTGGCCAGTGAAGAGTGGACATGGGCTGAGAAGCGAAGACAAAGTCGTAGAGATAATGGGGTGGAGGGCTGACCAGGTATGGCTCATAAGGCCTTTGCCTCTTATCCTGAATGAAAAGAGACACATTGGGAGTTTTCAGCATAGAAATGACATGCTCTTGACAGGATCATTTGGCCGCTGTGTTAAGAATAGATAGCAGAAGGTCAAAGGTAAGAGCAGAAAGACCATAACTATGGGAGTTGAACACTGTTAAAATGTTCGGCTGAAACTTACTGGATTTCGTTAACCAAAGTCACCATTAAAAAAAAAAATCCTGTAAAATTTATATAGTTTTTGATGAGAAAAATATGAGAAAGTTTGAATTCATCTGTAAATTTTTAAATTAAAAACTCTTTGATTTAAAGCTACCTAACTAAAGCTATTACAGTATGAAAATCATATAGAAGGGATCTCTGCACTCAAAACAAAAATTCTGTTTGTAGGATATTGGGAAGTTAGAAATCCCCTGAGTAAAAACATCAGAGACGTTCTTGACTAATAAAGGAGTAACAGACAATTCAAAAAGAAAAAAGCAGAAAGACCAGTTAAATTATTGCAGTAATCTAAGCAAGAGGTGATGGTTGCCTGTCAGGAGTGTGGTAGGAGTTGGTGGTGAGAAGTGATTTAATAATGGATATAAGTTGAAGGTAAGACAAACAGGATTTCTTGATGGTCCAGCTGTGAGAGAGAGGAGTAGTTAAGAGGACACCAAAGTTTTTGGTGAGAACTTGAAAAATGGGCTTGTAACATGGTATTTGGCCCTAGAATATGTAAAACTTGGATCTTTTGGAAAAACAAGAAGCTGGTCTGAAGAGAAAGAAAAGTGAAGCAAGCATATCTGCAGGAGAAACAAAAGAGGAAATATTCCTAATGTTTAAATTCCTGCTTTACTGAATGCAGTCACATTCCTGTCCTTGGATTCTGTCCTGTCAATAAATTAGGTTGTTATTGATTCACTTGCTAGATTTGGTTTCTGATACTCCCAACCAAAAGGGTCTTAACTCTCTGAAAATTAGCAAATAGAGTGAGAATTTGCAAATTGCAGGCCATAAAATATACGACTGGCTGAGAGAAAGTAGGGCAGAGGCTTGATGAACCCCTAGACTGGGTTGGGAAGCTGGCAGGTCTTGTGCAATATCATCTATCATCTCTTGAGACACCATTTGTCTCCAAAAGGTGGAGTTTAGTGGCAAAATGTCAAGAAATTAAAGTGTGTTGGCTATTACTTGAGACATTTAATAAGTTGTTATGAAGGAAGGACACACTGTAATTCCAGATAACTGCCTTAAAAGTTGATAGAAAACAACAGGACATGTCCAGAGATTCAAATAATTGAGAATCTTACAGCCATATTCCCTGCTTTTTCAACTAAATTCCTATTTTATAAATTGTGATTCACTGGCTATTGGAATAGGGGTATTTAAGGGAAGCCAGAGAAATTAGGGGTATCCTAATCCCAAGGCCACTCCCTAGCACCTCCACTAGACAGACGTGCATTTCCTGGTGGGGTGTGTGCATGCATCTCAGAGCCCCGGCATCACCACCCCGAGACTGCGGCAAGCCACTATTAAGTCTGAGGCTTGGCAGTTCTCTTTAACAGACTTAGTAATCAAAGACTATGACTCGACAAGGTTTCTGGAATAGGTAAATGTATTAGTACAGTCAACAAAGAGGAAACTGACAGTCAGCCAGCCAAGATTTTTTAAAGGAGTCATATCACCACGAAAATCCAAAACTTGGCAACAGGGCCCATAATTGCTCAGTCCCTCAGGCGGTCCACAGACCCAAGTGTTGGTCATTCTACAAATATTTTTTGAGTGCCTACTGTGTGCCAGTTGCATTTCTAGGTGGCAGGGAGATAGCTGAAAACAAAAACAAGTTCCTTGCCTTCATGAATTTAAATTCTATTGGTTCCAACACTGACAGGAATAGGCTTCTAAAGTGACAGCCCGCTCTCCCAACGGGTACTCCTTTATACTGTTCTCTCGGTATAGGTTCTGAAAGCAAGGGAAATTCTCCCAGCAAGCAGGTCATATTGCCTGACCAAGGAGCTCATTACACTGCCCAAAATTTAGTAAACAAAGGACACTCATTAAATTATCTAGTCTTATCACTTAGGGTATGCTTCATGCTTTAACTATTGTCCAGGAGATAATATTTTACCTACCTTCTTTTCTAAATGGAATTTGGGAAAAAGTATTTTGTGAGTACTGGGGCAGTAAAACTAAGCTCTGGGATGTAGAATTATGAGGAGCTACATCTGGAACTCTTTGGGACCAAAGGGGAGGACTGGATATATATGAAAAAACAATCTTGACAAGGATAACAGAGGGTCTGTGTCATTGCTTCTAGATACAGTATCTGGTCATGACATTTAGTTGCCTCACACTGGGAAGACAGACAAGTGCATTTACATTTTTACAGGTGGTAATTGAACCATATTAGGAGGCAGAAATTTGGAAATAGTATGTGTTTGCATGTTCTCAGGCATGAAAGGTTGGAATGTAGTAGACAACTGTTGCATCTCTTCATTACCCCATTTCCAGGGATTCCTTCTTTCCCTTTCGACATTCCATCTGGTTGCAGTGGGAACTGCCATATTCCTAAAAGGTGACGGGGTCCCCTGGGTAATGTTGATTGTCTGAGTATGGGTACCTGACTTAAGCTAGGTTATGCAATCTCCACCACAGGAATTTTAAAAGTGAAAAATTGTGTAGCTTGCGTTTTTTTTTTCTATAATATATAAAACATGGGCCCCAATAAGCAGTCTTGTTTACTATCACGTGGTTTGGGAAACAGAGAGATAATTTAGAGAGAGATGAATAAAGCAGAACCACAGAGTAAGGATAGACTAGAGAGAGTTCTGGTGGTATTTAAAACCCTGATTACAGTACCAAAGGTACTAAAGGGATATTCCACTATTCTTCTAATAAACTGACTTACTGTCTTAAGTTAGATTTAGTTTTGGTAACCAGAGTCCTTAAGTTATATACAAAAAATTTAAAAAACCTTCACATTTCATTTAATAGTAATTGAGCTACTTAGACAATGAGGGTTCATAGATATGAGAGGTCAGTCAGTATAGGCTGGTTTGCAGAAGGAGCTAGAAGTGACCTTAAAAAATAAGGGAGTCTACAGCCATGCTACCCTGAACAGGCCTGGTCCTGTCTGATCTCAGAAACTAAGCAGGGTTGGGCCTGGTTAGTACTTGGATGGGAGACCACCTATAAAGACCAGGTGCTGTAAGCGTAAAAAATAAAAAATAAGGAATTGTAAGCTGACAAGGTCCTGGCAATCTGTGAGGTCAACCAAAGGTTGCCTCACCTAAAAAAAAAAGGTAACAAAAAATATAAAAAATAAAAAAAGGTAAAGTTTATTAGAAGAGGAAGAAGTGCACATCCTGGATGTGAGCTCTGTATGAGCACAGGTGGGGCCAAGCAAAGGTTTAGGGGCACAATGTGCCCCCTTGTTTACTCAGTAGAACTGAGGAAAAGAAGCTGCAGAGGCCTGGAGAAGGCCAGTGTGGACCTTGGGATTGTCAGGTATGGTATGTGCCTCCCAGCACCCAAATTTTGTCTTGTAGACAATAACAAAACACTGAATCCTTTCAAGAGGAAAAATACCACATTGAAGGTAGTATGAAGACAATAATTCTGGAAGAATAGGTTGAGAAAAGGAAATTTCAGGTGAGAGGCTTGCTAGGAGGCCATTATGGTCAAGCAATGAAGGGGAGAAGGATTAGGGCAGTAGAGAGAGTGCAGAGTAAAAGGCTTAGCTGGGAGAGAACTTTTTAAAAAGACAAAGGGCCTGGACTTGGTAACTGACCAGGGCTGAAGGAGAAGAACTGGGGAACTGTTGGAGGTCTGAAACCTGAGGGGCTGAGGAATGAGAAAGGCAAGTTAAGGAGAGGAAGCTGCCTGCAAGGAGGGAGGGGACATTCCCAGGCACTTCAGGAAGGCATTGAGAAGGCACAGCTGGCTTGGCAGGCAGAATATGTCAACTGTGGACAACATTCTGCTAGTGAGAGGTCTGGGGCTGGTCTGTGAACCGACAGGTGCCCAGTTTCCGAGAGTGCTGCTGCTACTGCTGCTGCTGGTGGGTGGGTAGGTGTGTGTACACAAAGGGTTGCTTGCCTCTCCCCCTCACTACTGTGGCTCTATTTTGCAAACAAGGAGCTGGCTAAGAACAGTCCTGGACAGTCAGAAGCAGACAGGTCCTGGTGGGGCTGGGAGGAAGCTTGTGTGTTGGGGCCCAGCTCTCTTACCCTCAGTTTCCTCACACTGAGGGCAGCATTCCAGGGGCTGCTCAGGTTCCTGGACTCAGATGGGCCTGCTCCCCTAACACCAACACTACTCTGTGACTCACCCTGTCTGCTTCCCTAGGAGATAGCTAGTTAACAGATAGATTTAAATTTGTTCTATTTCTTAAAGTACTAGAGTAATAGAAAAAAAATAAAAAATTCAGAAAGCACAAAAAAACTGTAAATTCTTAATACGTTATTTCTCAGGACCACATTTTGAACAGGCTGTGCAGAAACAAATCTATTTAGAGAAATGATTCTTAGTGGTGTGCTACAGGGACCAGAGCAGGCCAGGGTTTTGCGAGCTGCTCAGATTACACCGCTTTTCATTCTCCCCATATTAAAACATTCTATTCCCTTGAATTCTGCAACTCCTTGGGTTCTCTCCAATGGCTCCTCAGCCTCCTGTGACCAGGGCCCTTGGTCACTGGTGCCTACAGAATGCTGCTGATGGGCCCTGCCTCCCTCCCCTCCACACACCAATCTGGAGCAAGCCCGCCTTCTTCTGGGCTTTGGTTATTGTCTGCTCGGTCATGATTCCCAAGTCTGTCCAGCTCGGGCTCTCTGCCCTGAGCCCCACGCCATCATCTTAACTACCTTCTGCTCATTCTCACCTTAGTGGCCCAGCCACATGCAACATGTCCAACATTTCTCTTCTTGCTACTTGCATCCACTCCTCCAGATCTGCTGCATCTCCTGGTTCCCTAGCTCTTAGGACGGCATCCAGGCCAAATCTGTGCACCATCCTTAACTCGCCCATTCCCTGTTCTGACCCCAATTAATCAGTTATGTTCTGTCAGCTCTCTGTCCCTAACGTTGGTGCTGCTCAGGGGTGTATGGCTCAGTGCCAGTCTGTGACAACTACAGAAACTGAGAATAAATGTTTAGAAAATTTTATGGCAACTTGAGTAACATTGTTTCAGACTCTATTAATGGAAATGTGGACTTATTTTTAAACAATGTTTTCCTAGTAATCCACTTTAATGGTATTTTACAAAACCATTGATCCATAATGGACTGGGAGAAAAACAGGTCCTTCATCCTGGGTGGAAAAACCCTCTTCTAAGTCTCTCATGGCCACTAGCCACTGCTGTCACAGGGGTCTCATCCACTGCCCGGGGCAACTGCCAGCCTCCTAACTCTGTTCCCTGCTTTTAGCCTGGCTCTCCTCAAATCTGTTTTCTATAACAAGGCCAAGTGAGCAAAAGGGCACATCTGTTTCCAGCCTACCATTTAAACACTTTCCTGCCTAAAGAGCTTTGCGAATTTCCCCCCCTTTTAGGACAGTTTCCCAGCTCCTCACCCTGACCTTGCCCGTACTTTCTTACTGGCTGCATCTCCCAAATCACTCCTCCACCCATTCTCCCTACCAACCACTCTGAACTTTCATTTCTGGGAATATGGCACAGTCTCTTGCATCTGAGCCCTGTACACACTGTCCCCTTGCCTAAAATACTCCCCATTTCTACCTGATGAATTACAAATTGTTCTTTGGGATCTAGCTTCCATAAGCCCTTCCCAAGTCCCTCAAATCCTGGCTAGGAGCCCTCTCCTGTGATTCCATCTAACACCCAGTTTTAGCACTTACCACATTTGTATTACAAATTTATTGGCCTGCATCTCCATCAAAATGATAAATCACTGGAAGAGTCTCAGGGCTGTATCCTGGAGCCTGGTGCAGAGGCATTCCATACAGATGCTTGACTGAGTGAAACATGAGGGTGGTCACTGCCTTCAACTTTGCAGTCAGTCTTATCGTAAGACAGTCTTCCACTCTTCAGCTGCCATTATTTCTTCATCTTATGAGCTGCTCAGGGAAGAGGACCATAGTCTCTCCCCCTCCTCTAAATAGCAGGGCAAGGAGAGCACTCCTGAGACGAGCCCTTTATAAGCAGCAGTGCCAAGGAAATAACCTGCTTCCTGACTCAGACGCTGCCAAGGTACCCATCCTTAGGCAGCAGCTGCTTCCTCTT
Organism: Eidolon dupreanum; assembly: GCA_028627145.1. Lineage (NCBI taxonomy): Eukaryota > Metazoa > Chordata > Mammalia > Chiroptera > Pteropodidae > Eidolon > Eidolon dupreanum. The sequence continues at coordinate 79,276,048 of CM053503.1, read as the reverse complement.
GCCCACCCCCCTCACACTTCGTGTAGCAGAGAGATGAGGCTCTTTCCCATTGGTTTCTCTGACCTCTCCCCCAACTATTTGCTAGAAGGTCTTATCCTATCAACTGTAAGCTGGATACCCACAGACACTTACCTGCTTTCAGTAAGAAATTTTTGCCTTTTCTGGATGCCAAGATATAGGCTGGATTTCAGCTGATGGGCAGGAAGGTTTGGTTTACAGTTCCTGTTTGGTCAGTTGCCTCTCTCTTCACACCCACAGCAGGCCTTTCACCCTCAAACAGGTTGGGTTTGAATGAAACCCCAAAGAGGCCCAGTCCAGCCCTTCCTCCCCAGGTGGCAGCAGGTGACTGTTGACTAAATTGCTTGTATGACTGGGACAAAATGTCAAGCTAGGAAAAGATTTGCTTAAGGCAGCATTGGTGGGGGAGGGGTGTAATGAGAGACTCACCACCCACTGAGACCTGGAGGTCAGGGAGGAGGACAAACAAGAGAAAATCAATGCAATGCAAACACTTCTGCCAGAAATTTGGTGCCAAAATCTAACCTCAGCTTCTCAGACTCACTTTTCTAATAGGTTGCTGACTGAGTGCAACGAACCTGTACTTTCGGTGGTCTATAAGGCGCCCTCCCTCTCTTTAGGGATGTCTTTTGTTGATCTGGCATGGGTTTCTCGGGGGTCTCTCTGCGTTCAGCAGTAGAGGGGTGCAGGTAGTTTTGGGGCATTCCCTGCACTTGGAATGTTATATCTGAGCTCTTGCTTAGAGCTTAGAGGTTTTGGATAGGCAGCAGTAATAGATTTGGGGCTTGAAGACCAGAGGTGGAGAGGTGAAATTGAAATCCAGCTTCCCCTTAGGAGCCAACTGTCTCATTTGGAGCAAAGGATAAGGCTAGGTGGGTGGAGAATAAAGCTGGCAAGCCATTTTGAGTCTGCATAGTACAGGATCTTAGAGTCTGGTGAAGGATTTGGGAGAGACTTTGGTGTCAGAGACCTAGGCTCAAATTCCAGCTCCCAAGTTAATAACTGTCTTTTTATGCAAGATACTTAGTGCTTTTTCTTCATCAAGGGGATTGAGATATCTACTTCATAGAATTGCTGAGGATCACATGAAGCAGTACAGCACTGTGGCGAATAGGCTTTGGAGTGAGACTGCTTTTGAGCTGGTTTGAGTTCCAGTTTACCATTTATTAGCGGTATGACCTTAAACAAGTTACTTCTTTGTGCCTGCTTCCTCATCTATAAAATGAAACTCAGAAGTGGAACACTTAGTATAATGCCTGGCACATAAAAGCTGTTCACTAAATGATAATTATTTCCTTCTTTCCTGGTGGGCAATGGGAAGCTGATACAAGATGTGGATGGAGTAGGAGCACAGAGGGCACAGTTCAGGTTTACGGTAGCAAAGTGGTTTGGACAGGCCAGGGAGGTTTAAATAATCCAGGCAAGACATAAAAATTGAGTACATACACACAGGAGGGAAGAGATGTCATTTTTGTGAATAATCAATAGGGCTTGGTTGCTGATTAAATATACCAGGAACAGAGAGAATGGAAACACAGATCAGCAGGAAAAAGCTATGTTATCACACCCATTAGGAGGAGCAGAAGGACTGGATAGGTAAGGAGGGGAGAGAATAAGTTTGGCTATTGACATGATTTTAAAGTGGCAGCCACAAAAGGGGACAGCAATGTGTACTAGACAGAGTGGTAGAATGGTATCACCTTGTAGCAGGGGTATTAACAAAAAGCAGAAAACAACATGTGCTAGTGAGGATGTGGAGGAATTAGAGCTCTTGTGTATTGCTGATGGGAATGTAAATGGTACAGTGGCTGGGGAATGGTACAGCAGTGTATGGCAGGTTTTCAAAAAATTAAAAAATAGAATTACTATATGATTCAGCAATTCTGCTTCTGGCTATATACCAAGAATTGATAGCATGGTCTCGAGCAGATATTTGTACACCCATGTTCATTTAGCCCAAAGGGGGAAACAATCCAATGTCCGTCAACATAAATTAACAGATGAACAAAAATGTGGTATACCCATACAACGGACTATTATTCGGCCATAAAGAAGAAAATTGATACACACTACAATGTAGATTAACCCTGAGGACATTATGCTAACTCACAAAAAGACAAGTATTGTACAATTAATTCTATTTACCTGAGGTACCCAGAGTAGTCAGACTCATTGAGACAGAAAAGTAAAAAAGTGATTACTGGGGGCTGGAGGGAAGTTAGTGTTGAATAGGGATAACTTTGTATGGGATAAAAAAGTTCTGGAAATGGATGGTAGTCACGGTTGCAGTATGTGAATGTACTTAATGCAACTAAAGTGCACATTTAATAATGGTTGAAATGGTAAAATTTCTGTGTATTTTACTACAGTAAAAAGGAGAGGTGAGCAACGAAGCTAGTATATTACATTTAAACATAAATAGATGGCACTGAAAGGAGAGGGGATGGTGTTGGTATTAAGAAATAAAATTAAGAAAAAATTTTAAAAATAGGCAAAGTGTAGGAAATAGAGTCTGGAAATAAAATTACAAATCATCTTAGTAAAAAAAAAATTTAAACAGTGGCAAACAAAAACATGGGTGGATGCCAGTGTCCAGCAGGAATATGGAAAGGGAGACCAGAGTGTGTCCAACAAGTCTGAACCGAAGATGGAAGCATGAGACAACTGCACAGTGACAATCAAGGCTGCACATAAAAATAAAATTATCTAGAGAAAGGTGCGTTTAGAGAGAAGAAACAAACCAAGTGTCAGTCAGGTAGAGCATGCCTTTGAGAAGCAAGAGAGGTAAACAGGAGGACAAGGATATGGGAGACCTGGCGGAATGTGGGTCATGGCATCAACAAGAACCAGTTCCAAGGGGTGTTGATCCAACTGCCAGAAGTTACACAGAGATCTAAACAGCTGTGAAATGGAGCTGGCTAAGGCTCTACGTAGGGCAGTAGCTCTAAGAAGGTAGGGAGGAAGCCGAATTGCAGTGGGGTTTGCAGTACAAAAAAGAAAAAAAAAAAAACAGGTTCAATTGTAGAGTTTGGATGAAGATAGAGAAATAGAGGAAACTGGAGCAACATTTATAGAGAGGGAAAGAGGAGAGGCAAATCGGGATTTGGTCAGGACAAAGGTAGAAGAGGCTGGAATCCACAGTCCAAGAGCAAGTCAGCTTTGCTGAGGGGATATTACAGGCAGAAAAGAAAAAAAGCTGAAGATTTGGAAAAGCACATGAAAAATAGAGGACTATATGAAGTGGCCTTCCTCCTTAAATAACAAGGAGTGTTGGAAGGGAAGGAAGAGTTTGAGGTCACTACTAGTGTTGTCCTGCAACAAGCTAGTTAACAATGCAGAATCTGGGGACCCACTCCAGACCTAGTGAACCAGCATCTGATTTTAACACGATAACCGAGGCGATTCAGGTGCATGTTAATGGTTTGCAAACAACTGGTTTTGGGGAGTTTACGATGTTGACTGCCCAAAATTACTTGGAATGATTCAGAAAATCCTGAGGCGCAGGCTGCATCTCAGACCAGTGAAAAACTCCCTGAGGGTAGAGCCCAGATTTTTAAACCCCTCATGGGCAGCCTAGATTGGCAATCATTGATTTAGGGCATTACAAAGCCAAACATAAGCTCACTAAAATTTGTTGAATAAATCAAAATAGTAGCTGATGTCACCATGAATAAACAGGAGATTGTTAAACAGAAGGGAGGCCCTAATTATGACTGGATAACACCACTAGTATAGCAGTGCTCTACTGGGTTTAGACACCCCCAAACACCCAAAGTCCAGAAGATGGGACAGGAAAGAGAGATTTGCTGGAGAAAGGGGAGAGAAGCAGAATTCAAGGAATGCGGGGCCAGGATGGGGGAACGATAAATTCCCTTTTGCAATCCTTTATACTCTGCAACCTTTCCCTTGGCTTGGAGTAGAGGACACCCATAGTCTTTATTGATGTTAACCAGCAGTGTGTGGGGCAAATTTCCAGCAACTTATTAAGGGAGTGCCATGATGCACACCTGGTTTGAAATGAGATACTCAGCTTGGATTAGGTGTGCCTCAGGGCTAAAATGTCAATGCTGGGGCCATTCCTATGCCAGTGTTCTCAAACATCAGCATGCATCAGAACCTCCAGAAGAGCTTGTTAGGATAGCCAAACCTTTCAGTGATTCATCACATCTGAGATGGGAAGCCAGAATGTGCCTTTCTAACCCATTCATAGGTGATGCTGGTGCTGATTCTCCAGACTGCAGAGATCATGTGACAAGATAGAGATTACTATGGAGATAGTGGGGACATGCTGTGGCCCAGGAAATGTCCCTTTAGTATTGCACTGCAGTTAATTACTGCACTGTGTCCTTTTAGTCTAGTGAGAGTAGAACCAGGGCGATAAGGGAGAGGAATTCTAGCTGGAACAAGGACTCAAGAAACTAGGTAGAGCCCGCTGACATGAACAAACTACTAAACTGCAGGTTCCCAACTGACAAGGCCCTAGCTTTCCGTATCTGGCTTGTGTGTCTAAGTCTGTCTAAATTACACAGCTGAGAACCCATCCTCCTGCAGATTAAATTACGAGGGGAAAAAAAATCTCAATCTACTGCTTCAGCTACCAGTGTATTCTAACAGTCCAGTTTCTCTCCCTTTATTATGAAGTCTTTGCAGAGAGAGCTTTTTTCCTTTTTTGCTTAGTAACTAGGCAAAGCGCTAGACACACAGTGGGCATTTAATGCACTTACTGAGAACTTGACTGTGTGTTAGTAAATCTTTACCTTAGGGCACACAGAGGCCAGATGTCTCTTGGATATGTCTTTGCTTTCCTACTGCACTCAATTTCTTTCCCAGAGCAGAAACCTTGGATACAATCCAGGGAACTCCACTGCTTTAAAAAGAACTCTGTCCAGCTCTAACTGGCTAGAATAGGGCTCCTCCACTCTTGTCATTTGCCATCCAGAACGAGGTTCAAGTCCAAGCTTCTAGGAACTGGTTGTGCTTTCCCAAACCTGAGGAGACTCCAGGGCACCTGAATTTACATGCATGTCACACACAAATGCAGAAGGGGGTGGATTTCAGTACACAACAGCCAAATCTGGGCATTTTCCAGCTGTCTTTGTGGCAAGTATTTCACAGTGCATTCTGAACTGGTTTTTGCTACAATTAGGTGAGCCTTGGTGGCAGAAAAGGGATTACAATATATGCACAGATGTTCTTTTAAAAATCCAAGGGATAACCATGAGACCAGGGAAACAGATCTGCTAGGCCATCTGCAGAAAATCCAGTGTGGGGGAGGGGACAGCAGCCTGGACACTGAGGAAGGTCCAATGGCAACTCTTGCCTAACAATTAAATGACATAGGCCATTCACCTCTCCGGGAAGATTTCAGGGTGAAGTTCAGCCTACAAAAGCACCAACCCTGGGTTTTCTTCTCAATTCTGTTCGCAGCACTCTCAGAGAATGCAAAGATTACGGCAAAACTAAGCCCCTAGAGAGACTACTTGTTTATAAAATTAAGATACCTTTCCTCTCAATGACAGGAAGTGGGGCCAAAAGACATGAATGTTTAACATGAGAAGCACCTTTGGATGCTTCCAAATGTCAAAATGTGAAGTTTCAGAATTTTGAAACTAATGCCCACTGACAACTTATGGCCTATTTCTTTTCCCGAAATATTGCCCTACTAGCTTTTTTATGCTCATTGAGTAGGTAATTTTTGTGTAAGGTATGTTACCCTTGGGGCTTAACAAGTGTAAATAATTCCAAAAATAGAGCTAAGTTAATACTGCCTACTGCACCAAGTTTGGAGACAAGAGTTGACGAGTGGAAGATACTTTGCCTTGGTCCCAAGCAGATAAATCTGGCAACACCAACGTACTCAGCTAAGAGCTAAATTCCTATTTTTCAAAAAAGTTAAACCCTATTTGATAAAACTCAAAAAATTTTAGCTTTTGATAAGAAATACATGTCACAGTAGGAGGGGTTCCAGTTGAGCATCCAAAAGTTAGACATCAATTTTTACATATAGGCTAAGGGTGCAATACTAATATGCACAGGGAGTGGATTTGGTGACAACCATAGCAGTGTCGCACCTTGCCATGACAGTAAAGGAAGCCAGGCCAAAACAGTGTTCCACCCACGTTATCTTGAATCAAGTGAGATAAACAATCTGACAAGCCATCATGTCAAATATGAGGCTTACTAGTGATGTTTACTTTAGTTAAATTTTTTTTTTCTCCAAAAATTATATGGAAATGCAACTCCTAAACTGGAAAATGTGATTGACATAATGTTTTACAGGAAAAATGCTTTTTATGGGAGAATGAACTGTGAACAGTTTTAAAAGAGCGACAGGATAAAAGCTCAAAAATATGTTAGCAAATAATAATGTATCAATGGGGATAATTTGACACCAAACAATTGGAGGTCAAGGTGGAAAGATTGGTCATTGCCCTAGAAACTGATAAACCTGAGTGAAAAATAGATTTGGAAATTGTTATTACCTGTGGCAGAATTTCTACTGAATGCAATTACTTTATAAGGTGAATTATTTAAGGTTAAACCAGACCAGGACATTTGGTGTCTTAAGACCAGCTAACTGACAAGCTGGCTACCTTTTATCTAGTCTCTTCCTTCCCCAACAAAAACTCTCCCATGAATTGGAAATAAAAAAGAAAGAAAATGGGCAGGTAAGAAAGTGCCTGCTTAACCTGCAGCTCCCACTCTGGCCACGTTAATTCACAGATGGCTCCAGGCTGGGGCTGCCTCCTGTTTCCCCATTATCAACTATACTCTTTACCCATCAGGCCCCCAGTCCACCATAGATTTTAGAAGGAGATCAAAATTTGTGTATTAAAGATGTGTTTTAGATGGTGTACCAAGGAAAGGGATGTATGGGTGGAGGAGGATGCGAGTTAAGAAGAGTTATTTTATCCCTGATGTTGTGTAGAATTGCCACTCAGCTTTATTATTGTTCTAAAATTCTCTACAGAGTGCACACACTATGACCTGCACGAGTCCCCCTCTGCTGCCACCACTGACCCCGACACCATCCGCCTTGGCTAATGACGTTGCGATGGGAGTGTGCCCTGATGATAAAGGTGACACACACACGGACACATACAACTCACACGTAATAGAGCTTTGCTATTTTAAGAATGTACTTTATACAAAATAACCAGTTCATATGGAAATAAATCTACAGACCTCCGAGGATCAAAAAGCTTTTTAAAAAGTTCTTTTAAAAAATTATCCAACACACAATATTGAACTAACTATTGAGGTAAGTGTCGCTCTCAGTGAAACAGGGAATCAGCAGACCACGACAAAATATACACAATATAAAAATAAATAGCATTCCCCTTTCCAGTACTGGCCAGTAAATTCACACAGCTTTTGCAGCAGGAGCAAAGAATCCCTGATCTTGTGTGTCATAGGCTGGTGGACACTGGCCTGGGCTCCCAGGTGCTGTGAGCAAGGCAGGAGGGTGAGGTACCCAAACCCCCGCTAGGGAAAAGGAGTCCCACAGAGTGTCTGAACGGGGTCAGCATCAGTGACTTACTCGATATCCATACCCCTGTTTCCAACTCTACCCAACCCCACCTTTTTCAAAAACACATGCAAGACAATTAGTTGGTTATCAGGCATTTCTACATAAAGGTTCCGTGAGTCTCCTGGTACAGAATGAGAGAAAGACTAGTCAGTTAAGCAAAGGCCTACAAGACAGAGAGGGGGAAACATGCAGCCTGGAGACACAGCTTCATATGAGATGGGATACAGAAGTGTTCACTCAAGTTCTATTTTCCCAAAAGGAAAGCTGGATGAAGTGCAGTGTCCTAAGGCTGGCTGCATGGTGCTGAGTCCAATTCACTAAGAGAGAAAAAGGGGACCTGGTTTCTCCTCATAAAGTAAGCCTCAATCGCAGTCTTAGTTTCCAAACAGTGATGTGAGCCCAGGAGGAAAAGCCTCTGCAAAATTCCAAGTACCTTCACCGAGGTGTTGAACAGAGGGACACTGTATCCCAGAAAGCCTCAACTTTAACAGCCCTCAACTCACACACAGGGAACCAATTTCCGCAATGGGGGGGTCCATGCTGAATCTGGCAGGGGGTGAACTGACTGACAGGCACAAAGGGACTGCTGGGTTAATAAGACTTCCTGTGAAGTTTCAATTCGGGTCTAAAGAGCAGTACATTATGTACAGATTTGAACGTCCATCAAAAAAATAAAAAAAGAAAAGAAAGAATAAAAAGTTCAACCAAGTGGTACGTGTAACTTGAAAGCTTGTTTCTGATATGTTATCTGTGATGACTGCCAACACTGTGGTTTTGTGTTTTGGACAGCATCTACCATACACTGACTCCAGTATCAATTAGCATGGATAACAATACCGCAAATGAATGCCATGTCAGGATAAGCACCTCCTAGGCCTGAGGGCTAGGGCAGGGTGAATGACACTTCCAAAGTTGAGGTTTGACTGAGAAAGAAGCACAAATGACAGGTCTTAAGGCTTCCAATAACCATAAAAATGAAGGTGAACATGGAAAAGTTTGCCCTCTGATGGCAACCAGACTGGGCTCATTGGGAATAAACTGTTAAGAAGCTCATGTGCACTATCAGAAGAACTAAGCCAACCTGGTTAAGGAGAAGAGGAGTGGCTTTTTAAAAAGTAGTATGGAAAATATTATTTAAGAATAGGCATATTTTTGTCCTTATTTATTATCCACATGCATCAAATGTAATAAATTTTAGCCAACAGCTACTTTTTAAATGAAGAGACTTTGAGGGGGGAAAATCCCCAAACCAGAAACCTTATAAGAGGCTCTCCTTTTCTTTCTGGATCTTTCATTTCTCTTGGGTCTTGGGGAAAGAGCTTCTAACTTATAAAAACTCTAATAAATGTTGGCCGTTAATGTAAAAATCAGATAGGTGTGAAACTATTTCTCGTTATCCATGGAGCGTGCTGCCCCTCCTGGGGACCGCTCAGCCGGCACTCTGACCAGGCTGCAGTGATCCACAGGGTACAAATCCTAGCCTGAGAACACATCTCCTGTGGATCTCCTTACACGCTACTGTACATCACACAACTGTCTTTCCCTAATGGAGAAGATGGCAAATGCATCTGCTTAAGACACTTGGAAAGAGAGTTCTAGAGGAGAAAGAAAAGAGAGAGAAAAGAGAAAAAAGCCTCCATGGAGAATGAGTAAATTATCGATTTACAGCAATTCACTGTCACGTGTTCCTGCAATCTTGCAGCTCCTGCTTCTGGCAGATCTGTCCTGCAAGACCAGTAAAAGCTCAGGATGTACCAGACAAGGGCTAAAGCACTGACACCTGTAATGCATAACCCAATCTCCACACGGGATACAACAAGGCTGACAATATTTCTGTTGTCCTCATTCACAGTGTTATAATACAGTAGTTCAATTTATTTTCTTCCTTATTTTCTCACCTCTCTACATACCAAGAAGGGAGATTAGGAAAGAAGAATTTACTAATTTTTTCCTATATTGTTCATAGCTTCTCTCTAACAACAGGTAATGGGGGTAAAAAGCTGGGAGAGAGGGAGAAAGGGTTACCTCGAGCAGTGTGTACACAGCTGCTCAAATGCCACCAGGGTGGAAGGAAAGATCAGCCAACTACTGGTTCTGGCTGGCTCCTACCCACACCCTAGGGTGGTCAGCACAAAACAACCCATACAGCTTTAGCACCAGGGAAGAGGCCCTACAGTTACTGTGCTCCTAGTTCACGAAGGAGCCCGTGGCCTCACTCTAACCAGCTTTAATGTGAAAAGAGAAAGGCTGTCAGTGGCAGGATGCTCTGTGCCTAGACAAGGTCTAGCTAGGCCTAAACTAGCTGTAAAGATCAGTGATCTTTTCCTCCTCCCTGCGTTTGCACATATACAGAAACGGAAGTAGTAATGCTTCCATCATGCTAGCTTACACTAACTAGCTCAAGGGCTGACTAAGATCTGTCTACAACCCTTCTAATTTGTTCTTCCTGCAAGGATAAACTGACTTCTTCACTCTTGTAAACCAAATTATGCCCATGATAGGTTTCTAACAAGAACGAGAATCAAATGAGAACATAGCCCCAAAACTCATTCCACTTAAAAGCACACCAAATTTAAAGTTTTAGAGAAAAATTCGTATCGATGTGCATCGTATCTTAGAGACATCTGTGTTCTCTACCGAATTCTCAGTCCTGCCCCAGCTGTGAGGCACACTGCCAGCTCAACAGGCGCTCACTTGCATGTATGAATTTCCACTGTACTGGAGCTGGTAAGTCTTGGGGTCCATTTGCAAAACATGAATGTTTCCAATTTGTTTCTTTTCCTACCAATAGCATGTGTTTAGCAAACTCTAAATACAACAGTTCCACATTTCATCATGCTGGAACTGGAAGGGAAGGTTCGACTGGCCCCTCACACAGTTGAACTTAATAAGTAACTAGAACAGATTAATAAAATATGGTAGCTTTTCTACTATCCCAAAGGCATGCTTAAAAATATGCTATTCTTTACAAAAACTTGTAATTTTAGGGCATTTTCCTTGCTTTCTTTTCTTCTTTGTGGGATATTTACGAGTCCTAACTTTGGTGGCATCTCAGCTAAAATCAAATACAGAATGCTAAACAGGGCGAATCCAGTGTAATTTACTTCTAAACCTGTAAGAAAGTAATTTAATACTGTGAGATCGCTTCCTATCACATATATGACAGATGATTCCAGAGAACTTGTTCTTGACAGTTATTTTAAATCACCATGACTTATTTTCCTATGATTCACTTAAAATGAATAAAAACTATATATACTGAAATATTCCTAAATTCAAACTGTAAATCTATAGATTACATTTTCCTATTCAAAACTGTGCAATTTCTTTACTGATACTAACATACACAAACCTGAGTAGTCACTTCCACAAAATGTGATTTGTGCCAGAAAGCTGTGTGTGATGCCATCCAGATCACAGTCCTGGCAGGTCTGTGAAGAGGACGATTCATTTTACCTTCTAATAAGCAAAACACTCTAGTGATTCCAATTCCTGATATTGGTTCACAACTATCTGGTAGGGCTGGTGGCAAATCAGGAAGGGCACTGCTCTCTCAGTCCAGAATCTGGGCCACCAGCTGAGAGGGCAGTCTGTCTTCTGGGCTGAAACTTTTGGAAGGTCATGAGAACACTCTCTCTGAAATGAGAAACTAAAAACTAAACGGTCAGCAGGGCAGTGTAAGGGTGCTCTCTTGGGGTGACTGGAAAGAGGGACTTTAACTCTTCAAGGACAGCTGGCCACTGAGGAAACGCAGTGACATAAGAGTAAACCTTTCCTACCCTTTTCTCCAGCTCCAAAAGTGTTCAGTGTGACGAGACTGTAAACAGATAAGGATCACTCCGGTGCTGTGTGCCCACCAGTTAGGACTTCTGCTTCTTCTAGATCCCCACTCACCCTTCCCAGTCTATGTACAATACATTCACCACCAACAACAGAAATTATTTTAAAAGGCAACATGAAAATTCTGTAAACTGGACCCAGCTCCAAACACATTAATACTACAAGTAGTCCCTTCCCCAAATATATACCTGAGTTTAGCTGCTCATGAAAGTTTACAAGCACCGCCTCATTCTTAAGTATGCCCCTCCCCCAAGTTTTAGAAGCTTTTCCCTGAACAAGGGTCTCAGGACTTGAAAAGCCATTACTAATTCCAATTCATTTGTTCTTGATTATCAGTTATGCAAGAGTTTCCCAACCCAGGACCCTTGCAAGCTCTATGTTAGTTATCTACGGAGTGTGCTTCTGGGGCTCCGGAAATGGCTCGGCTCCTGGATGGCATCAAGCGGTGCACTTTGAAGGGGTGCGGCGGGTGACAGGGATAGAGATGGGTGAGGATCATTCACCCAAATTCTCCATGTTCCAGTCTTCATGTGCAGCTATCCGTTTCCTTGGGGGTTATTGCCTCCTTAGACTAGCTCTGAGAAAAGCAAAACAGGGATGATTTAAATAAAATTCACGTTTGTGTTAATTGTTAAAAAAATTAAATTAGTCAAAGAGCTTATAATACATGGTTCCTCTCATCTGGGAAAATGGCTTGATTTTGTTTAATCAGCCACAGTTTCCTTCCAGAGGGTGAACTGTACAGTTCTGGACCTCCCAAGTCAAACCTCGGCCCTATCACTCAGTAGCTGTAGGACTTCTTGCACATGAAGGAATTACAATGCTGCTGCTGACAATTACTTCATGGAGGAGGAGGAAAAAACTGAGTAAGATACTGCATGTAGCAGCTCTTTAGCACAGTGCCTGGCACAGAAGCTGCATTCAAAGGAACCTCTTATTATTTTAAAATCCTGACTAGTCTCCCTAAAATGAAATAGGTGGGAAGTATAAAAACAAAGGATTGTATCAAATAAATGCTGGGAGCCAGCCTGGAAAAATAAGATTTAAATAATTCTCAAAACAGCTGGTTATCCTAAGAATGAGAAAAAGAAATGTGTGGCAATACCAGAGAAGCTACCTCCAGAGGCCCTGTCTTCTTGTGCTTTCCTGCTGCTCAATGAGCTGGGAGCACAAGGCCCGAAGGGCCCTTTTTACCCGACTGCCTGCAGGACATGAAGCATTCTCCAGGAAAAGTTTCTGCATAAACAGGACACCGTACAGATTTTCCCAGAACACCAATGGAGTCATATACAGTTGTGACCCGTGAGCAACGAGGTGGTCAAGGCCACCAACTGACCATGCAGTCGAAAATGCATGTGTGGCTGAAGCTGGCTCTCCACATGCATGGATTCCTAACCACACATCGAGACTATGTATACTTACTTCCAACCACCTAGAGGAACAAGAAGAGCTCTAATTTTTGGCAATTTTTACCTGATCAAGAGAAAGTGTTGGGGGCTTATGTGGTGGTAGCTCTTCCTGTGATGCTGCTGGTGCTGGGGTCTTTGGGAAAGAGGGCTGTGACTGGATTGGACGCATCTGCATTCTACAGCCGCAAGGAAAGGACAGGTAAGCATTAATGAAGACATATTAATTAGTAAGAAAAAAAAAAAGATGCTTCACTCATGAAAATCTCAGGCAGAAACTGCCTTCGTTAGCCAGGTGATCAAACCTGGAATCATCAATATTTTGTCCCAACAAAACTGACATTATGTGTCCCTAGATATGACGCAGGAAGTACACAACAACACCTAATATTTATTGTTCTTGACAAAAGTGTTTAGCTTGACCCAAACATGAAGAAACAATGAGAAGCATTCCAGAATTTGGGACACTACATGAGAACTGGCCTGGACACTTTGGAAAACAATAGAAAACAATACAATGATGGGGTGAATGTTGTAAATTAAGAGACTAAATAGATAGAACAAGCAAATATAATTACATGAACCATAACTGGATCCTGGATGGGGCAAAAAAATCAAAACAAAACAAGACAAAAGAACATAGCTAAAAAGACATTTTGGGGACAACTAGAGAAATTAGGACTCTGTTAGATACTATTATTTTCCTTGGGTGTGATAAGAGTTTGGAGAATGTCCTTATTTTTAGGACATGCATGCTGTAGTATTCAGGTATAAGGGTCACAGTCTACAATTTACTTTCCAATGGTAAGGAAAAAAGGCAAAGAAAAGAAATAAAACAAGTATTTACAGAGGTAGAAAACAAATATGACATAATGTTAGATGGGGGGAGGGTCTGGAGGTAGGGTCTCCTTAGACTGGCACTGGGGATGGGGACACATTGACAGTATTAGTTTTATGATTAGGCTTCATAATTTGATGGGGAATAAAACCCGGATATAATCTCCCATGTCTCCAGGGTTTGAGAAACCTATTTTACTTTGCTCAGTGTCTGACCTCAGCAGAAATGTTGAAGCCCTCTGCCACCATCTCACAAATGGTGGCAATCATGTTTCCAATATCAAAAGCTAATTAAAGTCATTTAAATGACAATTTCCATTTGCCTTGGTGAGGGCGATACCATACTAGGTGGAAAAAAATGCCAAAGATAAAAATCAGACTTCAAGGCTAAATACATTTCCATTAAGTCTCCAATATCGATTCACAGGCTTTTCTTGGTCCTAGACCACTAAAGTTTATCTTCATTCCTGAGGACATTTTTCTTTTTAAAACTAACATCTATTTTTTCCCCCCAGGGAAAAAAAATTAATGCAATCTTACCCTGATGGTCTATACATTTCCTGGAAAGATCCCCTTATTCCACTTCCAGTGCCAATTTGTTCCATCATTACAGCCTGAAAGTGACCCAGGCCCTCTTCCTGGCAGCGGTAGATGGGGCCCTCCTGAGAAAGGCCGTTGGGCTGGGCAGCCACCGGACGGTGAGGTGGGTGAGCAGCCACAGGGGAAGAGTATGCCCTGGGCTGAAAATGACTAGCTGGCTGCTGAGGTGTATATGGAGGCCCTGTTTGCAGCATCACACCATGAGGTGGGAAAGCAGATGAACCGAACCCCACCCCTGAACTCAGAGGTGGAGGACTTCCATAAAGATACTCGTTGGCTGACAACGAACTCTGTTGCTTGGTAGCTGCATTATGGTTGTCCAGGTCTAAAAATTCTTTGGGACTCTCTGGCCTCTCCATAGATTCATCCAGGTTCTCTTCCTCTGGACCAGGATTCTGCCCATCAGCTGAGACAACCTTAGCGGCCACCGCGTCCATTCGGGTTGGGGAAGATAAGGCAGCATGCAGTGTCTCACAGCCTTGTAGATTAGCCACAGTATTCTTATCTGAGAAGAGGGGCCTTGGAGGAGTAGGCTGACTAGGTGGGGGCCCACCTGGGCTTCCTGGAGGATGGAGATGTCTCTGCCAGTCAGAAAAGCCCTGAGGACATGTGTAATAAGGAGTTCGCTGATAGTGATGGTAGGAAGGTTGAGGTGGTGGCTGGTAGGAATACCTCATGCCTTGGTGAGGGCGATACCGGGGAAAGACTCCAGAATGAGGGTTGTTAGAATGAAAGCTCCTAGGGGAAAAATGCTGAGGATGAGATACTGAGGGTTTACCTCCCATCACAGGACCCAAACCTTGCAGGCCTGGGTTGATGTGGTAATGTGTAGCTGAATTTGGGTATTCTAGGCCAGGCATGTACAAGGGAGAAAACTGGCTGACAGTGCCTCCCATCAAATTAGGATCGGGATTGGGAGGTATAGCTGGCGTCTGTCCTGTACATGTCATTGTTTCCTGCAGTGTTTTGCCTCTAGGGCAGAGGAGCTTTTCTGAACCACTACCACCAAGGCCCTTCCCTTCTGATCCACAAGTGGGTGCTTCCATAATCACACCATTTTCTGGTAGAGCCCCTCTATTTGCCAGAGTGGAGAGGTCCCTCATACATCCCTGGGCTGCTGGGCTGGTGTAGCTGCTCTCCGAGGGCCAGGTATTCTTGCCCTGTATTGCCTGACAGTTGTCACCAGATGCTGAGGAGTCACTTTTGAGCTCTGTATGCTCTGCTTCCCTTTCTTGTGGCGAGCTCTGCCTGGTACAGTTGGTCTGCAGGGGAGGTGTAGGGTGAGGTAGTTGTTTGAGGTACACCCCCTCTGAAGCACCAACGCCTGGTGGCTTCTCCTCAAGCCCAGGCAAGGGATTTGCTACAAGAAAAATGGAGAACAAAGTAATAATTTAGTAGCTGAAATGACACTACTGATGGAGGTGCCACTGAAAAGAACATAATAAGCTGCCAGATAAGGGTTGAGGTAGATGTGTGGTCATTTAAGCCTCAGCTAGACAATTTGAGGGTCCCTTGAAAGCGGTCAAGATGTCAGGGCCCTTGTACACTCCCTTTCATACACGAGGAGGCAAAACCTAGCACCTCTAAAGCTACTCGTAAGGTTTGCCATAGAATGGAGATATCTTTGCCTCCCTCTTCCTGTGCTGTCAGTTAGTGAGAGGGCATGAAATGATTCATGGCTCACAGACTATAAGGAGAGGAGGAAGGAAAGCAGGAAGGAATGGTTGTCACCAGGATTGCAGGCCAGGCTGGGAGGCTCTAAAACCCGACATGATAAGGAGACCAGGGCATGAAGGCATCAGGAAGGCCGGACCCCTGACTTGTGCCCCATCACAACATAAGCTCCACAGAAGCAGGGACTTTGTTTTGTCCTACACCACACCCTCGATAACTGCCCCAAATGGGAAACAGGTATCTGTTGAATGAAAACATTCATCTTGTCTGAATGTCTTGAAAATAAGACGCCTAGAACATAAAACGCAAAAACCAACTTTTACATATTAGAGAAATTTAATAAACCCAATGAAATTAAATTACTAGACTCAAATACTTAATTATAACCTCAGTCTTATTTTATTCTTTCTAGTAGGACAGAGTTATTGTCCAGGTGTGGTCAAAATATAATTCTGGTAATAGATCTTAAGGACAAGATTAAGGATTCACAATGACTTATAAGATCTAATCTACTAGGATCCCAGGCTACTAATAAACTATAGTTGGCTATAAAGATCAAAGGTGCAAGTTGACAATGAAAATGAAACTCTGCACTTTTTATTATTCATTCAACATAAAACACGGCAACTAACAAATCACCTTTTCCAAGGAGTCATCCGTGGAACTCCACTGCTAGAGCGAGCCAATGTTCATAAAGTAGGTCTTTCCTCAAAAGAAACACTAAAAAGTCAGCCTGAGTTCTAAGCGTACTGCCAACTTTATATGAAACTTTCATCCTATTTTATAAAAGTCCAGTCTCTATCCTTCAGTCATGTGCTGAAGAAAATTACATGTAATACATGCCGGTCATCTATCCTAGAAATAAGCACTAATTACACATAGATTCTTCTCATCTTTTTCTTCCAGATTCAGGTTTACTCTCTTGAATGGCATTTCAAAGAAATTCCTTCAAGATTTGCTAAATCTCACTGTTCTTCATTCTTAGTAGATACTGATATATATCAAAGGAATAAAAGGATAGAAACGATCAGACTTCAGGTGAAATACTCTAAACTTGTAACTTTGCAAGGTAGGAAATTTTAAAAGCAGTTTGATGATGTAGTGGTTAAGAACATAGATGCCGGATCCAGTCTGTCTGGGTTCAAACCCCAATTCCACCATTTACTAGGTAGATAAGGGCAAATAATCTACTATTTTTGTGTCATGTATTTTCCATCTGTAAAAACAAGGCTAATAATAGTAGCTACCTCAAAGGCTTGTTCCAAGAATTAAATGAGTTAATATGTGTAAGAGCCTCAAAAAAGAGTGCCTGGCACAGTTCTACCTCTGTGTAGCAATTACCGTCACCAGAAATCCTTCTGGATCTTTGGACCAAAAACATCACCATGCTTGGCCCACCCTTGAGTAGTTCAAGAAAGAGGCTAGAAACCAGTTTACATTTGGCTTGTGTAAAAATATTATCCATCAATGAATAGCTTCAAGGGCCAGAAGTCATATAAAAGTAACAGTATAAATTACCTCGGTCATTCTCAGACTCTTGTGTTTCACTGTTATCCTGTGTCCTCCCAGGGTTCCCCAAGGCAGGCTTGGGAGCTGGTACACTTGCTGATGCCGAGTGAGCTACCTGTGGAAAAGGGCCAGGTAAATGGGGTGGAGCAGGCTGTTGGGGGTGGTAAGGCACACCTGGCGGGCAAACGCGGGAGGAGAGCTGTTGCATGGCGATCATCTCTGGGCTGTCCATCATGGAGTCCCCTCCTTGCACCCCTCGCAGAACCTGGGAGGGTGCTCCAAATAGAGGACTTGGTGCTAGAGGTGGCTGTAAACGATGTCCACCAGATTTACAGGGTGTTCGCATATACCCTGAAGAAGGAACTCCATGAGGTAGAAAGCTTGACTGTTCAGTCCACTGGTTTGGAGGAAGAGGTGGTCTCATCACTCGGGAATCCATCATGTGACCAAGAGTACGAGTCTGAGAAGGCCCTGGCCCCATGGGGGGCTTCTCATCTGGCCCTAAGGATCCTGGGTTTGCAGCACCATGGTTTCCATTCCAGACAGCAGGGTGTACTCGATTCAGGTATTTATATGATCGGTACATGTGGCTGGGAGGAATTTCTGAGCTTCCAGGGAAGTCTGAGGACCGGGCCGGAACCCCTCCGTGCCTGGGAGGAATAAATCCTGGTTGGAATTGAGTTGGTGAATACATATTTCCATCCTGACTGGGGCCACTTATCTGCCCAAGAGGCAAGGATCCAGGATGTGAGCCCATGTTAGAAAGATGCATCAGCCCCCCACGCACTTGCTTCTCTTCAGGTGTGCCTAGCCTGGGTCCTCGGTGGCTGTTAATTCCAGCTGGAGGCTGGCAACAAGAAAAGACAGCAGCATTCATTAAACCCAAAGAATAAGGTTTACCTCGTTATGTCTTTCATCTAAGTAACAGACTCTACAGAATAGGAGATGATGAATGAAATTTAACCTGGGAAGAGACTGTACTGCTGAAATTTACCTGTGCAACCCTCTGTACCTGCACATTCTGAGTAGGCTGCTTACCTGTATGGCAAAAGGCTGATGCTGCTGTACAGGCTCTCCAGGGTGTGGTTCTGGGACTCTAGAGGAGACATATAAGTTGGCAGGATCTGATCCTCGAAGGGGGCCAAAAGTTCCTGGTACTGTCGGCCTCTGTAGGGTATTGAGTCAAGGCGAGGGGGGAGGGGAGACAGAATGAAAATGAGGACTTTCCTGAAGATGAACATAACATAGATCACTAACACTCAGCACAGAGTGCCAAGAAAAGGAAGACTGCTAGCACAGGGGCTCACCGAGATCAGGACTGACTTCGGAGCCCAAAGCAATTTCCCTCTCCAGGAGAGACAAACTGGTGTTTATCTCTCATTATTGCTCCCTTCCCACCAAGAGCCTTTTTAGCCAGTTTTTTCCCTTCATTGCCCCCCACCATGAAAATTTAATACCACAGGTATGTTGTATATCTTATGTATTGTAGGTACCTCTGTGCTTTATACATAAAAAGACTTGAGATTTTTTAAATCCCAATTTTTGTCCACACTGAGAATGTGTGGTTCAAATGACTAAGAGAAAGGAGGATTTCAAATAAAAGAAGAATAAAGGAAGGACAGATAAAGGGAGAAAAAAAAATCATCTACACACAGAGAAATTATTATAGAAGAACCAATTGAAGGCTTTACTTTCCTTTGAATTCACCAACTAGGGGAAACCTCAGCAGAATTTCAGCTATCCCTTACCATCTGGTTTAAAAGGGGTGCCTGGTTGGGCATCCCACCATAATGCAGGGGACGAGGAAGGCCTCGGCCATTTGAGGAGCCCACCTCCCGAGGGAGTTGCATGGAGCTGCTGCTCTGATCATCCCCAGAAGAGGAAGCTCGGCGTGCAGGTGGCAATGACTTTCCTCCATTCTCCACAGGCTGCTGTTTCCTGCTGGGTCCTTCGGAGTCCCTAGACCGAGTCCAAACGTGGCTCCCACCACTTCGCCCAGCACGACTCCGTCTCTTCTCCCGCTTTTCATCCTCTCTGATCCAAAATTCTTCATCTGTGTCTCCATCTTCACCAGGAAAATGCTTCATCATTGCCCGATGGAAACACCTCTCTAAATTATCTGACATCTTGGTATACTCTATAGGAAGATACAAGGATTGACCTCCATGTATAGCTTTTACAGGCATCAAAAGACAATTATACTACTACTAAACAAAAGATGCTATTTTGAGCTTAATTCAACTTGAGTGCATATTATGTTGCAGAGCTATGTACACAAGATGAAGACATGGTTTCTGTCCTAAAAGATTTCCAGGATGTATGGCTGGGACAGTGACTCTAGGACCATTACCCTAAATCAGTAAAAATTTAATTAAACTTCAAAATATTAACTATAACCACTGAATCTGCCTAGGTTTTAAAGTAAGGCATTCAGAGCTCACACACAAATAGCTCCAAGTTTCTCCATCTGGAACCACATATATACTTTGTTATAGAGAGCTACTCTGGAATATACTTCTCAAGATGATTTAAGAATCAGCTCCATCTAGATGCAGTCTCATCTGTGGTTAACTGTCTGCATTAAGGAGGCACAGTACAAACTGGACTCAGACTGGTCTGTAGGATGAGAAATAAACTGAGCAGTTTGCCACAAGCTGCACTTTCCTGTTGTGTGGGATATAGGAGAGAGTCCTGGCACATACTGTGTAGGTGGTTAGAATGGCCAATCCCATGGCTTTTAATATACATTCTTTTTATAGTCCTAAAGAAAAGTCTGAATCAATAGAGTGTGTGTTTCCGAAACAGAAGACATTTTACTCTTGCTTCCAATGGTACAGCCCATATGCACGCATAGCAACCCCTTCCAACGTACCACTACTTTCTCCATTATATTTTCGACAATTCCTGAACATAGTCTTCATGTCATTTACGAATTCTTCCTTGGTACAGTATAAACCTCCATTCAGTTTCTTCTCCATGCTTGAAATATCCATGGGAACCTAAAACAGGATTCGTTGAATCACAATATGCTAGAGCAAATGTCTCGTAGCCCTTATGAGGCAAAGGAATCATGCTGTCAGGAGCTGCTCAAAAGCCTGGTATATAACCAGCAATTCTGACTCTCAAGGAACAATGGATGAACTTAAAACAAACAAACAAAAAAATAACAAAAAGCAAGAGAGCAAAACACACTCTAGTAGGTTTAACTGCATAGCTATAACTACCTTAATAATCTGGTAATAGTTTGGGGCATACGATTCATCCACAGGTTCCAAAAAGGGCCAGGAATCCTTGTGAGCCTTTACCACATCTAGAACTGAGAGCCAAAGAGGAGAGTTTAACACACTCGCAAAGAAGTACTTTTACCAGAAACACGACAGTTGAGAATGGGAACTGACCTTTATACATGGCAGTGAAATCATCATCCAACTCAAAGCTGTAAATAATAACATAAGAAATTAATAATAACTCTGACCACCTTTCTCCTTAGCTCTCTTAATTCAAATATAGATACGGCTGATTACACCCAGTTTTAGAACAGTCCCAATCATTTTTTTAAAGGATATATCTGTAACACTGGTAACACCTCAGAAAATTATGAAAATGAGGGTTAGCATATTTCTGCAAAAAAGAGAATACCACTTTTCTTCTCTATAAAATGATAGTGGTAGCTTAGATGATCCAGAACTTAATTTATGACCCTATAATGGTTATTTAATAGTGCATTCTTTTCCAGGTTTTATTTTACTCCAATGACTATTTTTATGATATAAAGAATAACAATCCCAAAAAGCATAGAGTAGAACAAGAAGCTCATGAACACTATCGTCTACCATGCAGGTTTGTTTTAAGAATTAATGAGGAAAGTACTATTAGCATAATGCCTGAATGCTTAATAAATGTTACAGGTTGATATTGTATTATTAAATACTCACAGGTCTTTAGTCTTTTTTTCTTCCCTTATGGGAGAATTAGGGTCCAGATGGGAAAGTTCTGGGGGGAGCTCCTTCCCTTGAGCCAGCAGCCATGCCCTTTCTTCCCTGAGCTTTCTCCTCTTGGCTCGATCTACAATTAACATAAAGGATTACAGTACCAGTGAGTTAAGTACTCTCTACTTAACTAGACATTGAGTAAATGTCCTTAGTTACTGTGAAAGAAAGAAGAAAATCAAAATAGTATCAGGAAATTACTTGTGCTTCCTTTGATTGCCTCTTTTCTGGTAATTAGGATAATTCTATAGATTAATGTTTTATGAAAAATAAAAATGAGTGGGACTGTTTCCTCTTAGTCATACTGAGTTCAAGTTGGGGGATGAAGGCAGTAGGGTAGGCATTAGGATCAGGGAAGGGAAAGAGCAAGGCTGAAGAAAAATGGAATCCAGAAGAAAAAAGAAAAAATATAAGATTAAATGAGGATTATCCTTTTTTGAGTACTAGAGGTCTTTCCTTCCTTCTTTCAAAAAAGTAACACACATTTTTAGGACCAGCCTCTCAATCTAAACATACAGAACTTTATATGCATATCCAAGCTCTCAAGGTTCTGGATTTATAAAGGCATCCATGCACATCAATTATTTTTGCTCTCCATCTCACTGGCAGCTGGCTCCTACCAGGCCAGTGACAGTAATAAGTCTGGCTGGGAATAAGGGAAAGACGCCAGCTGGAACTGGCTCACAGCCACACCCATTACACACACTTGACATTCTACCACTATCTTGATGGGGCACTCATTGCCAGTAGGGAACAGGAAGTTCAGGAGTAAAGATAAAAGGCAGGGAGATGAACAGGTAAAACACAAAAACAAAGAGAGAAGCTAGAAGAGATCTTGTTTTCTTCTCCTAAGAGATAGGTCCTGTGTTTTCCACTGCTATAAGCATATGATTCTGCAAAATGTTTCCCCTGTCAAGATCCATTTGACTTTATGTTCCTAGATTATTTTCATTTATAAATTTAGAGTAATCTATATCTGCTTTACTTAATCAAAGGTACTTTGCTATTAACTTTTTAAATTTTTTAAAAAGAGAACTATTAGCTTAAAGAAAATTATGACTAAATCAATATCATGTATCTACCAAGCTGTCAAAGCTTAACATTTCCACCTTAACTTTAATACAGTATTAAAAGTTTTTGCATTTTTTTGCATTTTGTAAACATGATAATGATCATTCTTTTAAGATGTCTTCTTGTGCTTATGTGTGAAAGCCCTCTAAAATACAAACCCAGCAGTGGAACAGCCAGACAGAGTATATATGTTAACTTTATCAGGCATCGTCAATGTGATTTCCAAAGCGTTATAGCTATGCTTTCGACAGTGATGAGTTACCTTACCCTCATTTGGTATGATAAAATGTTAGCATTTTGCCAAACTGATAGGTATGACATGTAATTCTGATTGTTTCATTTTCATTTTCCTGATTGGAGTGACAAATGAATACATTTTCAATTTACTGGCCATTTAGTATCCTCTTCTGTGAATGTCCTGTTAATACATTTTGCCTTTTTTGCCCCCTGTGGGTTTTGGATTTCTTACTAATTTGGAGAAGTGCTTTAAATAATGCTTGTTGATTATGTGTTAAAGTTATCTTTTTCTACCTGATAATTAGTTTTTTAAATTTGTTTACGGTGTTTCTGCCACATGTGAGTTTTTCAACAATTAATGTAGTAAAATATATCAATCTCTTTCCCCTCAGAGTTTCAACTCTTTGTACTTAAAATTTTTTAAATCTCAGTATCTTGAAGATAGTCACCTGTATTTTCTTCAAAAAAGTTTTGGCCTTCAGTCTATCTAGAACTTATTATCTGAGAAGCAAGAGATGTCATTTTTTTTACCCCTATCCGTAAGCAGTTGTACTGGCACCATTACTGAAGAACCTGCATTCTCTCCCAAGGTCTGTTTCTAGGTATTCTCTTTAACTGCCTTCATCATCTACCTCTATGCCTATACCATGCTCTCATTCACTGTAACTTTTATTTTGTTATCTGTTAGAATGAGCGTTCCCATCATATTGTTTTTGGAAATTATCTTAGCTATCCTTGGCCCTCTACTTTTCTGTATGAATTTTAGGAACATAAAATGACTAATTATCAAATATTGACTCAGGGTCCAATTTCTCACATTCAATAATTTTTTTAGAAGTTGGTTTATTCAAAATAAATTCAGAAAGGTTCATACACTGCATGTGCTTGACATGTTTCTTAAATATAGTTGGGTTTCTAACAGTGCCCCTCCACCTCCAATTTATTTGCTGGAAAAACATCATTTTGTCTTTATAGGATTTTGCACATTATGGATTTAGCTGATGGCATCCTTATTGTGGTGTTAATGAGTTCCTAGAATTTCCTGTAAAACTGGCAGTTGTTATCTAGAGGCTCTCTGATCAGACAAACACGTTTGATTATTTGGGGGAGGGGAATATTATGTCACATATGATGCTGTATACTTTCTTTTCATTATATCAGGAGACGTTTATCTGGTTATCTTCTTGTGATGTTAAATTTCATCAGTGTTAACCTGATCCTTCCCTATCAGTCTTTAACCTAAAGGTTAACAGAATTCCAAGACAAAATTAAGCTGCAGAGAATATTATTTGTGTGACTATTTTCTCAATAATTCCAGTGCATACATCTATTACCTCTAACGATGCATAGGAGAGAAGTTAATTCATTGCATGCTACAGATGCGTTAAGGCAGAGGTTTACAAAACAGCCAACTACAGAATGTAGCGCAACTAGCTGACTGTTTTTTCATAATAATAAAGTTTTATGAGAGCACAACCCTGTATGGCCTCCAAGCCTAAAATATTTACTATCTGGCCCTTCACAGAAGTAAGCAGATATCTACTTTATGGCATTAAGGCTTAATAGTCTCCAGAAACCTTGGTGGAAAACAGCTTTGCTTAGATCCACTTTTTAATCATTTGTTATTCTATTTTTCCTGCTCCATTCATTAAACAAATCTTTATTTTCCTTGGCAATTATTTGCATATTCTGAAATACTGTCTGTAAAGAAAACAAAATTGCTTCTTTCCTTCTATTTTATAAATTTTTAAAATACCAAGTTCTCTCATTTAACTGATTGTTGATTTTTAAAAAAATACTACCATTATGTACTCAAAAATTTGTTTATTTGATATTTTTGAAATCTACTGAGGTTTTGTTTTTTCAACGCTTAAAACGTTTCATTTTGGCAAGTGAGAGTCCCTAACAGTTGGCTTCTGTGTTTTTAAATACAACTTCCAGTAGTCTTTGATGCTTCCATGTTTTCTGTTTAAGGGTCTAAGTTCATCTTATATTTTCACTGCTAAAGTATTGGAATCGGTCGTTTCTCCAGAGTCTTGGTTCCTTCTGGAGGGGAATTATATTTAGAAACTACCACCTGAATGTTACAAATTCTCCTTGCTACTGGGTTGTGATATCTTTTTAATAAAAGACATCTATACACATACATCTTTTTCCTTTCTAGAGAAGAAATCCTTACAGAACAATACAATGTGGAACACAAGGACAGAGGAAACCTTTGCTTTCTTCTGGACTTTGAAAGGGAATAGTTCTTATGTCTCCTCATTAGATAGAATGTCTACCTAAGATTTTTTCTTATAGATAGACTGGTTAAGCAAATCCCCTTCTCAGTTTTTAGAAACCACCACAAGCCAAGGAACGCCAGGAATTATAAGAAGCTGGAAGAAGGAAGGCTTCTGCCTGAGAGCCTTCAGAGAGAGTGCAACCTTGTAAACATCTGGATTTCAAGTTTTTAGTCTCTAGAACTGTCAGTGAATAAATTTCTGCTGTTTTAAAACACCTACTTATGGTCATTTGTTATGGTAGCCCGAGGAAACTAATAAAGAATCCAATCACATTTTCTCCAGAATCCTACTGTTGCTTCTGACAAGTCTGCTATCCTCTCAGGAAATCTCTTTTCCAAGCTGGTTATTTTAAATACCTGTGGCCATATGGTCTAAAATTCAGTACACCATGTATCTAACACATAATTCATATCTAGTTTACATTTTGTTCTCTAAATCCGAGTATTTGTTTTTCATCTAATCAAGAAAATTTTCTTGATAATTCTGAACCATTATGTCTGATTATTTTCTCTGCCCCATTTTTTTGATTCTTTCATTTTAGAACTTATAGTAGACCCATATTGGATCTTCATGCTATATATCACCTGAGCCCATTATTAAGCTATTTCCATCAGCTCCAAATCCATCATTTCTCCATTCTCTGCCAGCTCTATACAGTCTGTCAGAAGTAGGTACTAGAGGGAGAATGGGAGGCCAGATGAGAGCAGAAGGGATTTCTTTCTTGTTCACTTGCTGTTACTGTTTAGTAACATGCCAGCAATAAATACCTGTATCTTCATCTGAGGACACGCAGTTGACCCTGATAATCAGATTCTTTTCTGTTAGTCCCAGAACCAGGCTTGATGCCTGCCTTCAGAGCTACCAGCAATGCCTCATCTTCCGATGTCTGGTCCAACTCTGCAGAGCCTCTCCTCAACTTCTAGGTTCTGATGACCCCAATCCCCTTCCCTTTGTTCTCCTTGCTTTGGGGGTCTTAACTCCCTTTCAACATTTTTCTCTAACTCCATTTAACCAAAGACTTTAGTTTTGTTTTCATGACTGGACACTGAATGATTAAGCAAAAGTAACTTCTTTCATCACAACCTTCTTTATCTCAGGGCTGGATTTTATGTAGTTCCCCAGATATATCTCCCAGTTGGCTGATCCTCTCTGATGGGTACCTAAGCTGTTTAATCCAGTTATTGAGTTGTTATTCCAATAACCACACTGTACATTTCTAGGAACACTGTGTGTTTCTCTTGAATCTGCCTGTTATTTTCAAAGTTATTTTTTATGTTTACAATTCAATATCTGATAATGCTAAATATATTTATTTCTTGTCCAGTACATGTACCAACTATTGTTCACAGTAGTGCTTCCTTGTGTGCTTTCAAAGTCTAATCTTCTATTCATCTTTTGCAGAGATTTATGTTAGGTTATCATTCCTGGGGAGAGGTAGAGAATCCCTAGATTGATTGCAATTCAACCTAACAGTCTGCCCACTAACTTACTGCTGTTTTAAGTCTCCCTAAAAATAGTTCCTGACAAATTTCCTTCCTTGGTAAAGATTTCAGATGTGTTCTTAAAACAATTATTTACACAATATTAGATAAAGCATTATAACATACAGACAATATATTACAAAAAGAATAACCATGTATTTGATGCAAGAAGTTTTAGAATACGTATTAACCTTATTGCGAGAACAAGAAAGTCTCAATAATGTCCATTTCCATACTGACAGCATGAATATTTATGTTATAATCCAGTCTTGTGACATCTTTTATACAAAGATAATACTAATAAATAGCAGTACATCTGGCCTTTCCTTTAAAAAAGATTTTAGTAAAAAATACATAAATCTTTTAATTTTAAACTATTTTAAGTGTACAATTAAGTGGCACTGGGTACATTCAAAATATTGTGCAATCATTATTACCATTATCTATTTACAGAATTTTTTTTATCATCCCAAACAGAAACTGTACCCATTTAATAGTAACTCATTATTTCTCTCTCCTCTTGGCTTGTAGTATGTATCGGAATTTCATTCCTTTTTAAGGCTGAATAACCATCCATTTAAGGCTAAATAAAAATGTGGTATATACCACACTTTGTGAGGCGAACACGAAAGCCACTACACTTATGGAAATGCGGTATCATTCATTGTATGTTTATCCATTTGTCTACTGACAAACATCTGAGTTGTTTTCACCCTTGTGCTTCTACCTTTCTTAATCCACTTCCCTCCTTTCAAATTTCTTTAAACAAATGAAAAGCCATGAGCCCTCTCCTTTAAAATATGTGTTTATATGTCACAACACTAGTTTTGCCAGCAGTTCAGGGAACCCCTACACTAGTGACTGACTGCCAGCACTACGTAGAAGCATATAACCAAACAAAATTAGTTCGTAAGTTGTTTGCTCCCTTTATAGACAGAGAGTAAACGTCAATATGAAAAATGTTCTGATTCACCCTCACAAATATTAGTCATTATGGTAAAAAGACCCACATAATGAAATCCTCTTAGAATTTAATGTCTCAAAAAGTTTGTTTCTCTGTTAGCTGGTTTAAACATTAAAATTCTCCTATCGACACATAACCTATTATTTCCCTTTACAAAAACTTAGCTGCCAAGATGTCAGGAAAGTTTATTGTCATAACTATTTTATATCTTGTAAAAATTCCCTCCACATTTCCTCCATGGAAACTATCATTTGTGAGCTTGCTGTGTGCCAGAGACTATCCTTTTTTCATTCAATCCTTCTAACAAGGTCTGCACAGCACTATGCGATATGACCCCTGGCTTACCTCTATGAACTCATTTATTGCCAGTCTTCTACCTGCTTTGTTCACTTTGATCCAGGCATACTGGCCTTCTTGCTGCATATTCCCAACCTCAGTGCACTGGACTTGTTATTCCCTCTGCCTACAATGCTGTTCCCTATTATATATTCATGTAGCACCCTCACTCATTATTAAATGTCACATTTTCAGACAGGGCTCTCTTGACAATCTTACTTAAATGCCACTCTTTATCTCTAAAGCAATTTTATTTTTCTTCAGATCACTTACCACTATCTATGATTTGTTTACTTTCTGTCTTCCCACTATTAGAAGGTAAACTAGATGAAAGAAGTAACTTATTTTATTTAATACTATTCCTGCAGTAGTGCCTGACAAGGAATGGGTGCTTAAAAACTATTTTTTGATTTGAAGAACAATCTATAACATAGGTATTATTAATCTTGCAGGTATAGAAACTGAGCCACAAAAATAAGTTTTGGACCTATCTGTGTAAATTAAAGGTCAAAATGACAATAGTGTACCCAATAATAACTCCACTGAAAATTACAGAATCCCACTGAAAAATATAAATGAATAAGAGCCATAATTACTACATTGAGGAATTTAAATCTAATGCTGGAAATAAAACACAAGCAAAATTTTACAAGTTGGATATGTTACATAATGTGGCACAGGCTAAATCTGCACATTAAACGTGCTAAAGATTTTAGAATGAAGAAATGATCAAAGTAGGAACAGTGTTAACCTATTAAGAAACAGAAGTCACAGCTCCAGAATGGAAGTAAAAATGCACACAATAAGACCAGAGTCCTTTAAATTTTATAGCCAAAATTTACTTAAATTTTTCATTAAAACACTGCATAATAGTCAAATCTACGTTATGCTATTTTATTGAAAAAAATTAAAAGTTCGATACATTTATTTAAAAGAAAAGAAATATTGGTTGATATGCAACCAAGCCAAATGATTTGTTATCACAGGACATATTAGGTTCGGCTTATAAATATAACTGCTACCTAAGAACCAGAGATAATTATCCTTTGCTGTAACTACAAATGAAAGAAAAATTCCATTACACAAAGACTAGGACCTGGATGGACCTAAACTTGAGAAAACTACTTGCTCTCTTAATATTAATTATAATATTCTAGATTTATACTGTATCATACTTGGAAAAAATCTCTTAAGATTTTCTTAATAAAATTTCATTTGTGTTTAAAATTATTTGTGAAATTAGTTGTCATTAGTAAGACCTTAATTTCTCCCCCCATTCTATGCAAGGGACATAGTAGAGATAAGAACAAGTGAGAGAGTGAAAGACCCAAAATGACAAATAAAAGTGCTGTAGTAGGAATGCAATGGCAATGAGATTGGATCCAGCTGAATAAACAAGACAGAATACAATTTATAAGAGAGAAATTGCCAGGAAAAGCTTACATAATGACAGAATCCAGTTCGATGTAGCTTTGGCTATAGGAGGGCTATTCCCGTACCACATGTACCTTTCCAGACTATGTAGGAAAGCCCACATACCTTCCACTGCCTTGACCTTTTCCTCCAACTCTCGTTTCCTTTCTTCCTTTAGCATTTGCTCTTGCTCCTTCTTCTGCACTGCTAAAAGAATTTGACGTTCTTCTTCCTCTTCTTTGCGCTTCTGTTTTTCTATTCTGGTAAGCACAGGCGTCTCCTATGAGGAGCCAATAAGTGTATAAAGTCAATATACAACACTGTAAGGTGAGTTCTTTGCTCTAAGATTCAATTTTTACTGAATTCCATCTATTTAATATTAGATAACTAAGGAATTTATATCATAACTATAAATTCATTTCATCATCTAAAGAATACATGTATGAATATAAATGTAAACACTAACAGTAAAACACAGTGAAGATTGAAAACATGGTAAAAGTTTCAGGCCCAATGATTTACATAATTTGTAGTCTTTGGGAGATAATACTATAAATACATTTAACCAGATCAACTGAGGCAGTTTGGAGACACCATTGTTTTAGATTTAATATTTGCTTAAGTGAAATCTTAAAAAGTACCCCCATCTAAGTAAATTAAAATGATGAAAGACAGCTGCTAGACAGAATACTGGCTCACAATTTCAACAACTACATAATTTTGAAACCCTTAACTCTTATACTTTTCTTTACTAATAAAGTAATGAATAAAGTGGGGGTTTGGTGGAAAGGGGCACCATTTGCCTAAGAAATCTAAGAAAAGGTAAACAAAAGAAAACAGGACTATTACCATAATTTATGAAAGTTTTACTCTATATATTTTCCAGTATAACTAATTCTGAGCCATTCTGTAGCCAGAACACTGAAGGTATAACTGCAAATTGTTTATTTTCAATTTCTGCCTTGGTTTTTGTGATGTGAAAACTAAAACTTTTTATTTTTTAGATTGTTATTGAAGAAGTAATAACTATTGCCTACAAGAGAATGTATAAAAGTTGAAACTTAATCAGGAATGCAAAGCTTTTCTTATAGGATCTTTTCAATAGGAAGACCTAAGAATCTTTAAGTTAGGTAAATTTATAAAAGTTTCATACTGGGAAAATTGCTCAAGTGGTTTGTGGGGAGAAAAAAGGTGAATGCAGACTGCCATTTATACAAGTCATTAAATACCGAAACGGCTCTGATAAAAATTTTATATTATTTTCTTTATAATCCTTAAAACCAATTTAGATTCTCATTCTACTCAAATTTTAGAAGCTGTCTTGCCTACAGAGTAAACCTCTTCAAAGTCCTTTTTAATTATTCAAATTCTATAAGCCTGACTAAATAATTTGCTACCTAGAAGGTAAGGTCTGGAATGAAAGAGATGAAAATGAAACAAAAATAACCATTATTACTGTATATATTACTGTACTCAAAGGAGCTTCAATAGCCCAAGTAGAACTAAAGTTCCCTAAAATCTTTATCCTCTAATCAGAGCAGGCAGTTAGATATATTAGATATTGTTTCTGAAATGGGAATGCTTCTGGCATTAAAGCAAGGACAGTTCTTCCAAAGAATACACCCTAGTTATGGCCTCCTAAATGCCAGTTAAGCACCTCTGCAATTTATGAGTACCACTCCCTCTATCCTCTCCCACCTCTAGGTCCTCACTTATTCCAACTTTTTGACAACATCTTACTCAGTTGATAAGTTATGATGCAACTACAGTTAACAAACCAAACACTATGGCTTTGTTCCTTGCAGCTGTATACTGGACTCCACGCAGACAGCGTTAATATACTGATTCACAGGGTAGGGGAAAAGGAGGAGATAAAGGAAAACTAAGCCTTGTTAAAAGAATTATTGCATTCAAAGAAAACTGCAGTACTTTCTATAGGTTAGACACAATGAAAGAGAAGAGAAAAAGTAGATGTGTATATATAACAACCAAAAGTTATTTACATATACATAATGATGGTGTATGTGTATTCTGCCCCTCTATGACAAAAGATAGCAGGTGAAAACATGAAATATTCTTCCTTCATTCAACCAGTAGAAGAGGATAATAAATAGAATCAGCATTTTAATGAAGACTAAAGAAATGAAAGCCAATGATTCGTGAATAGAAATATTAAGTCATCAAACAGTCATCTGGAAAACAAACATGGAGAGACATATTACTCAAGAAGTCAATGTAAGGAGAGAAAAAATAAATCTTTATACAAAAATATATAAATATTTTTGTAACAAATATAATTGTTCTTAGTATGTAAAGATGTTTCACAAATCAATTAAAAGTAGCCCCCCCCACAAAACAAACGGTACGAATACGAAGTTCACAGTAGATAAAAACATATCAGTAATCAAAAGCAAGAGTAAAAAAAGCCTTTCACTTTACAGATTGTTGAAGATGATAAAAAGTGATACATTTGTGAAGAAGTGGTAAAATAAATGCTATTAATCTGCTGGGACACAAGTCTTCTGGTAGACAGTTTGGATATATGTATCAGGAACCCTGAACAGAGTAATTACACTTCTGTGACTTTATCTTAAAAGTGAGATAGGCAGGCAAAATTTTTTCTACAAGTAGATTAAAGTTAACATTATTTAAAATAGCAATAAGATGTAAATATCCTAAATGTTTAGTAATAGGTGAAATTACATAATCATCAATATGTGGTCAATAAAAATTTTATTTGAGGACTATTTAATGAAATATGAAAATTCTCAATATTAAATGAAAAGCACAGGTCACGAATTAATATTCAATGATCCCACTTTTATAATAAATGCATAGAGAAAGGTCCTGAAACAAATACATAAAAATGAAAAGTGTTGAGTCCTGAAATGTGAGATTACTATGTATTTATTCTATAGTTTTCTACATGTAGTCTCCCAAGTTTTCAATAAGAACATGTAAATTCTTTTGGACTCAAAACAACTCCTTCCCAAACAAACTGGGACAATCAACTGGTTCCAATTACATGTTCTAATAAGATCTAATTTTTATTAACTTTTTACTTCCTCTGCTATGTGACCCCTGTTAAAAGTCTAAAGTTAAATTATGTTGAAGTACCAAAAGGTTAGAATTTGCAGATTTTTAAGATGATGTATTAAAAGTGGACCATAAACAGTTTGAGATATATTGGTAACAATGAAACAGGACTTTTAAAACTTAGGAAAATTATAGATGTAAATGATTACTGCTAAATGAGAGGCTCTACATCATTTAAACAAATATGTAAAAGATTCCTCAGTTTTTTTTACTGAAGTGAAATTCACATAACCATTTTAATATGTACAATTCAGTGGCATTTAGTACATTCGCAATGTCATATAACTACCATCTGTGTTTAGTTGCAAATATTTTTAGCATACCAAGAGAAAATCCTGTACCCATTAGGTGGCCACTTTCCATTCTGCCCTCCGCCAGCCTGGCAGCTGCCAATCTGCTCTGTCTCTATGGACCTACTCACTCTGGATATTTCTCATACAGAAATCACATAATATGCCTACTTAGTTTGTTTAAATACACTAATATTTATGCTAAGTACATAAGATGCACTAATTGAGTAACTTGAATTTACAGCATCTTAAAAAAAACAACATACAACAGGAGAAAAAACTGAATTAGAAAATGGGCAGGAGATCTGAACAGACATTATTCTAAAGACATACAGATGGCTAACAGGCATAAGAAAATGTACTCAACATCACTAATCATTAGAGAAATGCAAATTGAAGTCAAAATGAAGTATTATTACCTCACACCTTATAGAATGGCTATTATCAAAAAGACATGATATACATGCTGGCGAGAATGTGGTTGGAATATAAACTGGTGCAGCCACTACAGATAACAGTATAGAGGTTCCTCAAAAAATTAAAAATAAAACTACCATATCATCCAGCAATTCCACCTGAAGTAAGCGAAAACACTCATTAAAAAGATATCAACATTCCATTATTCAGTGCAGCATTATTTACCACAGCCAAGACATAGAAGCCACCTAAGTGTCCTTCAATAGATAAATGAATAAAGAAAATGTGGTATACATATAAATATTGTTTGGCCATAAAAAAGGAAATTCTGCCATTTGCAACACATGAACCCTAAAGGTATTATGCTAAGTGAAATGAGTCAGAGAAAGATAAATACTGTATAACCTTACTTATATGAGGAAGCTTAAAAACAAAAATCCCCAAACAAACCCAAACTTATAAATAAGTCATGGGGATGTAATGCACTGCATGGTGACTATAGCGAGTAACACCATATAGTGTATTTGAAAGTTTTTAAGAGAGAAGATCTTAGAAGTTCCCATCACAAGGAAAAAAAACTTTAATAGCAGTGATGATGTTAGACTTATTCTGGTGAGCATTTACACACACACACACACACACACACACACACACACACACACAAATGTATAAAAATATATATACATAAATACACTATATATACAAATATCAAGTCATTATGTTATATATCTGAAACTATTAATTATATCTCCAAAAAAAAAAAATCTAAGATTTGAAGAATTAGAAAAACTCAAAACAAGAACAAAAAAAAAAACAATTTTAAGGTCCCAGAATGCCCAGTAAGAAAAAAGGTCAAGAACCTAAACTGGCATTGGTTTGACAGCTTTTGCCCACTGTGACCCTTTCTTCTGGTGTTTTGATCCCTACCCTCTATTTTTTATTCCACCTGTTTACTGGTCACTTTCTCCAGTCTCTCCCCCGCCTTAGTATTGCCCTGTCACTTGAGAACACCTCTGCTTAGTTGGGTACCTCTTTTTCTCACATCTCTCAAGCCCCTTCCCTCTTTCATCATGTATAATAATTCAGCAGTTGCCACCTAATGAATTCTCAACAATACTGACTTAAATAAAATGTATTAATCTATGGCCTTGCCACCCTGAACACGCCTGATCTCATCTGATCTCGGAAGCTAAGCAGGGATGGGCCTGGTTATTACTTGGATGGGAGACCACCTAGGAAGACTGGGTGTTGTAGGCATAAAACAAAAAACAAAAAATGTATTGTACACATCTGAAAAAAACCATCTATGTTGTGCATCAAGAGTGATTTAAAATTCCTGTGCTTATTTTCAGCAGTATACCACCGCAAGGTAAAATAAGTGTTAATGAAAATATCACTAAAGGACAGGACTAGACTCAACCACCTGAAGACATTTTTGGTAGTGCTTTAAACTTTAGAAGTTCTAATAGTTTAAACTTTAATATACAGAACAAGTACAATCAATGAACAACCCCCACCCAAAAACTGAATGTTAAAAAAATCTGTTCTGTATTATAATTTTTCTTTAAAAGGGGTCAGTTGCAAATGGGGTAGAGGTTGTTGTTCAAATGCTTTATAGATAAAAAAGAAGCCTGCTAGAATCAAAGAGAGAGTTTAATGAGAAGCTAATTAGAAACACTGCTTTATAATCCTCTGAAGGATTATAAATAGAACCTCTGCGTGAAGTAGTACCCAGGACCCCCACTTCCGAGTTTCCGCCTCCCAAAGGCAGCTTACCGGACTCCCTGGAACCCTTGCCCACTTCAGCAGCACACTTGCCACGAGGTCACCACAAAGAGCTCCCTAGCAATGACAACATCTAGAGTTTCCTAACAAAAATAACCACTGCAGCCCTAATCTGAGAGTTCAGAGACGTTTCCCTTCGCTAATATTTACCCCAGGAGTCACAATTAAAATACTTTTTGAGGCAATAAGATTGGGCTTCCACCAATATAGGTCATAAACCCTGCCTATAAGGCTTTAAAGGTCTGAACGTCTTGTGCTGTTTAAATAAAAATACAAAACTCACACCACAATTAAGGTTTTTTTGCCAGTATGTTTGGTACCATAACAGATATTCAGAATCTCTATAATACCATGGTTATCTGTACTAAAACTAAAAGGCAGAATTAAAAAATAAAACCCACTGCCAAAAAAACTTAAAAGAAATTTTAGTGTTAGAACCTAAGGTTTTGCTTGCAGCAATGAAGAGCCTTTACATCTGTAGTAAGACTACCATGCAATCTGAAATGTAAATGAAAGCATTTAGAACTCAGCCCAGGACACTCAAGAGAAAATAAGAAAGAGCTTTTAAGAAGGTGGTAACTTTAAGGTAATAAAGATAGTGGAGAAGACCCAGCAAGGCAAGATGAGCTACAAAGCCACTTGAGAACTATGGCTAGATACCAACTACCACAGGCCATTTCAAAACTAATGACTGCTAGGGGAAAGAAGAGACTGGGGAGATCAGACGTCAGTCATTAAAAAATTGGCGTTTCAAAGGTAAACAAATGTTAGGTAATTAACTCTTGGCCAGAACACATCCATGAGCTGAATAAAAGAGGTAAAGGATAAATCCAAATATACTGAAGTAAATAAAAGATTATAAATCAGTTTTTTCCTTTCCATGGCTCAAGGTAGAATATACCTAATGACAAGATCTCTATAATGTTGTCACTTCAATTTAAGAGTCATGAAAACACTGCTGCAAGGCAGTAAGAAGGCACCATACCATAACAGGCCAAAGATAGGGTCTGAAGTAAAATGCACTGTCTCCTAAGGTACAACTTTCTAAAACCAATAAATTGTTTAAATATTCAATGAAACATAATGTTAAAAGGAGATAAATGGTTAAAAAGTAGAAAGAATATGAGAACTGACCATCACTTAGGCTTGAGAGTTAGATTAGCAGACAATGGTGAAAAACCTCTAGTAAAAGAAACGAGTGAGCAGATGGGAGTCTTAGAGACAGATGCCAGCCACAAGCGCAGGGACCTTCACAGAATGAGAAGATGGAGAAATTGGCTTTCTGGACACTTTCACTGCCTCTTCCTTATTCCTGGCTTCCTCCTTCCTTCCACTTTCCTATTTGACTACTATCACCAAATACACCTTTATCAGTGATCTAGGTTCCTTAGGCCTCATTCTACTCTCAACTTGACAATGTTTAAATCTTAGTAAACAGAAACATCAATTTTGTCCCTTCATACAAGTGTGATGCCAGAGTTATTTAGCTACTCTAAACTATGTTACATAATGAAAATACCCAAACATGTTGGCTCCTGAATGCTGCTTGAAAAACTCTTTTATTAATACATAGTTGTTGCCACAAACATTCTCTCTTCATCAAACATTCTATCTCAATTTGCACCTAATACTCATCTGTTTTCAGAAGACAGAGGGAACATACAACATGAATTCCTAACATTTTCGTGCACCCTCGAAAGTTTGTCTCTTTAACTTAGCGTAAGCGGGAGTAACTCTACTACATGGCAGAGGCCTGCCTCAGAGGCACTTCATCTTCCCAGAGAGTCAGCAACATCCAATCTCCTCATTCATGGACAATCTTTCATGTCCATGCTGGATCTTCAATTTAAAAATCAAACGAGAACCTGCACCACATTCTCTTCAACTCTGCTTTCCTCTTTACTTTTCATTTCATTATTACACTTCTCAAAACCACAAATAACATGATAACTCACAAGAACTCATCTTTTATTCACTACTCAACCTCTTGCAAGTTGACCCTCAGACGTATTTCCAATGAACCCTCCCCCAAACGTTTTTCATCTTCTCTCCCATTCTAGACCTCCATTTCCAATAGCTGGGATTCTACTGCTATTTCTTGATAGAACTATTGCTCACTGATTTCTTACCTTCCAGTTCTTCCTTAAAAAATTATTTATCATGGTATGACCAGAGAGGTATCTTTCTAAAACAAAGATCTAATAACATAATGTACCTTCCTACAGACTACCTATAAAAAATATAATAATAATAATAATAATAATCATGGGACTCCAAAATCTGATTCTTTCAATATTTTCTTCCACTGTATATTACGACATATCTTATATGCCAGCTACATCCAAATATACACTGTTCTTTGACCACATTACATACTATTCTGGCTCTGTACTTTTTAAAAATATCACTCCCCCAGCCCCACTGTCCACCATCAAAATATGAGCCACACTACAAGTTTCAGGTAAAAGATAGTTCTCTCTGCCCCAATTTTCCCTTTGCCCAGCACTAATTCTTTCCATCTTTCATTCGTAAACTTCTATTACACACACACACACACCCCAGTATTTATTATTCTCATCTGCATTAAATATGGATATCACAGGAGACTGTTAAGACCCAAGAGTTCGAACTCATGTCCTATTTTTATAATTCCTTCTCTTTCTAGAAATGCATCTTATGTGTAAGAATGTTCCATAAGGTTTGAAATTTTTAAAAATGACAAAGTTAATAAAGATAGAAAGGAGTAAACAAAATAAGATGGAACAATCCTTTTGAATGCTTAAAATTCCTTCCCTCTATTCTCATACACTCACCTCTCGCTTGATGGATTTGATGGACAGGTGGTCAGACATCCACCTAGGTTGCAACTCTGCCTTTGTGCGCTGTGGACGCTTTCCCTATGGTTAGAAGTGAGGAAAATAAAGGAAAAGACAGATTAGGGTGTTCTCAGCTACTGCTACTGCTGCCAGTAGAAGAATGGCCTTTAAGGCACACAGGTGATGGGTTTACTAAGATGAGGATCAAAGATATCCTCAAGATAGTAAGTAAAAACAATCACTGATTTCCACAAGGTACTGAGCCAATTTATTCTTAAAAAAACAAAAAAAACAAAAACAAACAAACAAAAAAAAACAAACCAAAAAACTTACAGACACCAAGTGTCTACTTTGTTACTGGCAAGAAACTTCTCTAAGTCTTTAAACATTTGAAAAAATATAAATTTCAAATTTATCAAAGGAAAGCCATGTTTTATCACCTTTAGGTGATGGAAATGGCTATGAAATAAGGCATTATGAGTAGGGGAGGCAGACCTCCTATTAAAGGCAATTCAGTGGCAGTAGTGAGAAGAGTAGCTTGGAACCAAAGCAGTAAGACAGTATGGGGAAGACTCAGGTCTAGGAATCAGAGAGCTTGCTAGAGAAGATTAGAGCTCTGAGAAAATTTAAGAGGCTTGAAAGTGATTGTCATAGGAAATTTCAAAGAAGTTTGGAGAACTCTGAAACTAGGTAAATATTTTGAAGGCCAACATAAGGTTTAGAACTTTTATGGAATGAACTGCATAGTGTCACTGTTAGACTAGTAAGAGGTGGTAAGCCAACGCTTTGCAGCTAAGATGAGTAACTTCTGTGGCTTCTGTATCATTATCAGTATTATCCAAGTTTGCTTTTGGCACCACTTAATGGAAAATCCTGAGGCCTGGAGGCATCAACAAGGTAAAGGAACAAAGGGCGGAATAAACTCAATGACAATACAATTTAAACACACTGTAGTGGTGGTCAATTTAATGAGATGGAAGCTTTAGAAAGCTTTTCTGAGAAGGACTAGGCCTCAGTGCAATGCAATCCCAACTGTCAAAGGGTGTCATGACCCTCTTTTCCGCAGAAACTACTCAGCAGTTTCCTCAAGTATGCCTATGAACAACTCCTCTATATGCTTCAAGACCCCAGTAGGAAGAGCTCTTGAACTTTAAATATAGGTAAAAACTTACTATGGAACTCTCAAAGGAATTGTGGCAGTTTATCTGCTAGTAGCTATAGAGGCCCATAACAGTTTGACTCCAAATCTGCCAAATGAGATAAAAGTTACTAATGAGGAAAGTGGTATTCTTGATACAGAAGGTGAACTTATTTCCCTACATCCTTTGCTATCATCTTTTGTATGCATTCTCTGTACCCTTAGTCAAACTGTTTGTCAAAGACCTAACATTTATAAGCCATTAAAAATCACTGTTTGCAACACCAGCAAAAATACTTTTAATAGTCTGCATTTAAAACTTACCATAAAAGTTTAACTTTTATATGATCAAAGCAGGCCTTACCTTCTGATTTATTATTTCAAGGTTTACAAGGCTACTACCCTCCCAGTTTTATCCCATCTGCCTTACCTCTCTTCTGACTTGCAATTATTTTAAGAAATGTGGATTTCATTTTCTACCAAAATTGCCTATCAGTTATCCACCATCATAAACAATAAAGAAGACCAAGTGCCTACTAATTGCTAAGTACTATTGTAGCTACACTGATATGGGTCCTTTTGTTTAATTTCTACAAAAGCTTATATGAAGTTATAGCATTTCAATTTACTAATAAGAAATTTGAAATTCAGAGATATCAAGTAACTTTTCCAAAAGGAAAGCTAGATGGTGGTATCAACATAATTCAAAGAAGTTCAAAGAAAGGCTTATGATTATCACTCTAACACCTAATCTTTTGTCACTGTCCCAGTTGTTCCGTGCCTCCTTTACACACTGTATTTTAATACTGAATGGTGTTTATTTGTAAGCAGCATTCTATTTACTGATGTATGTTTCAATTTCACATTTGAATCACAGGCATTTTAAATAATTAGATTAAACCCCTTTAGGTCAATACAATTAGGATGCGTAGTGGTAGTTTAACACAGTTAATCAAAGCAAGAATTTAAAAAATGTATATACTTCAAGCACTTATTTTAATTTAATGTATCAATATATTGCCATTCACCAAATATTGATGTAGGGCCCCACCGAAAAGGGTTTCCTATGATTCTTTCATATAAATCACCCTCTTAAAACTTCCACCTGCTCTTCCAGTTGTTTTTTTTTTTTAAGTGAAAGTGATATGTTAAGGACATCTACAATCCAAATACATAAAACCTTAAGGTAATTTTACATTCACCTTTTTAGATGCAACATCTTGAATGATTTTAATAAAACCTTTTAATAGATATTTTATGCTCATTTTATTGGTTTCATAATATTTAATTGCACAAATTCAATAAAAAGTAAAATGGATACAAATGTGTTTGTAAAAATATTACAACTAACCACTGATGAACATGTAACTCAACGGCTGAATGCTAAAATTGAGCAAAGGTTGTGAAGAGATGATGTGTCTGTATTGCCCTGAGCAAATCATTTATGACAGCTTGGTTATTAAATGAAGGCCCCTTGAGAATGCTTCTGATGTGCTGATTTATGTGATAATACATGGTAGGGCAAGGCATACCACTGTTCCTGCCTTACAATAT
Organism: Eidolon dupreanum; assembly: GCA_028627145.1. Classification (NCBI taxonomy): domain Eukaryota; kingdom Metazoa; phylum Chordata; class Mammalia; order Chiroptera; family Pteropodidae; genus Eidolon; species Eidolon dupreanum. Next base: position 79,235,761 of record CM053503.1, on the reverse strand, counting down.
TTACATTAACCTGTTATTGTGATAGCAAATTTTTACTACACTGGAATTTGGCTGAAGTTTTAATAAATTTCAATTTATCCTGGTGAATGCTGGCATGTACACTTACTCTTTCCTTCAGAAACAAAGAAGTCTTAACAGATTTACATGCGACTTTAAAAATATGTATCCCTATCTATGAATCATTTTGTAGCTTTTTCTTATTGACTATGTACAGTTCTAATTAAGGTCACACCAAAATTTGTTGTATTGCTGCAATAAATGGGTTTATTTTCAGTGGTTTTTAAACTTTAAGATGCACAAAGAATCACCTGAACAGCTTCTACAACTGCAGAATACATATTACCTCCAACGGTTCTGATGGGGATCAGGAATGGTACATGGGCAGGAATCTGAACTTTTAATAAGCCTGCCAGGTGATCCTGATGCAGAAAGTCTAGTTACCCAGCACTATCACTAACTTCTAATTAACAGACTTTATAAGAGATTTATATTCCTCCAGGCAAAACATTAAAAAAAAAAATCTTCCTCTTCTTTTTATGTTACATTACATTATACAATAATATGAGTATTACAGAATTTAGGCTTAACTCTGATAGGTTACGAGGTATTATTTTTGAAGAGATAGTTTGTACTTGTTAGTATTAAGGACTTAATGTTTATATTACTGAACAAAGATAGTGTATTTAAGATATTTACAGCTGAACAAACAGGGTACCTATTCCATTTTTTCTTCACTTTTGAAATGTTTGGAAATTATCTTTTTCTTGAAGCTTTAGAAAATTGCACCTATGACTAAATCCAAATGATTCTGGAGCTTCTGATGGGATTCTTTTGTGAAAACATCTTTCTTAATTATTTGGTCAGCTAAGGTTTTCTACTGAACCATTTAGATGCTCTTATTTTTTGTGATTGACAACCCATTTTTATTGACGTTTACAAATTTAGAATTTTTTATGTCTTTAGAAATATCAAATTTATTATTTTTCTTTTGAGTCCTAATTTCGTGGTTCTTAAGAATTATATTTCTTTTCTTGTAAAGAATCAACTCTTGACAATTTTTGTATCAAAACCATCAATTTTATGCTTGTATTTTTTCTTAGTTCCTCTGCCCCTCAAAATTTTAGGTTGAATATTAAGTAAAAATGAATAAATTATAAAAGCTAATTAGATATGACTTATGGTTTAATGTAGCACCATTAGTCATATCAATAGTCACATACAAGGTCATGTAAGGTTATAAAACCATCACTGCATCATAGCTATTTTAAAAAAATTACATTATGTATTATAAATTCCTGGATAAATTGTCAGTGAGTTCTAGATGACAAAAACTAAATGTAATTATAGTATGAGGAATTAAGTATATCAATGGGGAAATGCAAATCCTTTTGCTAATCTATGAAAATGTTATTCCTGAAAACTCTAAGTTCCTGCTATCAGTAAAAGGTGACTTACTAGAATTTTCCCTAGAGCATCAACCTGCTTAAAGGTTAGAAACATCATTAAATTTACAACAAATTAAGTAATTTATTTGTAATTTTGTACTTCCCTGGAGATACTACAGAAACAATTTATAAATATTTTCTCTTCAGATTTCATTGGCAGGTAGTCAAATTTTTCTGTCTTCTTTACATGTATTGGATTTATGGAAATGAAATAAGCAAACTAAATTATTACTGAGCATCCACCACAGAAAAGGCATTACATTAGAAGTTAAAACAGTGTGTAAGACATGGTCCTTTATCTAAAAAGCTTAAACAACTCACAATGGAAAGAACTAAGGGATGAAGAAACATGTTAGAGAAGACAATCCTGAGACTGGGAGAAATAAAGGACAGCTCATGGAGATAATGACTCCCACCCAGGTAGGGCTTTTGAGAAAGTAGTGTTTTAACAGGTAGGGAAGTAGAGAAATAAAGATGTCTGAAGAAGTCATGAATTAGAAAGTACATACTTGTAAACACAGGACGTGAAACTATAAGTTGTCCTGAAGTTGGAGTAAAGGGCAAAATGAGCTCAAGTGGGAAAAGAGCTGGCACTAGAGCTAAAAAGACAAATACTATTTAGAGCTAGTTGCTTAATGGGTAAGAGACAGATAGTAAGATGATGATAAAAAAATATCTGTGTGGAGAGGGGAAGGGAAGGGAGAGACAGAAGTGGGGGGAAGCAGGCACAGGGTGACAGGAGATACAACTTGGGGGCTCAGGGAACGTTTTGTGAGTATTACGGGAGAAGGAAAGCTAGTAGCAGACTGTGAAGAGCCACTGGAAATATTGGGGTGTGGGGGGACATGAGAACTTCTTGGGTAAGAACTCAATTATGTAGCCTGTGGTGAAGCAGAATAAGTGGGATGAAGTCCCATTTTAATACTCCAGATGAGAGAGGATGAAGGCTGTACCACTTCCAGGAGACAATAAATGTATTCAACAACTAATGAATGATCCTTAAATGATACAGCTTTACACCTAATACAGAGGGGAGGAATCAGCCCTTTGCATACCTTCTGGGCAATCATGTTGCAGATCTCAGGCAGGAAGTCCTCACTGAGGAGCTTATAGAGCTGCCGTTCTCGAAGGGAGGTCCTCTCCCGAAAACTCTCAGTAACCTGTCTCCATTCTTCCTCTGTTTGGCACAGGAGCCACCAAGTTCCTTGACCTGGCCCCTGGGACCCTGGAAAAGAAAGGAATGGTTTCATTTAACAGATGTAAGACCTCTTCCCCAATTTTTTTTCATTTTTACCCTGGGTCATGACCAAAACCAGGGATCAGAAAAAAAAGACCTATTACTTTTTTAAGGTTGACAATGCATACTTCTGATTATCATGTTACTATCACTGTTGACAACTAATACTGAACACGACTAAAAGTTATAAAAATAGAACTATTATGACTTTCATAAGACAGATGTGAATATCCTAAAAATGGTTAAATGTATTTTATTTTTATGTATTTTTTAGGCGAGGCAACCCTTGGTTGACCTCACAGATTGCAAGAACCTTGTCAGCTTACAATCCCTTATTTTTTATTTTTTACGCCTATAGCACCTGGTCTTCCTAAGTAGTCCCCCATCCAAGTACTAACCAGGCCTGACCCTGCTTAGCTTGAGATCAGACGGGATCGGGCTTGTTTAGGGTGGCATGGCCGTAAACAGGTTAAATGTATTTACTTTTCTATGCAAACAGTTTTCATCTGAGCTTCTGAAGTCTTCCTCATTTCACTGACATTGAGATACTATGAAACGATATCTGCCACCCCTCAAATTATGTAATTGGGATTGCATAACTAAAATCTAGATAGGAAATCAGTATACTCCCTTATGTAGTAAAGCATTTTACATTGACAAGATAGCTCTCTGTGAAGTTGCTATCATCCAAATGTTTGGGTATCTATTATACCTTGGCCAGGTAATAGATCTCTAGTGAAAAGACCTACTCCTGATCTCAAGTTATCAAGTCAAAAGAAGAGATAGGCACAGGATAAAGCGCAAGGAAGAGAGAACTGAAGAAAGGCAAGGAAGCTAGTTAGACTGCCACCGCAATAATCTTAACTGCTGTATAACTGGAAAATGACAGTCACTATCATGATATAAATCAATCACATTTACACAATCCTTTCCAAAAACTCCAGCAGAGGTCATTACCATTTCTTGTCTGTAGCTCAGATGCCAAGGAATTTTCTTCTTGCTTTTCACTGAAACACAGGAAAAGGAGGTAACAATTAAAGACATGTCCAAAATTGTCTTATGTTTCCCCCATAAGGGAGACCCAACTAACTTAATAACACATGGAGTGTGTGTATCGAGAAGACAATGTTAGAAGGGATGACTCTATTGAACAAAAGGAACACTAGGATGCAGGTGTGTTGGTACAAAGGGAAAACTGATACATGGGAACCCATTGTTATGGTAACATCACCAATCTTAGGAAAATATTAACTTGTAAAACATGTTTTTTAAATCAGAGGAGTTAAGTGTTAACAGTTAAATGCCAAGGAAAAAAGGACGGTAGAGATTCCAAAGTCCTCATCCCTGATTTAGGACTATGCTGAAGATAGGTGTATTTAATGTAACCTCATAGAAGGTACAGGTTAAGAACACAAGAACAAGGCTTGCTACTTAACTTATGACCTCAAGAAAGTTAATTAACAGTCCCATAATATGGTGCTATTAATGATGTTTACCTCACAGGTATGTTGGTTGGGGAATAAATTATAATATACAGACACGCTCAGCACAATAAATAGTGTTAAGGATCATTTTCATTTGTATTCCTGAATCATTCTTGACATTCTCTGTAACCAATTACTTAGAGCAGTATTGTTCCGAAGAACTTTCTGTGAGAATAAAAAATGTTCTAAGTTGTTGCTGTCCAATATGGTAACCACAAGCCACATGCAGCTACTCAGCACTTGAAATGTGGCTGGTGTGACTGAGGAACTGGATTTTAAATTTTATTTAATTTAAAAATATTTAAATACTGTATTGAATACAGAGCTCTAAAGAATAAAATCACCAGTAGAGGGTAGCACAAGTCCATGTATGCTTGTTAAATGATTCTATATTCCCAACACTACAGTACTTTAATTTCACTTACAGGAAAATGGAGATAGGTATAAAACAGCTTTCTGAACATATAAGGAGGTATAGATTGCTAACGAAATCTAGAAACACATGTTGTGTGTACAGACATGATTTTAAGATATTTCTCACAAACACTGGTTAAAAGAAAGCTACAATCTATAGTCAATTTTCTGGAAAGTGGAACGCTGATTCTTAAGCATAAAAAAAATCAAATTCTGATTACAGAGAGAAGCAGCAGTTTGGCCTCTATTATTAGAATTTTTAAGAATGACCTAACTTCCATAGGTGTACAATGGTCAGATCCTGAAAACTCTTCTATTAAGATTCACATGATGGAATTTCCTAAAAGGTAATGACATATCAAATAAAATCTCTCAAATGAAACAATGTTTTTCTTTACTAAAATTAAATATAAAGACTTTAAAAATGTTTAAGATCTTGACTTGACTTTAGGAAATTGTATTCTAAACAAAATAAAGTATGTCTGCTACTGAAATTTCCCTAACGGCAAAGAATTAACTCTTAAACTCATCTATGATATATAATTCGTTTACAATGTTGATAATTAGTCAATAATCACAGAATTAACTTGCTCCATGCTCCTATGAAAAAATGTGTGGCATAACAAATTTTAAAAGTTAATACATAGTGAGTGAGCACATGCATGGTTTTCAGTCTGTTACACTGTCACATTCACTATCTTGTTCAATTTAATCAGCATTACTATTAGTATCTCCACTATCCAATAAAAAAATAGGTATTTGCTAGAGGTTATGCAGCTAGGGCTTCCTGATTCCCTAGTGCACACTTGGTAATTTCATTAGCTCTCTAATCCAGGTCTCCATATAAGTCCCATGTCCTTTCCATGCCCATGGGTGAAAATCAAGGATAAAGGAGCAAGTGAAATTAAAGTCCCCTCTTTCAGCAAAGAGGGTCTATGACTGTCACAGACTAACATTTTCTTACCTTACTATAATCTCCTCCTGTAATTTCTTCCGTTTTGGGGGTCTTCCTCTTCTTTTTCCTGTTTTCCCAGGAACACCTGAGATATTTTTTTGTCCTTCACTTTCCCTAAGAAATGGTATATTAAATAGAAATGTTCTGTCATAGGACTGACATATATAAGCAGTTTATCTGGCCATGGGGATACTGAAAAGGATTAATGCAGCACTCGCAGGGAAAGAGTAGGGTGACTTCCTGTCTTTCATTATTAGAGTATAGAACCAAGAAAACCAACATTTGACAATATTAAAATGAGTAAAACACTTTCCTAAGAGTATTGCTTCCAGCAATAAATTCTACATAAAACAAGATAATGGACTCTTCCTCATTTAGGGAGAGTTTAGTAAGGCTTATGTTTCAGACATTCTTTAAGTTCCTTCTTGTCCTATGCTGATGAAGATTATCAATTCTCGTAGAAAAAAGTTCTCAAGAATTGAGCACGGAAGAGGAAAACCGTGGTAGTGAAATGACCACACTGCTAAGAAGAGCCTGCTGTGTGGAACAATCCAGGCTAAGGGGAGCGGTGCTCCTTGGGAACCTCACAGCAAAACAGAATCTCTCGTTGTTTTACTAGCAGAGGTTACAGTTCAATTCTTTTTTATTTTTGTACAAAATAACTCCTTGGCATTCTTTACAATTATAGCTAATTCCTTCATAAAGAAAAAACAATCTGTGCTGTAGAATTCTGATGAATTTCATTTTAATTACATTTTTGTACAGTAGCTATTATAGCCCTGACCTTAAGGAATGTACCTGCTCAAAGAGAGTTCTCTGTTGGATTTTCCTTGTACCGGGTCCTCCTTGTACATTCGAGTTCCATAGAAATACCAATACAGTGCTCCAGAATTGTCTTCACCTAATGGCTCCACGCGGAGACTGTCAGCATCCAGACCCTAGGGTCCAAGAACAGGGAAAAAGAGGTTTGGGGGAATGGGGAACAAAACAGGAGAAGACTAAAATGAAGGTTCAAAATTTATACTTAGACATACCTCATATTGAAAGATGCCTAAGCATCACATGTAATTTTCAATCAGGGCATATGAAACACAGAAATAAGAAGCAGCGCCTTCTTTGACGAACAGGATATGGACATATTTCAAATGCTTCCCATCCCTATCACAGTCCCCATTTCACCAAGAAAAGAGAAGCCAAAGGGAATTTTGATGAACATATTATATATTTGGTTTGAATTTATTGTTATTTTATGTGTGCACCCATAAAGGGAAGGACAATTACAACACAGTGGAATGTGTTGTTATGAAAGCTTTGTCCCGGGTGATCCTCTATTGTAGCTTCATCATAACCTACAGCAACCTCTTATTCTAGCTGAGATCCAGCAATATAGCTCCCAATTTACCCCAGGGTCTGACCTGGTTTGGCCTTCCTACTGCTATTAAAGTCCTTGAATTCTCAGCAAAGACTGTGCTAAATTGCGCAATGATTTTTATACCGTGTCCATGAGTAGGGCTGAACTGAGGAGTCATCACACATTTAATCATTTCTGACTGAACAGGATTAGAAACTGACCTCCCCATGAGTGAAAAGCAATAGCTCAAACCCTCCCTCTGAGATAGACTTCTACAATATATAACGACGCCTTCATTCTTTGGCACATTTTTGTAATGTGTATGTTTGGGTATAGTAAAAATGAACTTCACTGGCATATATGGGTTAAAGTCCTTGGAGTTTTCAATAAATATTTAAATTATGCTGAATCAAATTTCAGACCTTGGGAAACATTTCAGTGGCTAATTTAGTTGCAATCTGGTCGACGACAGGGAGACTATATAGGTGACTCTGATTGTTCTCCTGTTATTAGCTGGGACTCGGCACATGTTAAGGAAGACTAAACCAAAATAACGCACAGTTGTATAAATGAATGGCTTGGATTCCCTTGGCTACAGAGGTTTTGTTTTCTATACATTGTTACTGTGGATCAAGAGTCCCAACACTAGTAACACAAGCCAAACTCTGGCTTCCTGGCCTTTTTTACTCTAAGAAAACAGCTTGCCAGTTAAGCACCTTGAGAAGATCAAAGACATCATCTGCGTCTAGCCGATAATCACAGAGGCGGTGCAGGATTTCTACACGGGTACGAAGAGGCAGGTCTTGGAAACTGGATTCTCTTAGAGGGTTGGGTTTTCCTTCTTCCAGCTCCCAGCGGTAGTTTATGATGTCCTCTAGGTAGCTGTGGAATGTCTGAGGCCTAACCAAATGGCCCCAAACACAAAAATACATTAATATAAAGCATACAGGATGGGTGGGATAGGAGGAGAGAAAACTGATGGTTTGACAGCTGACAAATCTTAAACAGAAAGCAGAAAATGAAAAAACAGTAATAGGAAGGATCTGAAAGCCCCTACTGAAGCTTCACTGTTATTATACTATCTACTTGGACCTTATATTTTCAAATCCCTAAGAAGATAAATATGTTAGTTTTTCACAGAATAGACTATTTTACTTTAAATCACAAACAACACATTCTGGTCAAATAGGTAAAAGTTTTACTACTCAATGGAACAGATTATGAAATTGAGGCAATAAGTCTTACCTTTGCTCATAGAGTTAAAAAGAGACTACACAGTTGAGGTGGATAGTCATTTCAAAATTAAACTCACGACTTAGATGGCAAACAAAAAAGAAATCCAATGTCTGCCTAGCCTAATTAATTTACATTTCAAGATGCAAAAGAAAAAATTCCTCTAGAACAAGTGTTCATTCCAATGAGCAACTATACTTTTACACTGTTTTGCATAAACTTAAGGGCAGATTACAAAATACTATATTCTAAATTTTGAAGACAGATTTTCTATAGGAAACATTTAAGACAATTTGATGGCAACTTAATTTTTTTTTTTTTTTGGTTAGTTTGACAATTCTACAACTGCATTTTGATTAGTACCTAAATGTGCCTTGTACATAATAATAAAGTGTTTAATTGTTTAATGGTTGTTCTATATCTCAATTATTAAAGAATCTGGATATAATTTCACCTAATGCTTGATTTAAAAAACTTTTTCTCACTAAGCAAACCGGTCTTACAGGAGTTATACGTCAACATGATTTAAAAAAAAGGCATGCTACTATGTTGATTTATAATCGATGGTAGTTATATTGATAGAAAAAGTCAGAGGGAATATTCATGGAAAAAAATCAAAAGGGCCTTAGGCAAACAAGAAGTTAAACACTGTGCTTTTTCAAAGAGAGTAGAAATGTTATTATTTCTTTACTACTGATACCTCAATTGGGGAAAATGTGGATGTATTTGCTTATCAAAATGCAGCATAATACCTCTAAATATCAAGGCTCTCACAAATCTGATTTGACAGCAGCATTCACATTCAAAGCATGAGCACTGGCATATGAATACCTGCTTGGACCTTAGTGGGTTTGGACTGGCTTCCTCTCTCCATTGCCTGTGAAGCTGGTGCTGCCCCTTCAGGAGGGAGGAGTTGGGCAAAGAGCAGATCAAACTGGTGGTAAAAAGCAGATAGCGTGGCAATGATGAATTTAAAAATAAAATGGGATGTTTTTTCAAACTTGTCTTTTACTAGTGAGGAGCATGAAGATGACAATCTCTTTGGTAATAAATCCCTTGACCTACCACATACTTTCTGGAATTTCTAATGTACACCAAGTACCCTAAATAACGACGCATGTTTTTCCTGCAGTAAAATGAAATATGGAATTTATGACACTGAGGTCATCATTTAACCAGAAAATGATCCACCTCTGCTGGAGGATGCGGCAGGAGACAGGCTGGGCCAGACTAGGGAGAACTTTCTTATTCTAATGTGAGGCGAAGGAAGCACAAGTATACCAACCCAGCAAACACTGTATGTGTACAGTATTGTTTTTTTTGTGCCTACAATATGTCTGAAAGCCCCTACTTGTTTCAGAATTGCATGTTTGAGATTCCTTTCCAATTGCCCCTATTATCCTACTCAGTTTCAATTACGTCACTTTTGCTAACAGTTTTCTTAAGGCATCTCCATACCACCTTACCAAGGGGATACTTGAGGGCTTAAATTTCAAGATAATTCATTTTCCTTGTATATTAATTTCTCATATAAATCTATATCCCTTTCTTTAAAGAACATCTAAAATTCAAGGAGAAAAAACTTTTGAAGGCAATCTGGCCAAGTGTATTTGAAACAGAAAGTCTTCAGGAAGGCAAAAATCAAGCTAATGCTTTCTACTTAGTGGTTCTCCATCTTCTATAAGACATAAAGCTCTTTAAGAATCTAATAAGATGATATACTCTTAGAAAAGTAAGCACACACACACAATTTTGTGTGAACTTTCATGACTTTACTACTTGAAGAAGAATATAGTGATACTATGCTGCTAAATACTGACAAAACGTTTTAAATTTCACAGGCTGCAGTTCTAGAGTTTAAATCGCCTGGAATATTCACTGATCCACTTAACTCAGTGCAATTTTCTCTTAATGTTTCAAAACACCTCTTATCTTTCTGAAATTACTCAGAAGTACAATGAAACATTTAAATAGAACATGGTAACAAAAAGAACAACTGGAAGTTCTGAGCACAACCAGGTCTCCTTTGTCTAAAAAAAGGTTCTAAATGCTCTTAAATGAGAAGATCTTAATGACCCCCTTTTCCTTAGAGTAATTCATGAGGGGAGAGGGGCTATAAAATGAATGAGAATAAATCATCTTTCCACTCTCAGAATTAGCCATTTCTTAGAACCCCCCAGAAAATTCCTCAGTGTGCCTCAGACAGAACATGCACTGGGGAGACCAATGCTGACAGAATGGTATGACCCGAGTAGAGTATGTTAACACAAGTCTCAGTTGGCTGGAGCTGGCAGAACTCTTGACCATTCAGGGCAACGAACTTTAGTATCTGCAAACTGTTTTAGAAGATCACAGATAAAAAAGAAGGCTCTTGAGTTCTCTGAGGCATGTGTCAGTACTGAGATATGGGAGGGGAACAATTAAGGCATGGTGTCATGGGCAGCACAATGGAGATCAAATGGAAAAACAACACTCTCCTATTTGTTATAGCTATTTGTGAAGCAAATGATACACATATGCACAGTTAAGCCATATTTAACATGAGTAGTGAACTGAGATAAAGATATTTGTTTCAAGTGAAGCAACAAGTAAAAGGTCTATAAGGACATTCAATAAAATGTTTGTTCTTAACGATCACAAAAAGACCCAGGCCAAAATAATTTAAATAATATCTCTTCTCTAGGATTGTACAGTGGCTGCCATGTCCAACATATCCTAAAGTCAGTATGATAGCCAGGAAAAGTTAAAAATTACAACTTCAAAGTTGTCGACTAAGATATAAAAAAGACTAATTAGGAAACATGAATATAATATAGGTTTTACTTGTGCTTATGAATGTTTATGTAGGGTAACAAAGGAAAGTATTTTAAATCAAGTGGAAATCAACATGTACTAATCTTTAAAAAGACAAAGGACTCTTTTTAACAGAAGCCAGATGGGACCCTAAATACTATTTGTATGAATTGGAAGCCTGAAGTGTCAAGTGTTAAGGTTTGAGCAGGTACAGTCAGAATTGTCTGAATAGCTTCTGGATTTAAGGATGTATACTGCTAATCCTAGAACCTCTAAAACACACACACAAAGCCAACAGAGGAAATAAAGTGAAATACTTCACAAAAATAACCCAAAAGAAAGCGATGAAGGACCAACAGATGAACAAAAATCAGAAAGGAGCACATGGAAAGGTGCTCAACATGTCAACTGGGAAATGCAAACCATTACCACAATGAGGTATCACTTCACACACACCAAGGATAGCTAAAAACGTAAAAAAAATTCAATAAATGCTGACCAGGAAGTAGAGAAACCAGAACCAGTATAAACTGATGGTGGAAATGTAAAATGGTGCAGCCACTATGGAAAAGTTTAGCCAAGTTGCTCAAAAAGTTAAACACAGAATTACTGCATGATGCAATCATTCCATTTCTATGTACAGATCCAAGAGAAAGGAATACATCTACACGAGAGTGTACACAAATATTCATACGTAGCAGCATAATTCATAAAAGTTGCAACAATGCAACTTTCCATTTATAAGAGGTATACCTAGAATAGTCAAAACTACAGAAGTAGTAAGCACATTACTCGTTGCCCGGGACTGGAGACTGGAGGCATGAGCCCCAGGCCTCGCTGGTCTCTAGTCTGGCTGTGACCAGGTTTGTGGCTAGGAATAGGATCCCAGATTTAGAATATTACATTAGTGTAGTAGGGCGCCTCTGCCTAAAATATGTAAACATACTTCAGCTTACTGTATCACGCCTGTGTGGCTAAATGCCACCATTGTGCTCTGATATGTGTGGAGCCCATATGGTCCCCTGGGGAGCAGAAGCAGAAGTGTGCTCCTCGCAACAGAACTGCACTCCCTGCAATAAAGGTGGTGCCTGCCATTTCATATTCATGTTGGCCCCTTGTACATTCTTCCAACTGGGTGTCTCACCATCAAAACCTTCCCTTCTCAATCATCTCGGCACTGACAAGAGGAAATAAGGAGTGACTGCTAATGAGTGTGAGGTGTCTTTTGGGGTGATAAAAATGTTGTAGAATTAGACAGTGGTGATGGCTTCACAATTTTGTGAATATACTAAAAAACAATGGATTGTACACTTAAAAACGACCTCAGAAGAACAAGTGGAAAGCCAATCATATTAATAACTGCATTACATGTAAAGGAACTAAACATCCCAACTGAAAGGCAGAAACTGTCAAGCTGAGTAAAAGAAAAAGCAAGAACCCAACTATAAGATATCGTCTTATATATAAGTACATAAGACACGATTTAAATACAAAACTTAAACTACAATTTAAATACAAAAATACAAACAGTAAAAGGATAGAAAATGACAGACTAAGCAGAATGAGCATAAGAAAACTGAATGTCTTTATTTAATACCAAAGCAGGCCTGAAGACAAAGAGCTAAGTCACCAGAAATACATAACAATGTATTTATCTAATATTAGGACACCAAACTCATGAAACAAAAACTGACAAAACTAAAAGGAGCAGACAAACCCACAAGCATAGCCAGAGATTTTCAACATCTTTGTCATTAACTAATATACCAACTAGACAAAAGAGTCAATTAGGATACAGTTCTCAAAAATACTACCAACTCAACATAATTGATATTTACAGAATACTATAAACAAATACTGCAGAACACATACATTTTAAGTGCATATGACACATTCCCTAAGATACATCATATGCTAGGACATAAAATGAGTCTCAATAAGCCTCAAAACATTGAAATTTCATAAAGTATCTTACTTGAACGATGGAATTAAATTAGAAATCACTAACGCTGTAAAATATCCAGAAATTAAATAACTTACTTTTAATAACTCATGGATCATAGAAGAAGTAAAATAAATCAGAACATGTTTTGAATGACAAAGAAACCACAATATATCAAAATTTGTTGGATGCAGCCAAGCTCTGCTTAGAAGGAAATGTACAGCTTTATATGCCTATATTGAAAAGAAAAAAGGCTCAACAGAACTATAACTTACAAAAAAAAGAAGAGTAAACTAAAAGCAAGGTAAATAATAAAGATGAGAAATCAATAAAATAGAAGAAATCAGTAAAACAGAACAGGCAAACAGTAGGTAAGGTAAAAAGTTGGTTCTTTAGTAAACATTTGAAAAAGTTGATAAACCTGAATAGAAAGAAAAAGGAGATAAAACAAATTACAATACCAGGGATGAAAGATACTACTGTAGATCACACAGATATTAAAAGGATGAAAATACTATGAATAGCATTATGGAAATAGATTCAAAAACTTAAGTAAAATAGATAAATTCCTTGAAAAATGCCAAAAATGACTTACCAAAAATGACTTAAGAAATAGAACACACGAACAACCTTAATCTATTAAAGAAAGTGAATCAATAATAATCAATCAAAAACTTGCACAAAAAAAACTACAAACTCAAAGGCTTTCAGTGGTGAATTTTTCCAAATATTAATGAAAAGGTCTGAAAGAAATCACACAAATTCTTTCAGTCAACAGGAGGAAACACTTCTCAACTCCTGTACCAAAACATCACAAAGATTTATAAGGAAATAAAATTAGAAACCAATATTTCTTATAAACATATATGCAAAAATCCTCAACAAAATATCAGCAAAACCAATTCAGCAATATACGAAAAGGACAACGTCTCATCACACTTAATGATGAAAGACTGAGTACTTTCCTTCTAAGATCAGGAAAAATATATTGAGTCTTAGGCAACACAGTTAAGATAGCAATAGTACTATAAGAAATATGGAATCGAATAAAGAAGCAAAGCTGTTTTTAATTATGGACTGCATAAAAAAATCTTCAAGAATCTTTAACAAAACCAGTAAATTCAGGAAGACTATAGGAACATGGTCAATACACAAAAATCAATCCTATTTTATATATACTAACAATAAATAGCTGGAAAATAAAAATTTTTAAATAATACCATTTACAGTATCATCAAAAAATATAACACCTAGGATTAAACAGAAAGATATCCAATATCTTTACAATGAAAACTACAAAATATTGCTAAAATTAAAGATGATAAACAAATGAAGAGATACATATTGTGTTCAAGGACTAAAAAATTCAATATTGCTCATGTCCATTCTCTTAGCAGGCTTTTTATTTTTTAGAGAAATTCTGGAGGAAAAAAAGCTGAGAAATTTATGTGAAAATGCAAAGAACTTACGAGTAGTTAGATTTAAAAAAAAAAAAAAACAGCAGTGGCGAACTTACACCATTCAATTTCAAGACAATTTGGTACTTGCATAAATATGACATATATAGATCAATGGAAGAAGGTAGAAGAGTCCAGAAATAAACTGAACAAAAATGCTATTTGTAAGGAAGAAAATGAACACTGATCTACTACACACCATATACAAATACTAATATCATAATGCCAACTGCAAAAACCTAAATTTATAAAACTAAAAGAAAACCTAGATGAAAATCCTGGCATTGAGGTCGGTCCTGATTTCTTAAATAGAAAATAAAAAGTATGAAACATACTAGAAAAAAGTGATTAATTGGTACCTCAATGAAATTAAAATTTACCATTCTTTAAAATACACCATCAAACAGAAAGACAAGCTACACATGAGAAAATATTAATAACTCATTATATATGTAGTCATCATGGAAATGTAATTTAAATGCAAATTAAAAGCATAAAGAGTTACCATGTTACATATAATAGAATGAGTAAAATTTAGAACTGGATAAAATTAAGAACAACAAATTAAGAACAATAAATGTTGGCAAACACGTAGAACAACTAGACTGTTCATATGTTGCTAGTATAAGTATAAATGTTGCTTAGAAAAGAGTTTGGTAGTTTCTTAAACATACTCTTACCATATGACCTAGCAATTCCCAAGAGAAATAAAAACATATGTCTACAAAAACATTTGTATGCAAATGTTCATAGCTATTTTATTTGTTAACAGCCCCAAAATGGAAGATAAATTATGATATTTTTTCAAATATTGGAATACAATTTAGGTCCCCCTCTCCCCAAAAGAACAAACTACTGACACAAATAGCAGTATCACTGAATATCATACAAATATTATGCTGACTTAAAGAAGGTGGCTACGAGAGTACATACTTTATACTCCCAATCATGAAATTCTAGAATAAGGTAAAACATCTATAGTAATAAGTCAGGTCAGAGATTGCGTGGGGTGCAGTGTTTTGGGGGTGGTGGTAAACTTATTGCAAGGATGCTTTCTGAGGCGATGGAAGTGTCCTATTATCTCAGGTAGGTGGTGTCTACAAAGTGTATTCATTTGTCAAAAAAAAAAAAAAAAAAAAAATCAGCCTGTACACTTAAATTCAGTATTTTATTGTATCTAAATTATATCTAAATAAAGATAAGTTTAAATGAACATATTTAACAGAAACATTATAATTTCCAAAAAGGTATATTACTACAAAGAGCTGATGGGACTCCAAATTAAGAAATGTTTAAGTGACTTTAGTTTAGAGACTCTATTATAAGAGTGTTAGATATATAATTAACCCTTTCCCAACACAGATGCTTTCCTCAAAGCAACAAGGAGAGTCTCTAGAGCGTGTGATAGCAAGATGGACTCTTATGTAATGTAACATAATCAAAGGAGTGACACATACCATCACCATTGTCAACATCTATTGGTTGTGAGTAGGTCCTGCCCACATTTCCAGGGAAGGAGATCACACAAAAGGCACAGAGGATCCAACAGGATCATGGTGCCTCCTCAGAGTGCAACTGCTATACCCATTAAGACATCACTTTCTTGGTAACAAAATGCACATATTCTTGAAAAAGTTTTGAACTGAGATTTTCTTCTAATTGTCTCTCAGCTACAAGTTCCTAAACAAAATAAGTGAAACCAAGCCCTTGAACCTACTATTTGCCATTGAATCCAACTGCACTACTCAGAAAATATTAAGACACATGTGAGATGGAGCATCACGAATGGAACATGGATGGAAATAGGAATCAGATGACCTGGGTAATTACACCAGTTTTGTTGCTTAATTTAGTTTTCTCACAGGTAAAAAAGCAAATTGCATTAGATATCTAAAGTTCCTTTCACTTCTAAAACCCTTATTCTGTAGTGCAGATTCATCTGAGATTTGAAAAACCTTTTAAAGCAGAGGTCCACAGATACAATTCAGGTGGACCATGAACTTGGCTGAGAAAATACTTTCACCTAACCTGTAATTGAAATTTTATACTCCTTTCAATTATGATGTAGCCTCAAAATACAGTAATTTTAGTAGTATGTGTATTTTTCATCAAGACAGCAGATATTTTCATATCACATTACAGGTATTGTAGGTAGTTTCAAATAACATTTACAATCATCAATACATGAAGATTAAGATAGTAATCTTGAGAAATTAGGCTCTCTGCTACTGCATGTCATTTAATGAGTTAATAGAGCACACTATCAAAATTTTATTTCTTTAATATTTTACGAACTATATTTCAGTATAATTGGGTTCTGTTGTAATACATTTTGTGATTGCAAACCATATTCTTAGGTGGGGTCCACAGACTGCATTATACTGTCAAAGATGTACACAGCACACACACAGAAATTCTAATTTTAGAGGAAAACCTTTTTAACATTTCTCTTTTATTTATAGCAGGGGGCTGTGGTTAAGAGACGGAAGTCTAGGGTTAGACTGCTGCTACAGGCCAAGTTTGTCCTGTATCAATTACCAGCTGTGTGACCCTGGGCAAGTTATTTAACCCTTTGCACCTCCCTCATTCAAATGCCTTATCTTTCACAGATGGGTAAGACAACACTTTATCTATTAGAGAGTTGTTATATGGATTAAATGAGAGTTCCTGAATGCATTTAGAGCAGTGCCTAGGACAGTAAGGACACAGTTGTTAGTATTTTTTCCACAAGCAAACACAGCATTACGTTGTTCTATAAGGGAACACAAATCTGTTTGGAGAATACAATTAAAAAAAAAAATGTGGGTTTCACATGCCAGTTTAAAAGTTAGACTGAGTTAGTAGAACTAGAATAGTAACTTACTTAATTTTCTAAAAACAGGGGCTGACAAACTATGGCCCATAGGCCAAATCCAGCCTGAATGTGTACCTTTTTTAACAGTAAGAATGTAAAAACCATTTTTTTTTAATGGTGGTGGTGTGTGTGTGGGGGGAGGGGGGACGACATTATTTCATGACATGTGAAAGTGATTTAAAATTCAAATTTTAATGTCCATAAATTTCTAAGAAAACACAGCCGTTGGCAGTCATTTAAGTATTGCCCATGGCTGCTTTTGCACTACGATGACAGAGTTGAGTAGCTATAATAGATCGTATAACCCACACGAAGTCTAACATATTTCTTCTCTAGCCCCTTACAGAATAAGTTTGCTCACCCCAATTCTGAAATGTGTAAATCATTGTAGCAAAGACATGAAAAGTTTCTTGAGTGAATGTGTACTTTCTACTCAGAATGTAGAAATGACATACACTGATTTAATAAACTGGTATTTATTAAAAGCTCAACTATTCTAAGACTTTTCATAAATTATTTCATTTAATCCTCACAATAATTTAATGGGTATTGTTATCATTCCCATTATACAGAGGTGGCAAGTAATGCACAAAGACATTCCTTAAGTAACTTTCTTAGCTCACATAATAGGTAAGTCTTAGAACCAGAGAAGATAAAGCACTCATTTGTCCAAATTTCTTTCTTTAGAATGGGATAAAAGTAAAACTTCAGAGAATAATGAGCATGTATTCACTCTAAATGCATGTTAATACCATTGGTGGGACAAAATATCACTTTGGGCAATTCCTTTCAATGGAAAAAGTAAAATCCACTATGTATTGGTTTCTTGTCTGGGTGCTCATTACACAGGTATATTCGGATTGTAAAAATTCATTGAGCTGTATAATTAAGAAAAGTGTACTTTTCTGTGTGTATATTACACATCAACAATAAGAAGTTTTTAAAAGGGTAAATAAAGCCTGAGCCTCACCCCAGACCAATTAATTAAAAATGTTGGTGCTACCAGTTCCCAAACTCATTTGATCATTCAGAAATATTTTGTTCCCTGTGTGCTTAACCTTTTTTTTTTAACAAGTAAAACTTACTTGTTAAAGTTTGAGAAATGCTGGAACAATCACTCACCTCCCTGCCCCAGAACCAAGAGCAGGTTCTGTCTTTTATGGAAGAATTCTTCATCACTAGTGGCAGGACCTATGCTGCCATACCACACACCCCACACAAAAGGATAATAGAGAGCACTGGGCTCCCTGGGCTCTTTTTGCTTTTCTATCCTTCACATTTTCCTTCAATAGCAGAAAAGTCAAAGGAACACCGGCAGGCAAAGGGAAGGGGAAAAAACTCTATTCTCTCCTCCCCATTACAGCAAGCACTGAAATTTTCTGACATTTAATTAGTTTTTTTTTTTTTTAAGAGAAGTTAACTCCTCATTTCCAAAGAAATTATTTAGGAGTAAGTGACAGTGCTGTGATAAGGGGAAAACTGGTATTTGTAAGAGCTGTTATAATTCAGCATGGTGGAAGGGAAGCAGGCAATCTCTGCAACCTCTCCCAAATACGGGTCCTCTGAGCAGTCTACAAAGGCAAAAGTTGTGGAACGGACAGAGAAGAAAAAACAAATGACAGAATGAAACAGGACATCTCCATGTAACTGATGAGCCAACACAGTTTTGATGAGACTGATACATTCTGAAATATCTATTTTTACCTCTAGATATACATATACCTATGGAAAAAAAAAAAATCCCAGGCAGGACATAATTCTCATTCTGTGTCCCATCTTCAAGGAGGAAATGGAAATTTCTGCTCTATATCATACTAGGTGGTATTTAAAATTTTCTTTTTATCCCGACAAAACATATCAATGTTAAGAAAGAACCTGACAGTGTCTGAGTCATAGGCCTAAAATTCAGATTCTATGACCCATTCTTTCAAGGCTCCATATTATCTTGCCTTAAGGGCATGATGATGTGGGAATTATTCTTCTTCTAACTGGCTACATGACCTGATAAATTTTTGAATGTGTTTTGTTCTCTATCAAATTGGGACCTTATTAATCTATGAGATGACCGCCTGTCATCTCTTCTTCGTCACCTCATAAACTAAAAAAATGAAATGAACTCAAGTGAAAATATAATGAATGGTGGAAAAAAGTTCCAACTAAGCTAAAATATTCTGTAGAGGTAGAACATCATTTTCAAATTAGTTGTTTTTATAGAAAATGTTATCAAAGTAAGTATATACTTTTTCTATCATTTATAGTAGAGACTAATGGTAAATATGGGAGGAATAAAATTATACTAAGTACAAGGTAGTCATAGTCATTTACCCAAACAAAGGGGCAAACCAAAACCTCTTGTTGATAATTCCATCCACATGTAATTATCCAAAAATTAACTGGTTCTTGTCCAAAGCCTATCAACATACACAGAATTTATAATATATTGTTAATAACTAAGTAAATGTGATTAGACACAAGCTTAAAACTTAACCAATATTATTTAGTTCTGTACTGGAAGATATAGTAATTATAATAAAAGTATGTATAGCAGGCAGCCTTGAAGAGACCCGCAAAATGATTTCTGCCTCCTGGTATTCATTCCCTTGTTCAATCCCTGCTCCTGTATGAGGCAGAACTTGCCTGTGGCTTACTTTTAGTTCACAGACTATGTCAAAGGGATGTCACTCCCATGATTACGCCTGTCATATAAGACTATCCTGGCAGACTAGAGGTTTTTCCTGCTAGCTGTGAAAATACAATAGCCATGTTGTGAGAGGGCCATGTGGTCTGACTTCAGCTCTTCAGGTATGCCTTTAGATCTTCAATCAGACTGCCTACTTCCACTCTCACCATCACACACAAGACTCTAACCTCCATAAGGGACAGGAGACACTTTTGTCCTGCCAGTACACCTAGGGCAATGCCAAGCTGCCGAGGGTAGAGGAATATTCTCATGCAAGAGTAAAACAGAATCACCTTTGAGGAGGGAAGCCTGGCAAATTTAGATGGGCATTTCTTTTGTCTATCTTCAACCAACACACCAATACAAGAAATGATCCAAGTATATAATGAAAAATTCAAGTATACAAAAATTACAAATATGTGCAATAAACCTAAGAGATGTCGAACGTGAAGAATGATCAACAAAACAGCTTTTTTACCTATCAGATTTGTCAAGGTGAGAGACACCAGGTCCAGTCAATTTTACCTTCTTAATATAGTCCTTCTCTCTGTCCAATTCTCTCCTCTCTCATCTGATTAATTCATTAGCTCCTACCTGATGTTGTTTCCACTTTTGCTCCCAAATGCTTATTTGAAAACACAAATATCACCACTCCCCCGTTCTCCTTGTGTTTAGGATTATACCCCCAAATTCTTAACCCAGTGTACAAGGCTCTTTAGGCTCTAGTTCCTATTGTGCTGTGGTTGTATTGAACTCCTTGAACTGAAATGTGTGCAGGAGACAAACAGGTAAAGAAAATAAGTGAACTGGGCCCAAGTGAACATGATAGTTGATAAGGAACAATTACCCTCAGTATGGGAGAGTAATAAGGAATGCTGGGGACTGAGGCAGACCAGAGCACACCATCTAATAGTGTCAGACCATTAGACGGTTTCTAAAAAATAAAAATTGGGATTTTAAATATGAAATCTCATTTTAGATGTTAGCAACAAATCAAAATTTAACACTCAAGAGGTCAAGACTGTACAGCTCAAACAAATCATGTTTCTGAACCACATGAGATCTATTACTCTATAACCTCTAGGCTCTGTTCTAGGGTATCAAACCCTAGACAATCACTCTTACTACCTGCAATTCTTTGGTTGGTTCATTCATTCATTTACTTATTAGGTTTTATAATATAGAGACACTGGCCTAAGAAAGCTTGTATGTGAAGGCTTGGTTCACATTATCATCTTCTCACACCACGGTATATGCTTTGTTGACTTCACAGCCCTTATCACGGTGACTGTACAATTTGCAATCATAGCAGTAATTACTGTAATTATTACAGCATAGGTCCGTAAATTCTGTAAAGGCTCTGTGGGTGTCTATTCTACTAGTACCTGTTGGCCAGCATACAGTGGACAAGATTTAGGCAAACAGACACCCTCGTGCACTGATGGTAAAATGGAGCAACCTCTGTGGTGGGCAGCCTGGCAATTTACCTAAAAAATCTTAAATAGGCATTTCTTTTGACTGAGTAACTATATTTCCAGAAATTTAAACTAAGGAGATAATTCACTAGGTGTACAAACTTTTATGTCCAAGGCTATGAATTTTAACATTTTAATATAAGAGTTAAAAGCTAGCACAAATATCTACCAAATTGGATTTTTTGATAATCACATTTAAAGAAGATGGTTATAAGAAAAATAATCATTATAATGAAAAAAATGCGGACATGAAAATGTGAAATTATATAAACAATATGACTACAATTGTGCTTAAAAACCACATAACATCCCAAGTTACATCATTGTCATGTATGAGTGGTAAGACGATAGATGACTTTCTCTTTTTATTTCTACTTGTTTAGAACAACAACCTGGGTATTCTGGGGAAAGGGAGGATCATTATGTTAACTGTGAGTCCATCTCACTTAAAGAATAGAGATGTCCACCCTGAAAAAAAAAAAGGCATTTTGGCAATTTCTAACTCACTTTGTAATTATAAGTTTACTGCACATTAGTATCCAACCTAGTTTCCCAGCCCTAACAGACACCTTAGAGTGGATTAAATAGAACGGAAGTATTTCGGATACCATATTTAACTCTGAAAAATATAAAACCATAGCATACCAAACCCTTGCATAAACTGGAAGGCCAGAGCCTGGGAAACCCACTGTGTCTCAGCTTTTTCAGAGTGGCCCTATAGTTCTGTTCTGTGTCAAAATGTAGTAGCAAAGAAAATGTGTACCAAGTTAGGGTCAAAACAAGGGAGAAGGCCATATCAGAAAGATCTTTTATTTGTCTACATAGATAAAATTTTGCTCCAAATTTCTACACATCTCAAATGTACTGGAGAGCCTAGAACCTCCATGTTAAGAATTACACTACTGTTTATGAGAACAACAGAAGATACTTGAGAGGCAGAAATACAGTAAAATCTAGTTTTAATTTGTTAGGCAACATTTTACAAATACTATAAATAAAAATCAGAAAGAAAGGCATATGTTGAGAAGAAATTCTACATTTGAATGTTAGCTGGTGGATCCAAGACTAACAGACAGATGTGTGAGAGTAAAGTAAAGTCAAGGAGTATGATAAAATTAAAACTCAACTGCAGAAAAAGCCAAACAAAGGACTTGGGAATCCATTTGTAAATACTTGTTTTACACTGTTATGTAGAATTGGCTAATGATTAGTTTTGGTTATAGGAGACATGAAACACCACTGGTTGACTGGTCTTCTTTCTCTGCAAGAAACTTAGTAAGATCAGAATTACTCACGTGATATCCCTTCGCTGATAGCAGCCCTGAAGCAAGCAGGCAATCAGGTCACTGATAAACTCTACATCATCTCGGTGAAGAGCAGCTTCTAACTCCTGAAAAGGAGAGAAAGAGATTGAGAGATCAAACATATAGAGATTTAAAAAAATCCATCTCCTCTTCTCCCTTCTATCTTACCCCCTACCTCCCCACCCCTGCAACCCTCCCACAACTGAATGATCAGTGTAAAAGTGCTTGTCAGGGATCAACTCTGCCCATCCTTCCCCACAGTTACTGCTAGAAGAGCAACTAGAGTTCAACTTTCCGCTTTTCCTGGGGTTTATTTCTTGCATGGTTCCTTACACCAAGCTCCATTCCTTTTATCTACATACTACAAGAAATACACATATACTTTTTATAAACCAATGCTAGCATAATTACCACAGTTTAACTTGTATAAATATGTTGCAATATCTTATATTTTAATGGCAAGAGAATAAGGAAATTAGGAAGTATTCTTCATTTACTTAACAGTTTCAACAGGTAAACCATCTGCAATAGCTTTAAAGAATCACTATATTTTGAAAAAAGCATTGGTAGTAAGCCATTTGGCAGTTTTTAATTTTTAAAGATGCTATACCTACATGACTGGTGATAGGGGATTGCTAGAAATGAGATTAATCTTACATCATCTAGAGAGAAGTGAGGTAATGTCTATGTTAATGGTCTAATTCCATATGAGATGTATTTGCTTTCCCTGGAGTTCAGCAAGACAATGCCAAAACTTATCATAGCATAGTATTCTAAACAAAGATTAGCTGAAAGGAGTTACAGGGTCAGAAAGTGACAGTGCAGAGGTATAGAATTTTAGGAGATTCTATTTCTCTTTCCAATCTCCCATAATAAACCATTACTTCCTGCATTGATGGAATATGTTCTAAGTCATCAACTCTTGCAATGCAAAGTCTGCCTGCTTTCTTTCAACCAAGATGCTATCTCAGGCATGCAAACAATTTTCCAAGGGCCCACTATGCTTATGGTTTGACCAACTGATAACCAGATCTTTATCCAGATCTGTACACCAAACTTTCAAGAATCTTATCAATGGTTCTGAAAGCATTAAGTGTGCATAAGATGCAATTTCTGATCTTAACATTAATTGCATGACAGTGTATACCAAAGAGGATAATCTGCTTCTACTATAAAAACAGTAAATTCAACATAAAAAGCTTATTAATTCTTCTGGGCAGAGTTCTTTTCTACATTCTAGTCAGTGATTATTCAGAAAAATAAGAAACACTACCAATCAGATAACAAGGATCTGAACTATAATCATTCAGGATTCATCCATTTAACAAATATTTACTGGGCACCTGCCCTATGTAAGACAACAGGGTACTCTCTAAGCACCGAGGAGTTAATTTAGTTAA
This sequence comes from Eidolon dupreanum, assembly GCA_028627145.1. Classification (NCBI taxonomy): domain Eukaryota; kingdom Metazoa; phylum Chordata; class Mammalia; order Chiroptera; family Pteropodidae; genus Eidolon; species Eidolon dupreanum. The sequence goes on along the minus strand of CM053503.1, from coordinate 79,211,737 downwards.
GAGAGATAAGGTAGTACAAAAAAGGACAAGGCACAGAAAAGGCACTACAGGTGCTAGGGGAGTTAAGAAAAGGATTACTTCTGGCTGTGGGAAGCCTGATGATTTCATGGAGACAGTGGCACCTGAGATGGGAAAACTGACCGTGTTTGACAATGGGGGAGAGGCAGGGCATAACCAGGTGCAGGGAACAACAGGAGCAAAGGAATCAAGAGGATATTAGGTTCAGTTTAACTATTCTGCAGATTATGTGAGGGGAGTAACGTGAGCTAAGATTGATAGCTGATACCAAGTCTGGCCTTTCTTTGGAAGACAATGGAGATCCACTACAGTTATTTTTATAGAAGAGGCACAGTGAGATTAAGCTAGCTGTTGTGTAGAAGAGAAATTCTAGGGAACAGGGTGTGAGGCAATGTTAAGCACAGCAACAGCCCAAGAGAAAGATTCTGAAGGACTTACCAAATGAGATAGAGCAGGAAAGGAGAAACATGAATTCAAGATCTGACTGAAGTAAATGAGAAGGAAAAGGAAGATTTGAATGGCTCAGATTTTAAGTCTGGTCACTGGGCAGGACTCTCAAGTAAACTGCAATTATAAAACTGCAATTTTATTTTTTATTTATTTTTTTAGGCAAGGCAACCGTTGGTTGTCCTGACAGATTGCAAGGACCTCGTCAGTTTATAATCCCTTATTTTTTAAAATTTTTTCCGCCTACAGCACCTGGTTTTCCTAGGTGGTCTCCCATCCAAGTACTAACCAGGCCTGATCCTGCTTAGCTTCTGAGATAAAACTTCAATTTTAACACACGCTGAACCCTAAAGCAAAAAGTCCCAGGCCATCTCATCTGATAGGGAAGCCAGAATTACTAAATAAATGCTAGAGCTGGAAGGTAAATCACAGATCATATTATTTCAACTCCCTCAATTTAAAGACAAAGAAACTAGATCTAGAAAGGTTAACTGACTTCTCCAATTACAATCAGCAAATCACTGCCAAGTGAAACCAGGGTTACCCAGTCCAGAGCTCTTCCCACTGGCTCATGCTCTCTATTCTAGAAATGCCTGATGGTTTTTTATTATTAAAAATTATTGGAAAAAAATTAAAAATTAAAAATTATCGGGGTGACACTGATTAACAAAATCAAATACGGTTGATTCAAAAGTCATATATATATATATATATATATATATATATATATATATATGTACACACACACACACACACACACACACACACACACACACAGTATTGTTTTTTCACCACCCAAAGTTAGATTTCTGAGGCCTGATGGTTTAAAAAGCTACAATAACCACCCCACCAGTCCTTTCTCCAAGTGCTTACATGTACCATTCTCACTATATAGAAAGAAATCCCTTCCTTCCTCCCTTCTGTCAAGCCACTCTGTAGTCCTTTATGTGAAAAACTACTACCTACAAAATTTTCCTGAGTTCCACTTTGATGGTTCCTCCAGCAACTCCTTAATCACTGTATATGTTTTGATACTATTATACATTTCTATTGGTGTTCTTTCCTTTTCCCCATCAGTGTAAATCAAGAGCACAATGTGATTCTTGATTAAAGTGCCATAGTCTGCACTAACTCATGCTTCTTTAGTGTTTTTAAGGAACAGAAGTGCCAAATTAAACTATGATAAAGGCCACATTTGAAGACATAAAAACTGTAACAGCTTTACCAAGGAGGGGACAGCAAGAAGTTTGCCACAGATCAGTGTGCAGGTGTGCCGGGATTCCTAGAAGTCATAAGATACATGTGGGATCACTTCTATTCTGTAGTAAATAATTTAAAATGTTAATTTTATAAAACAATCATATTACAGAACACAATGCAAGATCTACATTAATTTTTTTAGCTACGATTCCTTTAAAAAAGAAAAAGGCACTCCTGTAGGAACAAGTCCAAGCTGTAACACTAATTCTCTTTTCCATCTCCTGCCTCCCACCCATAGACATTCTCTTTTAGCTTAGGAGCGAACTCTTGACAAGGAGTTTCCCTTCTTATCAGTACCACTTTCCCCAGAGGCAAGTTCTAGTTGTTCTGTTTCTACCTATTATATATATTGCCCTCTGAGGAGGCAAAAATAAAATGCTATAGCAATAGTGTCACTGAATGCCCTTCCTTTATGTTCCTTAAAAATAACACATTAGTGTTACTTTCATTCACCTCCTCTTCCATAAGCTGCTTATGGAAAATGAATGTTCCTGTTTTCTTCTCTGGGGCCCTACCTGTAACATAAGCAAAGAGGTTAGCTAATAGGTGGTCAAATTAACTAACAACACACACGCACGCACGCACACACATACACACGCACATGCACACACACATACAAATATAGATATAAAATTTCTTCTACTATATGCCAGAACATAGATACACAAAGATGAATAAAAAAATCCCAGTATCTTTATGGATGGATGGGAAGAAGGAAAGGAGGAAGAGTTCGAATGCAAGCCAAATGAGACGTTTTAATTTTTATTGAGTTCATTGTTATATCTCCAGCAACTAGAACAGTGCCTGACGTAGAGCAGGTGTTCAAGTATTTTCTTGACTTGATAGCAAAGAATTATGAAACAAAGTAATAAACACTATATTAAAACTGGGAGAGTGATATGGGGAAAATGAGAAAAACTAGAGAAACTGAGGATTGTGAAATAAGACTTTGCCAAGCAGGTAGGATTTGCATAGGGCTTTGACAGGGAAACTTACCTGGCATATGTACAGTGAGAAAGAGTATGTGAAAGTTTATGGCATGTGTTAAGAATTACCAATTGCTCTCCCAAAAGTGGAGATGGTGATTAGAGAATGGTAGACAGAAAAGGCCTATTCCTTGAGGACCTTCTCTGAAAACCACACAAACAAGCGTGGGTTTTATTTCCATACACAATCAAGTCTGAAGAAGCAGAGTAAAAAGATCAGATCTCTGTCTCAGAAAAATAGTTCTGAGGACAGTATGTAGAATGACTGCGACGGGTATTAGAGGTGGGGACCATGGTGGCAGCTTTAGCATCACCTGGAAGTTTGCTGGAATCACAGCACCTCAGGCCTCACAAGGTATTTACAGAAACCAGCATCTGCATTTTAATAAGAGTCCCAAGATTTGTATGCATATATAGTATGGGAGGTGCTCCTCTAGAAGATAAAAGATAAAAAATAAAGCAACATCTGTGGCAACAAAGAGGACTTGAGAACATGTGGAAGATGAATAAATGATGGTATAATGAATGGAAGACATAAAGTTACCCACAGAAATTAAATGATATAGACCTAAAATAGTCTAAAACGTGAGAACTCTCAAAAATAAACTTCATTTCTGACATAAGGGACTATGAATTAAGTCCTTACATTGTAACCACAAACTGAAATGATAATCTCAAGAACAGCCAAAGCCTCTTGTTTATCTATAAACACGAGCATTAATGTATGATTATAATTGAACCACACAATTGAAGTTTGGTTATCACTATCACTGGAATTTACAGTTCCTGTCTCTAGCTATGAAACTTGTTGAAATGTACTAAGGAATTAACTGTAATCCAAATATACAACTAAACCACTAAACAATCTAAATGTAATATTAGTTGTCACTGGTGAGAAGAGTGGGTCATTTGCTTATAGAAGAATGTCATTTGTACCAATAAATTTATTTAAAAATCAGTAAGAATGTAAAAACGTATCATGAAATTTCTGGTTCAAGTGTTCCTTAAACAATATCAACTGCCACTATCTTTTTATTATTGTTCCCAAACAGTCATCACTAGAATTACAGATAACTGGAGTGGAGCAAGACTGTCAATAATAAAACAGAAGCTAAGACCTGCAAAGATTAAGAGTGACATGGCCAAAGAATAAATGTCGTTAAATCCACATTTCACTTATGAATTTTAAGTTTGAAATGACTAACATTTTGTTAACCTTTGGCAGCTGGCAGAAATCAAAATTAGTAAACCATTGTATATAAACAGATTCTTTCAAAGTCTAAGAGCTATTTATCTTAAAACACATACCTAATAGTTGAATTATTAAGTTGTATGGTAAATCTATATTCTCTTAAATAAATCTAAAGTAACTTTTTACTCAATTATCTGGATTTTTTTTCAAAATTCCCAAGGGTGCTGCGAGGCAGAAGACTGATACTGACTATCTTCTTTCACAGATGGTGGTATTACTTATAAATGAAGAAATAAAGTGAACCACACACAGACCAATGATAAAAATGTGTTATAAACCAAGAATTATGACTAATAAGATCTGTGGATCTGAGGTTTAAAAGACAGAAAAAGTTATTGCTCTACATTTTATGCCTGCCTCAGTACCGAGGCTTCATTTGCAATCCAACCATAATTGTTCTTAAATTATCAGCAGAAACTAGGGATTAACATCCCCATCTTAATTTGAAAACAAAAAAAAAATTATAAATGATCTTGTTTTACACAACTATTGGGACAAGCTAAATGGGACTGGTAAAAATTTCTACCCGGTCAACCTGGGCTTGCTTTTTCGAGCACAACTGTGATCTAGTGCATTAGCAGCTAGGAAAGGCTGTTACATAGAAGGGATGTTGGATCAGCTCTTCCAAGGAGAACTGAGCAGGTTTCAACTGTCTCTCAAAAGACACAACTATTGAGAGGAAGTCTGTGTCATTTATAAATATAATTCAACCCCTTGCCCTCACCTACCATTTTACTGATGGAATATAAAAACTCATGTATCAGTTAAGTAGATGGGTCTCCAAATCTAAATTGCTTTTAAAATGTATTTCTTTCTACAACATTATACTTCATAAATCAAAAGCTACCTAGATAACCCACCAAAAAAATATGCAGGCCCATGGTAACTTGTGAGGTGACAAAGTTACCAGTGAACTTTTCCCCTTTAGCTCGGCAGAACATAAAATGCAGAATCTATGAAGATTAGAATGAAGACTAGGTAATGAATCGCCTAGAGAGCAAAAGCCTTTTCTCTCTCCCCTTAGTAACTGTTAACCCGAGGGAGGCTGTATGCAATGGATAAACTAAGGCACTCTATCACCGGCCTCAGTTTTCACCAAGGTATAGATTAACAATGTTACAGAAAGACGGCTAAGAATAGAAATCGGAAAACAATTTTAGTCCTGCTGAAAAAAAGAACTGGCTTCTCAGTTTAAAATGTTTCACTTTAATGGGTACAGACTCAGATTTGCAAGACAGAAAATTTCTGGAGCTGTTTCACTACACTGTAATATACTTAACACTATTGAATTGTGCACTTAAAAATGGTTAAGATAGTAAATTTTATGTCGTGTGTTTTTTACCACAATTTGGGGTGGGGGAAACTTACATTAAAAGCATTTACCTACAAAGGTTGTTTTAACGATTAAATGAGGCAATGCTTTATAAAAGCCACCCCAAATTGGCAAACAGTAAATGCTCTATAACACATTAATATTAAAATCATTTCATCTTCCTCCTCACATCATAGTGTGAGGAAAAAAAGCAATGACTGAAGAGATAGAAAGTGGTCTTTTCAAAATTCAGATGTTTCTAAATAGAAATTTGTATTCTTTTAATACATGACCTACCATATTCATGAGCCAATAAAACTATCTCTAAAGAACTATTTGGAAATCCATGTTATTCAAAGCCTTACTACTTACGCCTTATATCCAGAGCTTATGTCTTAGACTAAGGCAATAAGGAATACCTTTCTAAAAATCCCCACCCCCTTGCCCCCCTCCTGTATTCTCCTCCTCTTTTGTATTTCCTTTTCACTGTGAGCATTGAGCTGTGAGCACAGAAATCCGAACTTTGCCAAGAAGCTCTGCGACGGGGGTGGGGTGGCCCATGTGGCAGAGAAATCAGCAAATCAGCACTGAGAAGGGAGATGTGCTCCTACCTCTGCTCTGCAGCTTCAGAGAGTAGGTAGAGGGAGTAACAGGATTTGCCCTAGTTGCAGCTGGCATCACAGCTCATTAGGGACAAGTCTGTTTAACATCGGCCCACCTCCTCCACCCTCAAGAACAAGCAGTGGCTGCTGGGAAAAGAACTCAGGCTGAGCAAGGGGAAACAACTCCAAACTGACAGGCGATGGGAGGGGAAGAATGCAACCCTTAGCATATGTCTTGAAAAAACATTTACAATTCTTCACTTTAAAAATTCCCATCTGCCTAATAAACACAGATAATTTCCGGACTGGAGACAAATGACACAAACAGAATATTATTAAGTTCTTCAATGTACGATGACCACTCACTTTAACACCTTTTCTTAAATAACATTACTTATTTTATCGTTAACACATCCTAATTCCTGCAGAAATTTTCTTTATTTTTTGCTAAAGATGATGGAGAGAAATTTTCTTCAACTTCCAAGTAAAGATAAAGATCACAGATCTGCACGACCGACATTCAGGCATAATAATTCCTTTGAGTTAACTTGAGAGAAAAAAAGGCCTAAAGAAAGTCATATATGTTGTATTTGATTGATTTTTAGAAGGTTACAAATCTATTACATAATTATTACGAAGACCACTGCCATGTAGTGAGTGTCTCAGTCAAAGCTGCAGGCTTGTGTGTAAGACCCAGACCCTCGCTTACACAAAGGAGATGCAAAGCAGGCCCTCTTGAAGGACATCCCAGCTGTTATCCAAGAGAGAATGCCTGGAGTGTGGGCTTAGAATACATGAAGAAATAAGCACAGTAGCCTCCAGAAGGCACCCCTGACTTTGGCAGCTGATGCTTTCTAACTTGGTAGAAATTAATTTAATCCCAAAGGCCTGCCCCAAGCCAATTTAGACTGTAAAGTATAAATCAGCTCGAGTGGGTATAATGGTGAGAGACTTTCGGTTGGCCAAGCCATTTATCCCAGTAGTCCCCAAAGGCCAGCAGGTCTGTACTGCTGCCCTGCTGCAACCAGACCATTCCTTTCAACCTGGATCCATCCATGAAACAGCTGTCACTGACTATACTGTTGGGTAAGGACAGAAAGGAAATCAAAACAGCTCCTCCTTTCAAGTATGACTGCTACCCTAAAAATACCATGTTAATTGGAAAATGTTAATTATACAAATATATGTGTAAACCTAGAAAAATATGATTTTCTAAAAAGGTATAAATTACAAAACTTGCTCTAGAAGTAATAAAAATCTCAGAAGTTTCATGGATCTTCTCCCACAAAAAAATGCCCATGATGTTTGTTAACAGTTCCTGAGTACTGAAAAAGTTGGAAAACAACTCAGCATATTCTATGAGGCTAGTACTATACAAGCATGGACATGTAGAGAAGAAATCTGGAAAAGCAGGTTCTTGGCAAACCATATGGTCTTAGATACCAGGTCCAACGGTCTAGACTTCATCACTTAGACCAGGGCTTTCCAATAAGGGTATGTTTGTTCTTCAGGCTCTAGAGCATATGGCCAGAATATAAGAAATCACGAGGTAAAAATGGCACATCTTAGAGTGTTGGTTTTATTTTGATCTTTTGTTGTCATTGTTGTTGCTTGAGAAGTATTTTTAACTTAAACATTTGTGTGGATTTAAAAACTGAAACAGACTTCATCAGCACCTTCAGACTCTCACTCTAGATCTGAGATGTTATGCAGTCTTCACTCTGTCATCAGGAACTCACTACTGAATTAGATGGGAATTATTTAGGTACTTGGGGAATCACTAAAGAGCAAGGAATGCTTTTGAATGTAGAAAAGAAAGAATAATCAAACCTGGAAGGTTAATCTGGATATGATTTGCAGGACACACTGTTAGGGAGAGAAACAAGAGGGTGAAAAGATCTCTGATCTAGTCCAAGGAAGAAGTAATAGGGCCAAGACTAGAATGAGGACAGTGGAAATGGGAAGGAAGAGATAAAAGGAGAGATTTTCAGAAGCAGAGTCAACAATATTTTGCAATTACATGTTGAAAAAAGGACAAGGAAATTTTAGGTAAGAAGTTTAATTCTACCCCCCCCCCCCAAAAAAAAGATTATAGTATCTTTAACTGATAAAGAGAAATTAAGGATGACAAAAGTTGAACGGAGACACGTGAAGGGGTGAAGGGGGTGGGGAGATAGAGATAATAAAGACTTGATGCTTCTAAATAAAGTCCTAGAAGTTTAAAGTGGGAAATAATTTTGCAACATCCCAAATCCTGTGTTCTTATCTGACTGTAACCCGGTCTCCTGTATGAGAATAACAAAAATGTATACACAGAAAATTCCATATATAGCTCCGATGTGTATTAGCAGGTAGGGGTCCTTCTGACTGGATCAATTCGATTGGTTCACCATATTACGGACATATAACAGTGAGATGTCACACAAGTGGAAAGGTAATCCTGGCATGTGAAGACATACTATGTGCCAGGCTCTGTGTTAAGTACTGGGGTTGCAAAGAGAATGACATCCCTACACTCAAGTAGCATAAGATGTAGAAGGGGGTTCAGGCAAAACAAAAACAAAAACAAAAACACACACACAACTAATTTTAACTCAATGTGATGATTAGCACAGGGTGAAAGATGTGTAGGAAGATGATAAAACCTTTGTAAAATGCAGGTTACCTCTAAAAATGAAATGTTAAAAAATGACAACTTAATGAACTATGCCAAAACCCCTGGTAAAGCCCAGTTCCTCTACAGAGGAGTCATGGAATACACAAAGAAAAAGAAACAAAGAAATTAGCCATTGGGAACGAATTTAACAGAGGAATGTGTGATTCGAGATTTTCAGAAATGCCAGAAGTACAAACAAGAAAAGAAATATGGAAAGGCAAGACAAACTAGGAATGACCAAGGTGTGATTTTAACTAAGAAAACAGTATTACTCATTGAAAAAAAAAATGTTATAACCAAAAAGAGAACTGATATGCTATCTATTATGGGAAAGATGTCCCAAGGTAAAGAATTTGGCAGTATTTATTTATCCTGTCCTATCCTGAGGGAGAGACTCCTGATGATACTCTGTTGTGGGGTAGAAATATTTCATCAGGCCTGGGAGAAATTATTCCCTCAAGACTAATTCATTCTCTTCTGATTCACAGCTCCTTGATTAGAAAGTGGGTCTTGGTTTTAGGAAGGTGGTATGTGGAATGGCAGGCAGATGTCAATATAATGCCCATAGAAGGTTACCCACTCAATTTTAAATAAATAAAAAATCATTCTGAGACTCTGGGGCTAATGACATTAAGTTTTTTGAACCTACAAAGCTGAGCACAAGAACTGTTCATATGAAAGCACTTACAATAGAGCATGAAGTAGGTTAAACAGGAATGAGAGTGCTTGGATCAGTGTAGTAAGGAAATACCTTAGAAGTCCAATTGGCAAACAAACAGGTATGAGGTTTTGTTGAGATAAAGCAAAGATTTTTCAGCAAATTCTCACAAAACAGTTAACTTGAACATAAATACTTCCTCTATTAAAAGATATCCATCCAATTGTTTTATTTTTAGGTAACAAAAATTAGGGAAGAGACAACAGTCTGAAACGTATTCAATCAATGCCAGTTTTAGATGCTTACAGATGTCATGTGAATCCATTTTACAAGGAGGCAAAAACAAAAACAAACCCCACTACAGTGATTCAGTAATTGCTTTGCGGTATAACATGATGACATTCAACATATAATTGATAAAAATCACTGTAAATAAAAATATGTATGTGTTAATGTTGCATTGATCATGAATATGACACCTATGGCACAACCGAAAACCCAACTATTCTATTAAATGAATAGAGACTTGTGACAAATTTTCAGAAAACACATCAAAAGCAGATTCAAAACTTTAGAAGTGAGGTTGAAGTATTCTAGAAAAATGTACTTGAATTGTTCAAAAGTGTTTCCAGTGATGAAGAAAGTATTTCTAGAAATAAAGACAGGAAAAAAACCCAAAAACAATTATTCCTAAATTTAAAAATCCAAATGTTTATGTAAAAGCCCTAAAATAAAATTTCCAAATAGAAATTTGAATATTTCATCTCTGTCATTAAAAGTTTATACATATTATGATATAGGTCAATATTCTTGAAAAATTTAATTGAATTATCTCATTGAGAAGATGGGGTATTACCTAAATTTAAGTATACAAAGTAACTTTAATATATTACTACTACTAGAAAAGTAACTTTTATGGTAGTAGTAACATGCAAAAGTTTTCATTAACTCATGCTCTTTCCACTCACCAAAGGGAATCACACCTCATAAATGAAGAGACCATAAAAGTCTGGAAAGGAGAAAAGGTATAGAGAACAATATTTTACAATGATCCCATTTCTTCTAAAATGTAGCCTAACTGGGTTCATTATATTCAACTTCCAAACTGGTAAGAATCACTACCTATATCACATCCGTTTACCCACTCTCATCCAATATCCCATTTACTATTCTAGTTATTAATACATATCCTTCTGGTTCAGTAGGTCCCAATCTAGAAGACATCTTTATAATCGCCAGATCTCTCCTATTTGTCTCCCCTTCATCCTCCTTCATCTTCCACATAAAAACTGTACTTTTTTTTTTTTTTTAATCAAGCTGACTAGTAAAACAAATAATCCAGTATTTTCTCATTAGGTTTTATTATCGTCTGTAGTAGGAGTGTCAACTTCATAGCAGGAAGGAGTTGAAAGAAAAAAAAAAAAAAAAACAGGTGAGGGTCCTTCCATATTAGAGGTAGAGGATTTTGGATTTGAGTAAAGAATCTGATGCAAACAACTTGGAGGATAGAAGAATAATATAAACAGAAGATAAGAAGGCAGATTATTGACATGAAAAGAAAATCAAGAAACAAGACTACCAGGTATTAAAACAAAAATATTATACTTTGTAGAATACTGCAATATTCTGATGACATAGAAGAGATCGATATCTCTAGGACAAGACAGACATTAAAAAAATTATTGGAAAACACTGTTTCATCCATCCGTATTAAGATTTTTATTTCTCAAAAGTGTAATGACCATAAAGTAAATGCTGGTAGCTGCCAAAATTAACTGAAATTGAGCAAGGTAAAAAGGCACTGCAGAGCAATGATATCTCTTCAAGTAGATGTAGCAGAGTTATCAACTGAAATATATGGCCACTTCTCTAACAAATTAAAAAAGAAATTACATGGATATGCTAGATGCTGGACCTAAAAGCAGCATTTGCATTAGTTGATTATTTCTGCCATCTTTAAACACTTTTCTTGACTTCAGAATGTTGACCTCACTGGTATTCCTTTTCAATCTTCTTTGCTGCTTTTCCCCATCTCTCTAATTCTCAATGTTGAGAGAACAGCTCTGGGGCTCAGCCTCCGAACTCCCTCTATTCACTGTCTTTTTCGGTCTATACTCCCTGCCTTGATGAATCAATAACTCTCCCTCATTTGTACCTCCATACCTCTCCTTGGAATTCCAAAGTCAGCTTACCCAACTGGGTACATCACATTACCACTGAGTGCTAAACAGGTGTAACAAATTTAACATTAATCCAAACTGAATTTTTGATTTCACCGCCTTAAACTTGCTTCCACTCAGACCTTCCCAATCTCAGTAAATGGCATCTTTCATTTGCTCCGGCAGTACACTTTTCAGTCATTCTTGACTCAGATTCTCTTTTTAATCTCATCTCACATCCAATCTGTTAATCCATCTTGTTGCTTCTACCTTCGAACCAGATACAGAAAGCAACCTCTCCTCACTACTTTCTCTACTACCCACTGTCTACTGTCAAAGTATAAACTATTTAATAGCATCCTAACTGAACTCCCTGCTTCTGTCCTTGTCTGTTCATATTAACACCCAGTGAACCTTCTAAACTTTTGTCAAAGCCTACTACAGGATAAAATCCAATGTTTACACTATGGTCTTTAAGATCTTATCTTGTAGAGCCTCCTGTTGACGTTCTATCATTTCTTACTACCCTCATTCTTGCTTATTCCACTGATCTCACCAGCCTCTTACCTGCATCTCAGAATATCCTCAGCCTGCTCTTGCCTCAGGCCTTTGCACTTGTTCTTCCTGTCCATAGGACTCCTACCCCTAGTACCTGCATGGCTTTCCCTCTCACTTCCTGTACATCCCCATTATTCTCTAGTCCATTTATTGTGCTTTATTTTTCTAATTAACTTATCACCTATCTATTATATGCCTTTATTTTCTTTCTTGCACTGTTACTATGTAAACCCTTTGAGGAGCTTTGTTTGCCACTGTTGCCCCACAATTGTATCTGCCCACAATATTTAGTAAACATTTTATTATTATTATTATTTATGCCTACAGCACCTGGTCTTCCTAGGTGGTCTCTCATCCAAGTACTAACCAGGCCTGACCCTGCTTAGCTTCCGAGATCAGACATCGGGCTTGTTCAGGGTGGCATGGCCATAGACCATGGACCGTGGCTCCAGTGGAGCGTGAACCCAGGACCTTCTGCATATAAAGCAGATGTGCTAAACACTACACTATGGAACCACGTTCTAGTAAACATTTTTTGAAAGAAGTCAGCCAGCACCCGTAAGCCACGATTCTAAATTTAAGTCTATATACCAGTAAGAAAAACCTAAATTCCATCCATTATAAGGGATAATTACTAAAAATATGAATACTGAGAAGCACATTATGAAAATAAAGCATCTGAAAGGTTTTATGATTACTCTGACATTTGGTGTAAGATCATTTAACCATTCCCTAGATCTGTGAAAATAATTCTCCAAAAATTAAATGTAAAAGTATTCACTAAGAGCAAATACAGGTGTTACTCTGACGGAAAATTAAGCCTACCTAAGGATTTCAGACAGAAGCTGTAAAGAAACACTTCTTTGGGTCTAAGCAATATTGAAGGGTCCTGGATAATGAATAAGAGCTCCACACCACTGCTCTAATATGGGACACGCTTCACCTAGACTTCCTAACTGGTCGCCCACTTCCAACACATACTAATATAACCTGCTGCCATGTAAAATTTGCTCAAATTCGATTATTATCACGTCACTTGTTTAAAAGCCTCCAGACTCTACACAGCTCACCAAACTGAGCACACACTCAAACTCCTAAGCTCACCATTCAAAGCCCTTCTGAAATGACCTCAACTTACCTTTTCAATATTCTCTCCCATTAAGAGAGAGAGATCTTGGAGAACTAATCAGTTCTGTTCTCCAAAAACAACTACTTCCCAACCTTTACTGCTGTCACTTTTTCTGTTAGAATAAAATCCTTCTTTCACTTATATCCAATCCAATCACAGGAGACAAAGGTAGCAAACATCTGGAAGGAAGACTGATTTTTCTGCATATTCTTGTATGCGGAGGATTGCCCGTGAGAAAGGCCAGCCTGAGTTATAAGTTGGTATGAGTTGACAGATTTCTAACAGATTTCTGGTAACTGAGATTGCTGTTTTCATCTGGACAAACTGGTCTATTTACAATGAAAGGCCCCAAACTCTTGTACCCAGGAGATTCAAAAGAAAGGATGAGTCTCCTGAATGACGGTAAATTAAAATGAGAGCCCTAACCCAAAACAGGAAGTATGGAAGCAGGTGAGGCGTATAGGGAGTATGCCATAATTATTTTTCTGCTTGAGGCACCCATCAGCTAGGAGTGCTTGAAAAGGAAAAGAGGCTTGAAAAATACTGTTTCAACAGACAATATTTAAAAGAGGGTCAGGAAATGATTTTTTAAAAACTCATCACTGTCTTTAGGATTAGTGGGAATCAAAACTGATGTCAGTAAGTTGTTCAGCAAAATTAGTTGCTCTAGTGGAAAAGAATAAACTCCGAGCCAACAGAGAAAGAGAAGAAAAGCTTTCTTCATACAGGGTTAACTAAGACCTTCTGCATAAACACAATTTTCTGCTTCTGCAGATAAATAACAGTATTGTAACCAGCAGGGGAAATACACCGTGGTAATGGGTGTTTCCTTAATGTTAGGAATTGAGAAAGCAACAATACTGAAAACTTTCAAAAAGGCTGGAGGGTGCACACTGGCCTTCAATCATGAAGAAGTTTAAAGTTTGAAAAGATGCCATATCAAGAGGAAGTTATAATTATTTTGATTTTATGTGCCTTTTGTTTTTCTCCTTTCTCCTGTATTTTTGGTAGTGAGAAAATGAATCTTTGTTCTGAATCTTTTTCTAAACTATAAACCTTAGGGTGACCCTGGGGGAATCTTAGGGGTCTTGCCTCATACCGCTCTGATGGATTTCACCATAGCTGGCAGTATCCAACAGAAAACTTAAATGATAAAATGTTTAAGTCTAGTTAGCAACCTTGATCAGTCCCCCCTGTAATACTTCTGTGAAACTCACTAACTGGGAGAGGTAAATGTGCTTAGGGTGAGAGAGGATGGTTCTTTTTTTCAAGTTTAAGTTGGTTTCTTTTAAAACTCATACAACTGGTAATGCGGACTTAATGACATTTTCATAAAGCTACAGGTCGCTACTATTCAATTTTTTAAAGCCCTTTAAATGAGATTTTTTTGATTTGTTCCTTTGAAAGCTGTTTTAAAACTAAGTACCCAAAGTTGGGTTAGGCAAATAAAGAACAACATAAACCGTAACCTAAATAAATCTATTCCTTAATAAAAGAACATATGTAAACTATTGCATCCTTTAATCACTGCTTTCAAAAATATTTTTGTAATAATAAACCTGTACCTTTAATTCTTCTGTGCATTATCAGGATGTGCCTAAATTTCATTTTTAAAGCTTATTTTGAAATAATTACAAGTTTATAAAAAGTTGCTATAAACTACACAGGGAGGTCCTGTATACTCTTCACCTAAGTTCCTCCCCATGGTAACACCTTACGAACTATAATATCAGAATTAGGAAACTGCCATTGGTGTAACCATATCACTCACCATTAGAAGCCTCCAGACTCCACACAGCTCACCACACTGGTTTCTTCAATTTTACACGCACTCATTTGGACACATATACATGGTTCGCTCCTTTTTACTGCTGAGTAGTATTCCAGTGTATTACTGGCTATATTACAGTTTCATTAACCATTCGCCAGTTCAGGGACATGTGGGTTATTTACAGTTTGAGGGCTAGAACAAAACTGCTATATATGTTATGTTTTTCTCTGGGCTAAATGCCCAAGAATGCTATTACTGGGTCATACGATAAATATGTTTATATATTGATTCTGCTGTTGTTTAAACAAATGTTTATTGAGTACTTAAATGCCAAGTACTGTTCCAAGTGCTGAGGAAACAATGAATGAAATAGCTCAAAATCCCTGATCTCATGAAGTTTATGCTTCAATGAATATGTCCAGGCAAGAAAAACATATTAAAAACAATAATTTTTTTTTACTACAAAATCACAGAATTTTACAAATGAAAGGGACTTATGAATGAATTATTCAAATATCACATGTAAGGAAATGGAACTGGACTAGATTCCAAGACCCTATTAGTACAGAGCTACACAAAATAAACAAGATAAACTTTTTAAGAATTCCAATTAAAGAATTTGACTAGATAGAAAGCAAATTATTAATGACGATTCAATATGCATTACAGGAACTGTTATATTATTTTTATTCTAGAGTGTAGTAGAAAGGTTTTTGCTTATTTCTGTTTTTTTTTGTTTGTTTTTTTTCATTTTTTTTTTTTTAATCTGGAAGAGTGCCACTTACAATCTGTTTTCCATATGGTGGTAACAGACAGCATGGCCCTCAGATGTAGAAGAGTAAAGGTTACCTATATCACAATGATGCTTCCGTTAAGAATATTTATTCTCAAAGAAATTTCATTCAGTTCATATCTAAATTGCTGCTATAATAAATGAAGGCAATTTTGCCTAAGGCTAAGACAGAGAAAGTTAGTTATCTTTAGCAGAAAACAGTATTTTGAAAGGTTGCTACTTTATTTTTAACAAGGGGCATTTCAGAATATTTCCTAAGGAAAATAGAAATTTCTCGATTTTATCTTTTTTGATACACAACAACTGCCATGTTTTCTGAAATTATAAGAGAAATCTGTAGTTTTCACTGTAGAACAACTACTTATTAATATGGTTAATTTTAAGAGTTCCTTGCAGATCAAAACTCTAAATCTACATTGTTTTAAGCTATAAATGACAAAATATTAGGGATTTAAAAAAAACTGAACACTCTGACAAAAAGCAAAATTTATTCAAACAAATTTAATGTTATATATTGCCATGCTTCACCTCTTAGGAGAATATCTGAGTGGAATTTGAAAAAGAATAAGAGGGACTAATGTGGCTAGAGAGTAAAGCATATTATAAAACCATAATAAATATGTGACATTGGCACTAGATAAAATGGAAAAGAACGAATAATCCAAAAGCAAGCTCAGCTTTACATAGAATTTTAGAAGAAAGGTAGTGTTTTTATCCATGGTAAACAGTAGGCTATTCAATATGCTGCAATAATTGGACAAAAAATTAGAAGGAACGTTGATTTCTACTATATATCACAGGGAGTAAAGAGTTAAATACTTAAACTAGAAGAAAATATGGGTATCACATACATCTTAAGGGAATGAAGAGAAATGTAATATAAGATTGCTGGGTGATATTAATAGCTCACCTGAATTAGTGGTGATAAATTTAAGACCAGTTAAGTGTGGCTGTGTATTTTTGTCAGTCACATTCAGTTTGCAGCAGGTGCACACATTTATAGAGTAGGAAAAACTGGATTTAACCACGGCTAGGTAGGAGTGTCAGAGAGAGGGACAAAGAAGGCAGGAAAACTTCAAAATCCCCCCCATTTCCTCCAGGTGACCCTGCCTCTTAGTATTCAAGCTCTGTGTAATCTCCTCTCCTTTCCATGTGAATTGGACACGTAACTTGCTTCTGACCAGTACACCAAAGGTCACAAGATGACTCTTCTGTGATTACGCTCCCATTGTAATGTCTGTCCTGCTGAGAGACTCTCCCTTAGCTAGCTTTGATAAGGCAAGCAGCCACACTGGGAGGCTCATGAGGTGAGGAACTGAGGGGCAGCCTCTTGCCAAGCAAAGCTCTGAGGCCTTCAATCTTAAAACCTCAACACAACCAGGTGAACTTGGTTCCTTCCTCAGCTGAGCCTTGAAATGAGACCAAAGCCCTAGCTCATGCCTTGATTGCAGTTAAGTTGTACATGGACTCCTGGGCCATTTTTAAACTGTTAAGTGATGAATATGTATTTTTTAAGGTGCCAACTTTACATCCAATATACGTTGTTATGCATCAGTAGATCATAACAGACCATGTTTAAGGGAGGAGTTATAATGACTAACCATGAAATCAGGAGTTAGCAAGGAAGGTAGGAAAGACAGGAATTTATGGAAAGAGAGAAGGTGAAGAATCCAATGTATGTGAACCCTGGGGTGGTGAAGATTGCCAGAGCCGAGTTTCCAGCAGCCGAGGTACCAGCAGTTCCAGCTGGTAATAGAATGGTATACTGGAAATTAAAGTTTTGGAGGTTTTGTAGTTGTTGGTAAATGACAAGGTCTACGTTTTTTCTCATTGTGTCACACACAGAAGATACTAAAATGTACTTGTACAGCCTTCTCAGTGACCACAGACCTGTTTTTCCCTGCTGACTCAAGCCAGCCCAGCTGTGGGAGTTGGGGAGGGAGGGCTGGAGGATCAATTTCTCAGCCCAACTGTTCATTCATGACATCCCACCTGGCAAGCTCTGGTCTGGCAGATGAACATGTGAATGAGTGGCTAAAAAAGGAAAAAAGAAACAAGTTCAATGGAAGAGAGGAGGGCAACAAACTGAGAGGCTAAAAAGTGTGTTGGAATGAAGTATTGTAGATATTGACATAACTAAGGAGTATGATAGTGAATATTCAAGTAATAAAGGGGAGTAACAGAAAGGTACATAAATGACTATAATAAGGAAAAAATGCAGTGATCATGAATTCAAAATGTGAAATGGGGGATGTTATGGACTAAGAAGGTAGAGAGGTCTGGAAGTGGCAACGAGTAAACAGGACACCAACTCCACTTCCAGGCACAGTGGTAAGACGGCTATAATGCAGAAAATAGCCACCACTGAGAGTGGTATAAGGAAGCAGTGTCTTCATGAGAAAACTAGCTTTGGAACAAAAAGTGTAGGAAACATTAAAAAGAGACTGACATTATAAGGAATTCTGCTTATGACTGATGGTGAATTACAGAGGACACAGTGGATATTTCAAGGATTCAAGAAGGATATAAATCAATGTACTATTCCATGAGAAAATTATTTTGAAAAAAAGTCAGCTGAACTAACAGTTACACTTAGTGACCTAAATGGTTTATGTTCTGGTGAAAACTCCTTATCTGCCTGTATGTAGACAGGGGACCATGCTTTGAGTAGCACTGGTCTAGGAGATGAGGGATGGTCTAGGAGTCTTAAAGTGATTGACAAAAATAGGAATAAAGGGTCTAATAGAATAGTTCAGCTCAAAAAGACTAAATGAACAGATATTAAGTTATTTTCTGGGTAAAGAGGGTATAGGTTTAGCCCAGGAACATGGTTCTGTGAACCCTTTCCTCCTCCCAACGTACAGTGGAAGCAGTAAAAGGCAGGGTGGGGGTGGGTGGTTGGGTTTTGTATATCCCTGACTCTCCAAATGCTAGTAGCACTCTTTAGTTATTGTTAAAATCAAAACCATGTTCCCCAAGAGTAGCAGTGCCACATGCTGATGAGAATCACTACCCTAGACCCCAGAAGTGTGGGTTCATGTTTTTCTGCACCTATCCTTCTCGAACTACTCCAAAAAATTGACAAGGAACACTTCCAAACTCATTCTACAAGGCCAGCATTACCCTGTTATCAAAACCAGACAAAACACAAATAAAGAAAAAAGAAAAAAAATAGATACAAAGATCCTCAACAAAGTATTAGCAAACCAAATTTAACAATACATTAGAAAGATCATACACTATGAACAAGTGGGACTTATTCCAGTAATACAAGTTTCATTATTTGCAAATCAGTCACAGTAATACACATTAACAAAGGATAAAAATCTGATGATTATGTCAAAAGACACAGATAAGGCATTTGACAAAATATAACATCCATTTAGGACAAAAAAAACTCTCAACAAAGTGAGGATAGAGGGAACATACTTCAACATAATAAAGACCATATATGACAAACCCACAGCTAGTATCATACTAAATGGTGAAAAGCTTTCTTGTGAAAACAGGAACTAGATGAGGATGCCCACTCTCACCACTTCTATTCAACGTCCTAACCACAGCAATCAGACAAGAAAAAGAAATAAAAATAATCTAAACTGGAAAGAAAGTAAAACTATCACTATTTTCAGATGATATGTTACATATAGAAAACCTTAAAGAATCCATCAAAAAAACTATTACAACTAATAAATTCAGTAAAGCTGCAGGATACAAAATTAGTATACAGAAATCAGTGGTGTTTCTATACACTAATAAATATAGTTTGAAATCAGAAAGTGTGATGCCTCCAGCTTTGTTTCTTGTTTAGCACTGGTTATTTGGGATCTTCTGTGGTTCTATACAAATTTTAGGACTGTCTGTTCTATTTCCGTAAAAAATGTCTGGAATTCTGGGATTTTGATAAGGACTGCATTGAATCTGTAGATCACTTTGGGCAGTATGGACATGTGAACAATATTAATTCTTCCAATTCATGGGCATAGAATATCTTTCCATTTATTTGTGTCTTCTTCAATTTCTTTCATCAATGTATTAGAGTTTTCAGTACACAGAAATTTCACATCCTTGGTTAAATTTATTCCTATTTTATTCTTTCTGATGTAATTGTAAATGGGGTTGTTTTATTAAATTTTTTGACAGTTTGTTAGTATACAGAAACGCAACTGATTTTTGTATATTGACTTTGTATCCTGAAATTTTACTGAATTAGTTTATTAGTTCTAAAAGTTGTTTTTGATGAAGTCATTAGGGTTTTCTACATAATATGTCATCTGCATATAGAAAAAAATTTTACTTCTTCCATTCCAATCTAAATGTCTCTTAATTCTTTTTCATGCCTAACTGGTCTGGCCAGGACTTTTAGTACTATGTTGAATTTAAAAAAAAGAAAGAAAATAAAAATTTCATATCACTCTTTTCCTACAAATTATCTAAACTGCTTGCATTTACATTTAAAATTAAGACTATTCAGATTCCATGTAAGAAAACAAGAAATTCTGGCCAGTAAGTTCAAAGAATCCTACTTCCTATTGTTCTCATACTTTAAATGTAGAGTGTGTCTCACACAAGTCCCTGCTTCTAAGGGTACCATCAGTTTATTCATGTTCATTTACCTATCATGGTGCTGAAGATACAGTGCTGAATGAAACATGATCCTTGTTGTCAAGGAACCTCATCTATTAGGAATGTGGCTATATAAAAAATAATCGAAATGAAGTACCACTGACAGAAGTGTGCTTCTAGATGGGGGTGGCTGACACTGCCCAGGCAGGGAAACTTACCAAACCACTGAAATTGTCCAGGCAAGAAATCCTTACATATCAAACAAGAAACAGATCAAAAACAATTGAGGGAGGCTGGGGAATGGGTGAAAATGGGGAAAGGATTATAATGTACAAATAGCCAGTTATAACAACAGTCACAGGGACATAAAGTACAGCACAGGGAATATAGTCAATAATACTGTAATAACTACGTATAGTATCAGTTGCTTACCAATTAAATATGTAGGACTATGGAAAATGCAAGAACTAAGGAAAACTTCTAAAATTCTGTCTTAACTAGATGGATGGTAGTCCCATTTAACTAGGACAAGGGAGACAGGTGAAACAGTAGGTTTGAGGGTTAGGGAAAATGAATTCACTGTAGTATACTGAGTCTGAAATGTCTGATGAACAGGCCAGACCATCAGTAAAGGAGTGTAGAGCCCAGGAGATGGAGTTCATAGTCTAGCCATTGTCTTTTGCTACTGTTTCAGAGATTTTACCACCCTGGACAGAAAAGAATATTGACATTTAAATGTTGGGTGAAAGAGAAGGAACTTAAAATGGAGAAAAGGAACACTGATAGTGGTGGTAAAAGGGGGGGCATCTAGGAAGCCAGGAGAGAGGGAATAAAAGTGCTATGGAGTTCAAAATGAAAAGCAACTGATCTGGCATTAAGAGTCAATAGCCATAAAAGACAGCTGACTCAAGCTGCAGAAAGACAGAAAGCAATGGATGGGGGCAAGGATCAAGAGTAGAACTGTTTAGTCCTAAAGTGTGAATATATTGTTAATATTAGCCATCTCTTACTAAAACACTGCTTGGTACAGGCAATGTTTTAGAGAGCTTTGCATACACTATTTCATTTAATTCTCAGCAATATTATGAGATATGTAATATTACTAACCACAAAAATAAAGATTCAAAAGGAAAAACTAAAGGTCAACAAAGCTAGTTAAATGTAAGAAAAGACTGCTATTTGATAACGTTACCTTTCATTATACTACTTCCTTCAATGCATCAAACACAATTAATTGTATTAATTACACTTATAAAAATGTAAATGATGTAAAAATTACAACAAAGCTGGACATTATATCGCCTAATCTAACTAATCTAACTTGATTTTTCATATCAGCACAACTTTTTAATTACTCGCCTAAAGTAGTCATGTATGACCAGCTTTTTAAGAGTCATGGCCATGTACTAGGTCTCACTTTTTTGTCTTATGACCTGATTACATACAGCAAAAGAATAACGGATTGGTTTGATGTGAAAAAGGAGTTTCACCCTAAATATAGATGCTTTTGCACCTAAAATATAGATGCTTTTACTCATCTCCTAGTCTTTGAATGTCTGTCTAAACTTTCCCCCCAGGAAACAATTTATAAGAATAGTATAAATCAATACCCTAGAATTAAAACTCTAAAAATTATGTTATACAGAAAGCTCTCAAAATCTAAAGAGAGAACTTTATGATGATGGATCTCTATCTGTTCTCTACTTGCACTGGCCAGTACAGCAGCTACTAGCCATGTGTGGCTATTAAACACTCGAAATGGGCTACTGTGACCAATTTTAAATTTTTATTTGATTTGAAGCAATGTAAATTTACATAGCCACACATGGCTAGGGGCTACTATATTCAACAGTGTAGCCCTGGAACAATGGTTCTCAACCTTAGCTGCCCAATAAAACCACCTATAAGAATTTTTAAAATTGTAATGCCTAGACCAAAGCCTATTAAAAACAAAAGTCTCTAGAAATGGGACCTAGGCATAATATATTTTTAAAGGCAGATGATTTTAAAATGTAGCCAAAGTAGAAAACCACTGTTCTAGAAAAGTGCTTCTAAAACTTAGCATGCATAAAAATCACCATGAGAACTTAAAATGCAGATTTAATTCATCTAAGTCTGGAGTAAGGCATTTAAAACAACAAACTCCCAGGTGATGCTGATGCTGTTGATAGAAGCTCTAGAACTAATTTAACTGCTACTAATCTAATTTTTCTGTTGAAATTAAAATCTATAGATCTTAGGTCATAAGGTATAATGCTTCCCTAATATATGACATAAAGACTTGTAACTTAATATTAGGTATTTGAATAATCTAATAAATCCAAGTAGTTAATATGTAGAATTCAAAAGCATTTAAAAAGATTAAAGTAGCAAGAGAAAAATAAAATTTTACCTATTTGAAAAATTAAAGGTCAAACCACTTTTTCAACAAGAAATCGTGATATACTGTTTTTCATTTTAAGTAAGAATACTTCATGGGTTTTTAAAAAATATTCTTTTTAGAGCACCTATTAGATTATCATCTCCATCATCTTCCTAGGAATGTATTTCTATCTTGACACAAATACAGTCAATCCAGGTGCCCTCTGACTGAGAGTTTTCACTAACTCTTTAATTTTGCATAGAAGGAAAGCATCTCTTATTGGTTAAACTCCTTCAAAGTGTAGTTCTAGGCAGAATTTAGAGGACATTATTATTTTTCATTTTATATAACCTCTATGGGAAATCTTATGATAATGATGTGGCAGTAGTTCAAAGGTACTCCTTACCAGCCTGAAAACCTGAAAGAGTTGCTTATTTCACATGTAACCCAGCGCTTTAGATGCCAGCTGAGGAGTTAACACTATCTCTATTAGCCAGCAACAATTTCACTGCTTGCGCATTCAGCTATGGAAGTAAACTGAGAAAAAACTACCAACAAGGCCCGAAGGAAAAAGTGGTAAGAAAGGAATGGAAAGAACTCGCTCTATGGAAGACCATCTATACAGAGGCAGGAATGCACCGCTGGTCCATATAAGGGACCATATAAGCAAAGCGTATGTATGTGTGCTTACTACACATGCGAGCACCCAGGAGATGATTTTGAAGCCTATAAAGGGTTTAACCAGTCTTTAGGTAGATCAAAAGAGAAGCAGATGAATTATCCAAACAACCTTGCTTTTCATCATCAAATTTTCTTTCCTCACAGTACGGCTGTACCATTTTTGTTCTCTCTTGTTCCACATTTCAAAATGTTATGCTAGCCTGAATCTTTGTGCCTCTATCAACTTTTTATAATTTGCTCCTATGCTTAGCCTGTCAGCTAAGAATCTCCTATTTTATGGCTTACACACCTAAATGACTCCAGGAGCCAGAGAGGAACCCTAAAAAGTTGAAACAGGCTAAACCAGGAAGGAGACAGGGAAGAGTGGGAAGTCAGTCACCCAAAGTCTCTAAAGAGAACAGAGTTGCAAAGAATTGCTAGGAAGGTGCTTAATTCTGAAAACTTAAATTGCTGAAAAGTCTCTTCAGCTATGACATTTTTTTTTCTTCTTCTGGGTCAAAATCAGAAATGAGTAAACACTTGGGATACAATATCTTTTATCTTCCCTATTGGTGCCTTTCTACCATCAGCTCTAGGCTCCCAGGCAGTCTTTAAAAGATTCTTGTTCCTTAAAGAGACTTTATCTTCTTCCTTTCTATACCTCTCAAGATTAATTTCAAAGATAATAAAACCATTTAAAATATAATTACAATTACTAACAAGTTATAGCCAAGCAGAATTTTAATAGGGAAATTACCCTGTGGAACACTACCAGGTAGTAAAATTAAACATGTAAAACTAACCTAAAAGCATGCCAGTTCTATCTGAAAGTCCAACTTTCTACCTGCTTTGTTTTGTATGTATTACAGAATGGCTGTGTGAGTTTTGTTTGGTTTTTAAGAAAACGAGCCAGAAGAGCGCAGAGGCACGGTGCAAAGATATATACCATGAAGCAAGACTGGACAGCAATTAAATGGATCCCAATTAAAGAATGGAAAAGAGGTTCTTTACGAAAAAAGGGATTTTTCATGATAAAATTTAATGGGGAGGGGGCGAAACCTTAAAGAATATCAGCAAAATCCCATAACAATTATGATTCATTCCGTTATTAAGCAAAAATTTTAGTGATTCTATGGAATCATGTGAATTACTGTTATTATCTTGTAATTTCTTAAACACACCATTCATAACTTCTATAAACAAATTCAAACATGAAAATGTGACTATACCATGCAAAGAACATCAATTAAATATCACGATACTAAAATTTCCCATCAAGTTATAATTTAATCAGTGTAGTGTTGGCCTAAGAATATACATAAATCAATGGGATAGATATATATGTACCTCATGATGGCATTTCAAATCAGTAGAAAAAAGATAAATCAATAAATGGTTCCGGCATAACTGGTTAATTATCTAGAAAATGTTAAGATTCCTATTTCATACCATACACCAGAACAAAATTCCTATAGATTAAAGAAATTCATTAAAATCATAAAAACTAACACACTGAAATGAGAAAGGTCTTTCTAACCATTTAATCCAAAGAAGAAATCTTGAAAGGCCTCCCACAAGTAAAATGTAAAGACAAGTAACTAATAAGTAAACCACTGCAACGTAGGACAAATGGCTGTCTGGTACATAAGAAGCTCTTTAAATCCAATATGAAAAATAAATCCTAATACCCAATAATAAAACGCAAAAGACAATCATAAAAGAAATGCTGTGAAAAAAACTGCTGCCATTCATCACAAGTATGAAAGAAAAAAAGTTCCATTTTTGCCTATTAAAATGGAAAAAGAGTAGCTCATTTTATTGATATTTTCCCTACATTTTTGAGATAAGAAAATGTTACCTTTATGAACAAAATTTATTAAAATGAATAAGATGGATTTTATTAATATCAAGGGAGTTGGGTTAGCACGAAGTACTGCACTGACTACTTTTGTGACTTTAAGCCATTTCTGCCTCTCTAGTTTATAAACCTGTTATTGTCCAAGGCCACATTATTTAATTGATCACTCTCCTTTTCAGAATGCTCATAAGACATAAAGACATTAATTTAAGCAATGTTTTAGAGAAATATACTGTAATGTGAAAATAAGGTCAACAGGCCTGCCATCCTCTTTCTGCAGAGAAATAGATTTAGAGCAGTGGTCTCCAACCTTTCTGGCACCAGGAACCAGTGCTCCTATGACAATCTCATTCCTGATGATCTGAGGTGATGCTGGCTCTGGGGAGCAGCTGCAAACATAGATGAAGCTTCACTTGCTCACCCACCGCTCACCTCCTGCTGTGCGGCTGGGTTCCTCACAGGCCACAGACTGGCACCAGCCCGTGGTCTAGGGGTTGGGGAACCCTGGTTTAGAGGATATAAATTTTTTCCTTTCTTTTTGATAGACAAACTAACATGTTTGGTCACAACAGATGGCCTGGCATGATATCCTTTTGGAACTTTTTTTTTACACTTAAATATGTTCTATAAAATTCTTACCTCATGGTGAGTTATATCACCTCTGTAAAGTTTTCTTTCATAAAGCACTTTAATGAAACAATTATTTCTCATCTATCCTAATCTTGTTTCCATGTACAATTCCCTCAACCTAGAAACAGATAATCTTATTAAAACCAAAAAAATAAACAATTCATAGATTACATACCATTTTCATGTGTTAATATGACCTGATAACCCTCTGAATAACTATGGAACTAGAATCACAATCATCAACAATGACATAAGGTATTAATTTCTTGGATATTAGATTACCAAATAAATGCTAGAAAATACAAGGTAAACCTCTACTGACAGTATAATTGTCATGCTGAGTAGCTTTGTTTATTCAAAGCTTATCCAACATACAAACATAGTAGACAGTGGCCAAGATTAGAAGTGCATAAAAACCTACCTGCTAAATCTTCTAGCCCTTGAAATTAATGTTTAGTGAATAACAGAAGCTACAGCCAGCCTTCACTTCTTGGTTTCAGACTGAGAGAGAAGTGGAGGGGGTGGTTGTGACAGGGTGGTGTTATTCCATTCTTAATAAATCTGTTAAGAGACATCTGAAATAAACATGTTCTTTTTCTCTGTAACATTCCTTTTTTTCTCCCAAAGAAAGCCACATTCTGTTATACGATCAGGCACCAGATCAATAATCAAGAGAAGCATGAGAGTCAAGAGATAAAGATTAAAGCACGGTATATAGTATGAAGTATAAGGACAGACCTAGATTAAATTCAAATGTTGGTTCCATCAGTTACTAGTTGTATGACCTACAGTCATCATTTCTCTAGGGCGTTTCCAGTTTTTGAGTAAAGTTTTTGTGCCCGCTCCTCTAAAGAACAAAACAAAACAAACAAAACACAAGGAGAAGACTTCAATTTTTCAGCCAACAGGGCAAATGGGACAAGATGAGGGTCTTTTATGACATCAAGTTTGAGAGCTAGAAAGCCCTTTGAAAAATCACTAGAGTTGTAAAGCTTGAGGGACTGTGTTCATTTTTCCTTTCAAAGAACTGTAAACAAATATATACATTCATATATATACACACAGTTTACAAAAATTCAAAAGGCAATCATACTATTCATTCTGAGGATCTTATGTATATAACTTTTTACTCTTTTCTTTACCTCCTACATCAGTAACTGATATATCCATGTTAAAAATCAAGTACGTATATATCCTATTTTGTTTTTCTTGGTACACATAAAATCACAGGCATGGTTCATACATACATGCTTGGATATATACACATAAACATATGAGAGTTGGCCTTATCTTAATAGATTAGTAGTACCCATACTTCTCTGCATATTGCTTCTCTCATTATTTTGGGCAAATCCCTCCATGTCAAGGGGTATAGCTCCAACTCATTCTTTGAAAGGCTACCTAATAATATTCCATGGTATGGAGATAACATATTCTATTCATCCACTTTCACACTCATGGGCTTTCATTTTGTTTTCTATTTTTGCCACTTAGAACCAGGTTGCAATGAACTTCCTTGTGTATATGCCCTTGTTGTTCTGTATTTATGGAACCCCAGGAGGGTTCAGGACTGAATGTTTTTCAACTAAGATAAGAAACAAAGCAAGGATGCTCACTTTCACCACTTCCATAGAACATAGTATTGGAGGTCCTAACTGGAAGGGAGGGGAAAGAAAAGGAAAAGGCAAAGAAAAAGGAAGAAGAGAAGGCAATCCAAACTGGCAAGGAAGAAGTAAAATTAGCTCTTTCACAGATGATATAGTCTTATATGTAGAAAATACTAAAAGCTGCATTTAAAACCTATTATAATAAATTTAGCGAAGTACCATGATACAACAAAAAATCAGGTGCACTGCCTTACATGAACAATTAAAAAGTTACAATGATAATTTCACTTACAACAGCATCAAAAATAAAATGCTTAGGAATTAACCAAGGAGGTGAAAGACTGGCACAATAAAAGCTACAAACCTCTGCTAAAAGAAATTAAAGACATTAATTGAAACATCCCACATTCATGGCTTTGAAGACAATATTGTTAAAATGGCAATAATACCCAAAGTGACCTACATTCAATGCAATCCCTATAAAAATCTCAACGATGTTTTTTTGCAGAAATAGAAACATCCATCCCAAAATTCATAAGGAATCTTAAGAGACCCCAAATAGCCAAGACAATCTGAAAAAAGAATAAAGCTAGAAGACGGGCACTTATTTCAAAACTTATTACAAAGCTACAGTAATGAAACCAGTGTGGTACTGGTGGAAAAACAGAACAATGGAAGAGATTACAGAACCCAGAAATATATCTTTGCATACAAAGGCAAATGATTTCTGACAGGTGTGCCAAGACCATACAATGGAAAAAGAACAGTCTTTTCACCAAATGGTACTGGAAAAACTGAATATCATAAGTAAAAAAAAAAAAATGAACTTGGACCTTTACCATATACAAAAATTAACTCAAAATGCATTACAGATTGAAATGTAAGAACTAAAATTATAAAATTCTTAAAAGAAAACATCGGTCAAATCTTCATAACATTAGATTTGGTAATAACTTCTTGGATATGACACCAAAGGCACAGGTAACAACAACAAAGACAGACTGGACTTTTAAAAAATTTATGCATCAGAATTATTATCTAAAGAGCAAAAAGGCAACTCACAAATGAGAAATTATTTGTAAATCATGTATCTGATAAGAAATTAACATCCAGAATATATGGAGAACTACTAAAACTTAACAAAATACCCAATGACCCAAATATAAAATGGGCAAAGGACCTGAAGAGACCTGAAGTTTTCCAAATAAGAAATACAAATGGCCATTAAGCACATGAAAAAATACTCAAAATCACTAATCGTTGGGGAAATGCAAATCAAAACTACAATGGGATATCACCTCATACCCATTAGAATGGCTACTATCCAAAACAACCCAGAAATTAAATATTGGTGAGGATGTGGAGAAATTAGAATCTTTGTACTCTGTGTAAATGGAAGAGCCACTGTGGAAAATAGTATGGCAGGCTTTCGAAAAAAATTCAGAAACAGAATTAATTACCATATGATCCAGCATCCTACTGGTATATATCCAAAAGAATTGAAAGCGGGGTCTTAAAGAGATATTTGCACACCTATATTCATAGCAGCATTATTCACAGTAACTAAAATGTGCAAGCAATCCAAGTGTCCAGCAATACATGAATAGATAAGCAAAATGTGGTATATATATATATATGTATATGTATGTATACACACACACACACACACACACACACACACACACACACACACAATGGAGTATTATTCAGCCTTAAAAAGGATATTCTGAAATATGCTACAACTGTTTGAACAGAAGTAATTATGATAGATGAAATAAGCCAGTCACAGAAGGGTAGACAGTATGATTCCACTTATATCAGGTACTTAGAGTGGTCAAAAGCATAGAGACAAAGTAGCATGGTAGTCACCAGAGAATGGGAGGCTGGATGGGGGTGGCGGGGGTGGAAACTAGAGTTATTGTTTAACAGACATTGTTTTGATTTTACATGATGAAAAGAGTTCTGGGGATAGATGGATGACGATGCCTGCACAGTATTATGAATGTATTTAATACCAATGAACTGTATACTTAAAATGGTTAATATGATATGTTTTGTTACGTGTATTTACAATTTTAAAAAATGAAAAAAATAAAATTAAATAAAACCACAATGAAATATCATTACCTCCTCTCCCACCAAATCCCAGGAGTTGCATTTCTGGGACAAAGAAAATACATACATTTATGTAGTTTTAGTTTTAACGGATGTCAGATTACTTTTCAAGAAGGTAACATCAATCTTATTTTCTATTAGGAATGTGTAAGAGTACCCTTTTTGTCTTCCAATAGATATCACCACTCTTATAGTCTGTGCCAGTCAGAAGAGCATCTTTTAAGATATTTACTGGCCATTTAGATTTGTTCTATGACCTACCTCTTCATATCCTTTGTCCACTGCTTCACTGGGATGTATATTAACAGTACTGACTCTTTGTCATCGCTTTGCCGATACTTTTTTCTTAAAACTCTTGTCTATAACTCAGTGGTATTTTTGTTATACAGATATTTTTAAAAAACTGTTAATGTCCTACTGTTTGTCTTTCTTTTACAGCTCAGAACAGAGGTCAGGAAACTATGGTCTGGTATTTGTTGCTATAAATAAAACTTTATTGACCCCCAGACGTGCCCAAACATTTACATAGCAAAGCCAAAGATTGGCAAGAGAAATTTTCTGGCCCTTTACCAACCCTTGCCGAAGAATGTCAAGAAAACAGTGTGACTGTTTTGTCTTCCCCCACAGAATTTAAGCTACAAGAGAATGTTTGCATGGTTTGTTCATTCCTGTACTCCAACTGCCTAAAATAGTATCCAGCAAATAGTACACAATAAATTTTCAGAATTAATGAAGGCCTGTTTGCTTTCCTGTTCTTATTTTGAAATATAGCTAAGTGTTAGTGATATTGAAAGAGTACTAATATCCTAGTTATTAGCAATGTACTATCCTAAGTTTTATTGTGAAACTCAGTAAGAAACAACACACTACGGTTTTACAGCTGACAAATATCCCTAAAATAAGGACATATCTTAGGGAAAAACATTTTGAACTCACTTTGATGTTATAAGTCACAACTCTCCAAGACAATTTAGTGCTCACTATAAACTTTTTCAGTTGACAGTCTGATCAAAGTGACCATTCTCAACCTAAAATATCTGATGAGAAGGGAAAACATTTATCCCACTAAACTTGATTAGCAACAATACTCAACTTTAGGGTCTGGGCTCAGGTTGTCTACCAGGTTCATTTAAGAATTCAGACTGTTTTTAGCACATATCACCTGAGGTCTTTTCTCATTATTTTGCTTCCAAGCATAACTTTACAATGCATTATGAGAATTACTGTGTGTTCTATTCAGCTTGGCAAAGACAAAAAATAATGTTTAAGCCCCAAATATAATGTTTAATGTTTTCAACCTTTCTGTTCATGTTAAGTTTTCATAATAAAATATTGGGGGGAATATTCCAGGATCGCAGGAAAAAATTCTCATAACCCTCACTGCATTATAGTCAGATTTCTATTACCCCAGACACTGTCCTTCTAAACTATAAAATTATAATAAGCAATATCCATCTTTCAAAGTCACAGTCAGTGAACACTGGTTAACATTCATGCTACATCCTTAAATCTAAGTACACTTTTCCTTTTACTTTTTAAAATACTTTGGATAACCTGCATAACTTAAGCAATAATATTCACCTTTAACTGAAGCTTGACAAACTTTAAAATATATATATGTATATTTTTACTCCTATCCTATTTATATATTCCTATTTATTGGGAAGTATGACATCAGAAAAAAGTACACCTGGATAATGTAAAACATATCCAAAAATAGATCTTATAAAAGTAGGAACTCCCACTTACTAAATCAATCCATAATGATCCAGCACTAGGAAAGAGATGGGGTAGTAATGAAGGAAGAACAGATAATGGACAAGGAAGAGCCAAAAGAAAAAATAAAAATCTATTTCCAGATCTTTAATGACTAAAATAGGGGTAAAAAAGTAAAAAAACAAACAAAACAAACAAACAAACAAAAAAAAACCTTTCAAGATTACATACATATCTAGAAATATATGTGTGTGAATACAGGGTGATTACAGTTCCAATAAGCTGGAATTTTAAAATAAAAGACTGAAGTAGCAGTGCAAGTAGATGAAAGGGGGCCCCTTTAACATTTGCTCCTGGAGTCCAGCAACTCCCAGCAGTTGGCTGGAGACTAAGCTGGATGATCCTGTGGAGCTCCAACAAAGGGACGAAACAAACTCAGGTCCCCAGGGCCCCCCTCCCGACAACGCGTGAAACAACTTGATAAATGATTGCTCTGTCAGGGGATGAAGAGATGGAGACGTCTGGGAGCAGAGGGGAGAATGTATCTAATTTAGAAGGCAAGGGGGTGGCGGGGGGAGGCAGAATGGCAGACAAGAACAAGCCACCTTATAACAACCAAAGAACCTAGAAGCAAACACCACAAAATCCAACAGAATCTCTAAGAACTGAGGTCACTAGGGTATAACAAGAGACCTCTCAGTCTAGTTCCTCCCAAGTCACTAGGATTCTGAGGGATGGGAGGGGGGTTCATTTTCTAGCCTCAAGTCCAAGCCTAAAAAAACACTGCTCTCATGTTACCTCATTCATTTGGGGATGATGACATGAAATACAAACTCCATTCCCCCCACTCCCCAGCCCATTGCTTAAAGGTACTGATTTAGACCTGAAAGCCAGAAGCACAAGAGCCCCAAGTTTAGTTCAATCCAAGGAAATATTAATTACCCTAAAACAAAAACAGAAGAGGAGTCCACATCGGGGCCCAACACTTAAATTCTCCTTTTTCTCCTCCTCCAGAATGTGTGCACAGCTATTTATACAAACTCTTCTTGATCGCGGACTAATATTGGTCCCACAGGACTTCTGTTTAGGGAAAACTCAGTGGTGACAAACTCAGTCAACAGTGAGAGTAGGCAGACAAAGAAACTCAACTTGAGAAAAGGGTTTTGAAATTAGTGGTAAAAATATAGGTTTTTCAAAATCAGTTGCCCAAAGAGTAATTAACTAATTCAAAAGGGACATTAGTTATTCAAAGGAACATAGTCTGAGCATCTGATGAAAGATCATTAAGCGAATTTACTAAAATACATGTCAGAGGCAGGAACGACCAAGCAGCATGTAAAGAATTCTTAATTGACATAAGTCTTTCTTAAACCACTCCAATTTTTTATGTGATGAACTAGAAATAGGTAATATATAATTACCGTACATTCTATTATTGTATATAGAACTGTACCTAAAGGCCAAATTCAGCTTTGACTATAATTAAACATAATTAAAATTAACAGCGAACTATTCCAAGAAAGTGAAGAAGTTAGGGAATTTACCTTTTCTGGTGCCCAGTACCTAATCCTTGGAGGATTACTGATAATTCATATTTTATGTCTCAAATTTGCTACTGTATTTCAGAACATGTGACATACTAATTAATGATTAGGAGACACCATATTATTGTGTTTAAGAGGAAAGGATAACCATGAGAAAATAACCATTTAAGTGGACTAAGTCAGAGGGTCCTGCTTCCAAGAAATTTCATTTTTCTTGGCGGGGTTGAGGGGGGGTGGATAAGGAGATCCAGTGAGTCTACTCTAGGCTAAATGTGTTTATGGTATGTCCAAAATTTTCACTGGAATTAAACAAAAATAGATGTTCTGTGAACAATCTCACTTGCTAATTCCCCAGAAATCTACCTAAGGCCACATAGCTCTAAAGGGGTCCTAGGGCTTCCTAAATTTAGAATTGAGAGAAGAGGCAGTGAACCACGAATCTCACTTTGAGAGAGTTCACGAAAGTATCATCTTGCAATTATACAACACTCTCTCTAAATTCTACTTTGCCATATAATCTTGCTGCCAAGGTCTGGGTCTTAGAAATAAGTAAATTCCCGTTTGTGGGCTGTCTGCTTTAATCACATTACTTGAAAGATTTAATGGGTCGACTAGTTAAAGTTTTATCTGATACAAAAGGGACTGCACACTGGTGGTGTACAGAAATATCTGTTTTGGTCTGTAATTTTATTTTTATTGTTTTAAACTGGTTGTTTGGTTTATTTTAATCTGGGAGAGTTTACGTAACAATCTGGACATCTCACTTCTTTTGAAAAATCAAGAGATGTGATTCTGATTCAGGTCCACCCTCTCATTAAATTACCTTGTAAGTACTGGAGTTTTGACATTCAGTTCTACAACTTCAATGAGTGCTGATTTAGCCTGTACTTGGACAATGCCCAGTATGTGTTCTTTTCCAAGTTAAACATTCATGTTTTTTTTTTTTTTTTAGATCAGTCTCAGATAATGCTAGTCT
The DNA here is from genome assembly GCA_028627145.1 of Eidolon dupreanum. Lineage (NCBI taxonomy): Eukaryota > Metazoa > Chordata > Mammalia > Chiroptera > Pteropodidae > Eidolon > Eidolon dupreanum. The sequence continues at coordinate 79,178,102 of CM053503.1, read as the reverse complement.
CTCTTCTCTTCAAGTTCCCCTTGACTTGACACTATCCGTTCACCTGTAGCATCCAGGATTTAACGCAATATTCGCTGATGAGTTGAGAAGACAGGTTAACGTTGCCTTTATTTTGTTTGAATAGCAGCAGGTAAAGGATCTATCACCCTTAATGGCTGCTAAAGGAAATATATGCAAACAACATAATCAAACCAGGAAGGCAAGAAGCAGTGACAGCTTGGCTGGGGTTAAAAATAAATGAAGGGGGCGGGAGCTTTAATCCATGGTTGGGAGTATTTATTTCTAAGCTACTAGAAAAAGGACAAAAGTCAACAGCCTAGTGGGTTAATGTCCACAAAGCAAGATCAGACTAGTGTTTGACCCTGAAAAATTATTACTGTCACCATTTAACAGAGCATTTCCCAAAACAAAGTTCTTAGACTAACCTGCATCATAATCTCCGGAACTCAAACTCAAATCCAAATCATATCATCTGGGGTTGGGTTTCAGAAGCGGGATTTTAAACAAGCAATCTAGTGGTTCTAAAATATACTGAGGTTTGAAAAATAACTAAAATCTATTGCAGCTGCCTAGAAAGGTGGGTCAAGACTTAGAGCTTACACACAGTACTCCTTCTGGACCCTTCCCTGTTTCTCCCAAGCTGCCTTATATGGCCCTTCCTCTATTCTCCCCCACTCATCTTGAATATACCTCATCAACTGAATCAATAATCACTCCATGTTTAACTATATGTAAGACCTCTCCCAAGAGAAGCAAAGGGTCTTTTCATTTTTTATTCTGCATAGTAGAGTGCTCGGCACACAGCAGGAATTCACTTATTCAAAGTAAGTTATTTCACTTCATTGCCTCATTTAAACACTGTACAATGAGATGTTCTGACTATATGATCTCTAATGATCTAATAATATTCTAACATCTCTGTTTTATGCAGTAAAAAAAGTGTTTCTCAACCTGTTTTGCATCATCATCCCTGTAAGGAACCTTTTTTGATCTTTTTCCCAATTGTTCTAAACCATGAAATTTTAGTATCATACATATACTATGTAACATTTTATGTACTATGGCCCTATGGGGCCACAGAACACAATTATTTAGCTAAAAAAAAAAACAATTTTCACCCCCTCTGGGGCAATATCGCCCCTTTGAGAATGCATTCAATAGTTTAAATTTTTAAAAATAATGAAATGACATGTGGAGAATGTCCGTTTAATGCTTAACTAGTTAGTTTTAACTTCTATGACCAAACCAACACATGATTAGAGTTAATATATGTTACTGACAAAGTTTAAAATACTTTCAGCAGTTCTACAAATAAACTTACCCAAGTGCATACTATATAACAACATTCCTATTAAGATCTATCAAGTATTACTGAAACAGATGACATATGCAAAGTGTTTTTAAAGATTTAGATATAGCAATACCAGACCTTCACAATTATAGATTTTAACCAGTAAGGACTATCACTCATATCAGTTATAAGAATTAACCCTCCAGTTTGCTAGTGATGTTAAGTGTCCCATTTCCCAAAACAGTGCAGCACTTGGGGAATTAGAATTACCAGAAAAAACTCTAGGCAGAATATGTCACATTTACTGACATCGCCCAAGCATCTGAATGTCATCCAAGCCTATATGTAAAAGTCTATGAACATTAAAATAAAAAAGAAAGATAAAAACAAGTGTTCATGAGGATGTGGAGAGACTGAAACCCTCAAACACTTCTGGTGGGACCAAAAAATGGTACAACCACAAAAACATATACGAATGTTCATAGCAGCGTTATTCACAACAGCCCAAAGTGGAAACAACCCACATCGACTGAAGAATGAATAAACAAAATGGGGTATAGTCATACAATGAAATATTACTTGTCAGTCAAGGAGTAAAGTACTAATACCTGTATAACATGGATGAACCTTAAGAACATTATGGGAAAGAAGCCAGTCTCAAAAGGCCATATTTTGTATGATCACATTTATAGGAAATGTTCAGAACAGGCAAATCCAGAAGCAGAAAGTATATTAGTGGTTTCTAAACAATGGGGTGAGGAAGAAAGAAGAGTAAAGAGTGACTGCCAGAAGGTTTGGGGTTTCATTTAGGGGTGATGAAAAAGGTCCTAAAACTGATTTGTGATGACTGTTGCACAGTTCTACGAATATATTAAAACCACTGCACTGTATACTTTAAATGCGTGAATTGTATGGTTTGTGAATATCTCAATGGACTGTTGTAGGATGTGTGACAGAGTCTTTGAAAAAATACTAGGAAAGGTAGTCTGAGTTTTGTGCCTGTGGTTGGTTTTCATTTTAAAGTAGTGATCCAATGATACCATTCAAAATGGATATATGGTTTTTTTAAATGATCGTATTTAATTTATTGAATTCATGATGAACAGTGAAGAAAGTACTGACAGCAATTATTCAAAATCTATACACAAATAATTTCACGCTGTGACCCAAGATGAAATGAACCACCCTTAGAGATGAACAAGTTCAAGCAAAAGCTAGGATGTTTAGGAAGATGTTCTAGACCATAAATTTACTTAGAACAGGAAACATTTCTGTTCTAATAATTTCAGTGGCAACCACTATGCTTGTTGCTTTACATATATACTATCTGTAATCCTCTCGACAACCTTGAAAGGTAGGTATTGCTGTCTTCCTTTGAAATAACTTAAAACCAAATACCCTCAAGACCAAAAGAGAACAGTTCAATTAATTTAAGCTGAAGTTTCCTGATCTGTGAAAGTGACAACAATGTCACCTATATCAGAGTTGTTCTAAGAGCTAAATAAAAAATAAGGTATATTAAGAGCCTGATATTAAAGTCACTTGTTTCTGTTTTTCACTCAGCTTCAGCAAAAACTGATGTGGCATTTAGAAAGATAGCAAATGTGATCACAGTTAAGATCAATACTCAAAGATCATAAATACTGTTATGTTCACCAGGATTCTCTGTAAGTTGTGACCACTTAATCATGCAACATAAGCCACAAACTGTGGAAACAAAGCATTTACAAACAGAGGTTACTGTACTAGTCAAATAAACTAACAGAGTTAGTAGCATATATTTAATGATGTGCATTATCATGATTTTGCTAATTAAATACAAAGTGGGAAGTGATTGTCTAGAACTATTATAACTTACATAGGCCAAGTAATTGTTTCTAGGGTCATCTGAGACCCAAGTAGTGAGCTGTTTTTAAAACCAGCAAAAAACACCGCAGGCACAGCCCATGGGAATGATGCAAGCTTGCACTTCTCTTCCCCAGTGGATATTTTCAAAGAAGCCCAGGCTGGACGTTGAGAAACAAGTCAGACTGCACAAAGTACAGCTTAGGCTCAAAGTGGAACACTTCTTTCCCCAGCATTAAAATCTCAGAAGCATGCATGCATGGCCTAGAGAGAAAGCTGGTAAGAAAGGAAAGGAAATCAATCACAGCCTGAGACAGAAGCGGTAGGGTGTTTGTTAGGGGTATAGGAGGGAGTGGGTTAGAGATAATTGAGTGTGATGAACTACAAAGGCTGATGGAGGATAAATTGGCTGATATAACATCTTGGAGAATTAGGGGGCAAAATAAGAGTGACAGATGGAATGATGGCCAAGGGACATGTGGGAAGAGAGGCAGGCATAGGGTGCAGAAAGGTAGGACCTGAGCACAGATTATGTGCATTTATCATATATCACCATACTGGGAAGTCTGACCAGTTAAACAGGGCCAGCCTATGAAAAATATAATGCATATAAAATGACAATAAAACATAGTAGATCTCAGTGGTTGTCTGGCATGAAGTGAACCAGAAATTCTCTTTTAAAAAGCTAGCACTAGAAGATACCCCCACACTTAAGTGTGGGGCTAATAAAGTTAGAAGCAAAGACATACAACAGCTCAATAGAAATAAAATTAACTGTGCTACAGTGCAGTACAGACATAGGATGGACAATTACTGGGACTAGATAAAAGAAATCCCATACACTATATTAGGCTGGGAAGGACATAAAATACATATTGTATGATTCTGTTTATTTTCTAAGACAGGCAACTCTAACCTGTAGTGACAGAAATCAGATCGACAACTACATGCAACAGAGTATAACTACATGGGACAGAGTATATATGTGTTGGGAGGCAGATATGACTTTCTGGGAAAATCAAAATGGTCTGTATATTGTTTGGGGAAGTGGTTATGAAGGTGTATAAAGTGGATGAAATTCGACTGTCTACTTAAAATCTGTGCACTTGTATGAATTACACTTCAATAAAGTTGATTTTTTCAAAAAGCTGAGAAGTACGATGCATTCTCCATCAAGATTTCTTCTCAAAATAGGTAAATTAAAAGTTTAAACCATCAAGTGGTAAACAGTGGTAAACTCTGCAATTATCAGGAATCTCAGCTACCCAGAAGCTCTGCTTCCAATGAAATGCCAGAGCCGTAATTTTACCTTTAACACTAAGCAGAGATTGTAGCAATTAACACTTTGTGTTCTAACATTTTTTTCCTTACTTTTTGCAAAACTTGACCAGCGATTTCACCAATAGTAGTACTTTTACTAACTACAACTTACTAAGTTGCTGTATTTCTTCTTCTTCCATTGAATTAAAAGTAATCATTGCCTAAGAATCAAGTACAGCACAGAAAATTTCCCATTTTATAAGGCAAAACAGAATTATCAAGAGGTGACTCTCAGAGAAAACATAATGCCAGTCAATTGCTGTTGCTAGGCGTATATTTAAATTTTATCTAAACACTATTTCTACTAAAATTCATATAACAGAAATTTGTTTAATAAATGTAATAAAGCCCATCAAAAATCAAGTCTCTCAAGAATTAGCAAGAATAAAACACTCAATAAACTTCTATACAATAAAGCTATTTTAAATTCCTAAAAGATAAAGAATGTTCCTGTTGTGAGAGAACACATCTGATGACAATGTCAATGTGACTTGTATCAAGAGACTTTCAAAAGATTCATTAACTTTGTCACTTTTAAGAATTTATCATATGGAAAGAATCATAAATGTGCATTTGCTATCCACTGGTAGTTTATTAAAAAAAAAAAAAAAAAAAAAAAGCACTAAAACAATTGAAGGGTCCAAATAGAAGGAATAATTAGATAAACCATGATACATTCATAGCATGACCAAGACTTGAATCTAGGGAGCTCAGATTTAGAATCTAAACTCTTTAACACACTATATTGACTTTACCCATTTTGTTATTCAGAGAACGAATGAGGAGGAAGGACTTTACCAATATTTGACAGCCAAGGAAACCAAAAAATGGTAAGGGACAATAAAGGTCTGGAAAAGAAAAAAATTTAAAAAGATGATATAGTAGTTCATCTTCTTGACCCACAAAATTAAATTCTTAACTCAGTACTAGTAATCATTTATAATAATTATTTTAAAATCACTTGTTTCTCTAGCTTAATTACCCTTTGACTCTACACATACACTTAGCTGCCTAGGTTCAAATATTTTACATAAAATTAGTCACTATTAAGGGAATTGTATTCAAAGGTATTTCAGTAAACAGGGCACGCAACTCCCTTGGCACTAACTTATGGCTTCATAATTTCAGCATTTCAACCCTCTCCAACACAGAACGGAAAAGGTCTGGAAACATTAAAAGCAATCCTAAAAACAATTCCTTCCCAGAAATCATCCATATACTGGGAAACCTGGGCCTCCGGAAGTAGTGAAATCTCCAGCGAAAAAAATTAAATTGAAGAAAGTCTCTTCCCAGTGTATGCTACAGATGGATGACTGATCAACAGATTTTTTAAAAAAATACCTTCAAATTATTTGTAGAATACAACAAGGAATATTTACATGAACTGAAATTGCTAAGAACAACATTTTCAAACTCCAAATTCTCACTCACTTGTAAACACAAGCCCTCCATCTCATGAAAATATGTTACCAGGAAGGCCTACAGCAAAAATGAGAATAACTGTTAATCCACCACAGCCCAGACTGAAATTTTCCAGACTGCTTTACACAAATTTTAAGACATCTCATTTTATACTACATATAGTGTACATTTCACCTGTTAAAAGATACAGTAATTTAAGTGAACTATAATCGAACAGTATACTTAGGTACTGCTCTATTGAAAATACAGTTGACTAAATAATCTCACACTAACACTCACAAATATAGAGGTATGAATTGTTCAGTTGCGCAGAAACAACTTGTAAAAGAATTTATTGACAGGATTAATGGAGAAGCTGTGCAGCATACTAATGGACTATAGACACAGAAGGAGAAAACAATCTAATACATCTAAAGTGCAAATTTCTTTTCCTATGAAAAGTAAATAAACTTTAGATACAAAAATTAATATCGGGCAATGCAGATGACCTATGCTGAAATTCTGAATGCTCTCACGTGTCTGTTTTCACCTTGTCTAAGTCATTTATTAGTGATATTTTCTGGTGGTATCACTAAGGTTAACCCACACCACCTTTGCTTTTGGTTTGAGGTTATTGTAAATTAAATACGAAATTAAAAGTAGAAAAACTTTGAGATAATCACAACTGTATACAGTATCTGACTTCTAAACTACATTACATAAAATGGCAAATATATCAAGAATGGTAAGATATACTCTCCCACTGAGTTAAGATGTACCACAATATGTAAATGTTAGCAAGCCAAACAGTTCTAATAGATGCACTCTACCAATCTACCGACAAACTATATTACAGTAAAAATCTCTTTGTATGCCTTGTGGATTTTTTGGAAAACAAAATGCTGGATTTTCAGATTTTTACTATACTTGGATATATTACAGGTCACAGTGTTTCCAAGAGTTCAAGTATATTTGGCCACTAATTATTTCCTTTCAACTGCTGCCCAAGATATTTCACACATGGCACTAAATGATAATACTATCTGTACACTAGCACATCTAGAAGAGAAGACAAGAAAATCTAACTCATCTTGCATAATGTACAAACCTTTCACTTTCCCTTCTCCCTAGTTCATGGCAAAAGGAACAACCTCAGATATGATATAGTACTTCAGTGTTGTGCCCTGCATCCTTTTTAATAAATCATTTCTTAAGGTGAATTAAAATTTTATCTTGAATGCCTTGAGTTTCGCAACACCACGAAATAAATGGAGAAATCTGTAATTTTGTAAAACTGGGGATTGTACATTACGACCCTAGAATCATTCAAAAAATGTTCATCTATGGGTATTTTTCTGGGGGAACATATAAAACTGTAGGCCGTATCGTACTGCCAGTGCTCTAATGAATTATACCCAAAATACCAGCCATATACCAATTTACATCTGAATTAGTGTAAAATTCTTTATTTTAAATATACACCAGAAAGCAGTTCACCCAATATTCCTATTTCAGCAGCACAGTGAATGAAAAAACTGGGCCAAAAAGGCAGGGCAGAACACTGAATCAGGAAGGGAAGAAAATGATACTAAAATCAATTGCTTAGACTAAAAAAGCCAAAAGTCTGTTAATAAGTAAGGTTCAATAGTGAAAACAATTCTTATTTATTTATTTATTTATTCATTCAAATATTAAGGAACACACACTAAGCACTGTAGGCACCAATACAAATGGCTTCTAAGTGAATTAAGTCACCACCTTACACACATATCTACCCTCCGTATAAGAGACAATTTAATAAAAAATATTTTAACATTCTGTATAGCCAATTCTCACTTTATAACCTGTACCTCAGGAATTAATCACTGGTTGCAAATAGATATCTTACACATGCAAGCATGCCCCAATAGGCATATCACTAAGAAAGGATAAAGGTAAATTACATACAGACTTTAGCCTGTCTTAGTTATAATCCATTTCAACTCCTTGCCAACAATTTTTTTCCCCATCCTAAAGGGTATGTGAAAATATGAGTTAAAATATTACAAGAATCTTGCATCTGCTCAAATGTCTTAGGTATATCACTTACACACTAAGAAAATTGACAATCAGTAACAAAGTACTTGCGATACACTTTAAAACTTTGTCATTATCAAGAATCTCTGTCTTCCAAGAGATCTAGAGTGATTCTAGAATCCATCTTCCAAACACACATGAAATTTGGACTAGCTTTAAACCACATATCTAGCTTAGCTTAGTGAATCATTTAGAGAGAAGAGCATATCTAAAATGTCACAGTGCATACTAAATGAAAATCTGTGAACAATGTGACCCCAAATAATTTGTTTTCCCTCCTGCTCAGGATCCACAGATCTGAACAATGCTGAAGGAAGAAGCAAGCCTAGCAGCTGTATGATAGTGAGCTTGATTGATTAAATGGGGCAATCACAGCCTAGATAGACCAGTGTGTTAAGGTCCTGCTTAAGAACAATTCTAAGCAACGGCAGAAGGAAAAATAGACCTCAAAAGTGTAACTCTAGATCTTGAAGGGTATTTGCCTGGAAACAAAACTTGCAAAGGAATAAGTCACACACACTGCTAGAGTACACGAATTATCCCTGTTTCCCTTCACACTCTAGCTTCCAAGGTCAGAACTATATATAAACTTACTCTGTCCTCCCCACAAGAATAATTTTCTGATTCCTATCCCTTTACAGGAGGTCCACAGTCATCACAGATATCCTTCACCTAAAACTAGTCTCATAACTACCTACAGGCACTGCAAAAGATCTAAGGCTCTGCAAAAAATAATTCCGACAAGGTCAAAGAAAGGCCTGTGTGCCCCCAAGAGGGTGTTGGAGGTTGACATCGGACACTCCACCTCAGAGAAATTTTAAAGAAGGGTGTCAGGCATTTCCTGAAGAAAATTGTAACAATGGCTAATCAAAAGTCAGACTGCAGCTTATCTGCAAAAAGAACATCCTCCTCAAAAGACAGAATGTAGATACACATGAAGACTGCTCTATCCAGAACGCCATGAGAAAGGAAGGCAGCTCTAGATGTCTCCTGAGAAGGCAGCTAGGTTCCATCCTCCTCTTCCCCAAGAAGTCCACCACCTGTCTCCAGAAAATGACACACTACACCACTAATGGAGACTCAAACCATGTTTAAGCTTCACAAATGACTTCAAAGAGCCTTTATAGCTATACTGAGGGACTTTCACATACAATTTCCCCAAAGCCTCTGGGAAAAGGTGCACTACCTTTTCTCTGACTCAATAACAATATTCTTCTATCAATTACCTTTGTTGAAAATAGGAGAGTTGAAATGGCGGTCATATCCCTCCTCCAATGTGAAAATTAGCAAATTCTACAGAATTGTGCACTGGAAGCCAAAGGCTTCTTTAGACCCAAGAATGGAAGCTAAGACAAACTCAGGCTTGCTTCAGGCAGACGAACAAAAAAAAAAGCAGCTAAAGAGTATGGGAGGTAGGCCAGGGAATTAAAATGGAAAAGAAAGATAGAAACAGAAAATGAAGTGTAGCTAAAAGAAAATAATAGGAAGACTTTACTAATTGGATTTAATCACATTAAAACTCAATGGTAATACTACCTATTACCTTATTTTGCAGAGTGAATAAGTAGAAATTACCCTTTCCCAATCATTTCTAGTTATAATAGATAAGACCACCCAAACTGCAGCCACAACTATGAATCATGATTTATTTGACATACAAACCAAATGAGGCAAGTTATTACAACATAAGCCATAACCATCAAAAATATCACTTTAAAAAACTGGTACAAAACCCTGAGCACAGAAATTCACTATTAATTTTATCCTAAGGAAAGAGTCATGTACACACATATACAAAGATATATCATAGCTCTGTTAGTTTATGTAAAATTGGGAAAAATCTAGGTGTCCAATAAGGGAGTGGTTTAAAAAAAAACAATGGCATAGCCATATCTGATTATAATGATAATATAGATCTGCATATTAACTGAAAAATGTTCATTACATATTACTTTTAAAGGGACTTAATACATATGTTATGACATTTATTTCAAAATTGTGTCTGAATATATATAAACAGACTTGTATAGGCTCTAAATAACTAATTATAAATAATCAATTTATTTTCTTTTTTCTCGTCTCAATTTTCTTAAGATTTCACAATCGATTTTTTTTTGAGAGAAAAAGTATTGTTTTAAAATTTAACATTTGTTTTCTTTTCAACAAACAATAAAAAACATGAACCAAGGTGCCAAAACACTCTGAATTTTACTAGATAAACAGAAAGAGAAGTCATATGTTAGAACCTACCTAAACCATGTCTTAAGTTCTTTGTATCTTGTTCCTAACATTTCCAAGTCTACCCAACCTGACAATTATTTTCAGTAAAACCTAGCTTTTACATCCTGCATCCATTACATCACATTCTTGTATTCAGGGGAGGCCCAGATGGATCTTTTACACTGGATTGGACAGAAGGAACTGATGGACTTGTTCCAAAGTGCTAGGCCACCATCTGCAGCCTTCTGTTAATCCTCTTCATTTCATCTGTCCCATTCCCAATTCTTTTTATATACCCATTGCACAAGTAATCACGATTTGCCCTCCAGGTGTCTTTTCCCGTAAAGAAGGTAGAAATGTAATATTAAATTAATTCTCAAATAAAGCAAGACCTTCTCATTCTCTTAGTCCAAAAATACTACTCTGTAGCTAAAACCTATGTAAGGTACTAAAAAAAGTATAAAACATGGTCCCTGATTACAAAGAATATAAAAATCCCATTGATAAACAGAATTCAAATGTGAAACAGTAAGAAAATGATTAAGTCTTTGCCTACTATTAACTGATAGGCTTGGCTCTCTTGGTTATAATCCCAATTCAATCCACTGCCTTATTGTATGACCTTGGGCAATCTCATCTGTAAAACTGAGTTAAATCTAAATTATCTCAAACATCCTATCCAGCTATAGTCCTAGAAACAACAAATCAGGGAAAGGAAAGATAAATGTGGGCTTCCAATATGTGTTACAAATTACCTATGAGCAGATAACAAGGAAGATTAAAAACCAAGTGAATCTGGCAAAGGAAAAAATCACCAATCATTAAGAAGCCTGTTATTATACAAGCAAGGGGATCAGAAAGTAAATAAAAGAATACTCTTCTCCCTTCCACTAAAGAAATCCTGAAAAGGGCTATTAATGTAAACAAATATATTGTCAGTAGAGAAGAACAGTGACTTAGAAAAATATCAGATCTAGTGTTTACTATGTGTAAAGAAGCTCTTTACTAGGCACAGTTAAGAATACAAATATGCATAAAAAACAGTCCCTGATTTTAGGAAGGGGACTATGTATATAGACAATTCCAGGTACTTGGAATTCAAAATTGAATAGGATAGACAAGATCCCTGCTCCATGAAACTTATGGTGTCCATGGGGCGGGGGGGGGGGGGGCGCAGAGCAATAAAGTAAACGAGATAACTGCAGAAAAAGAAAATTGGAAAGAATAATATGGCAGTGAGAGGGTTCGAAAGAGAGGCAGGGTACTACTTTAAATTGGGTGATCATGAACAAGAGAATGTTAACAACTGTTGAAGCTAGGTGATAGAAATTTATTGTATTATTCTCTCTATATAATTTTTTAAATTTCTAAAACAAGCCATAGATAAGATAATCATGGAAGATAATCATGGAAGGTTTCACTGAGATGACATCTGAGCTGAGATTTGACAACTAGTAACAGGGTTTGTTCCCTCATGTCTTCCATAGAGAGGAAAAAGCTCATACAAAGGACCCTAAGAAGCTCAAAGATTTATGGGGGAGGTAGGAAACTGATGTAGCTAGAGCATGAGCCAGGTAGCAAATGATTCACAACAAGGCATGAAAGTAGAGAGATTCTGTGGAAACCCTATCACACAGTGGTAAGGAATTCACAATTTATTCTCAATGCAAGAAGCTACTGGAAAGCTTTAAGCAGAAATTAGAATATAGGACTATACCTGGTTTGGGTTTTTTAAAATTATTATTATAAAGCAATACAAGATAAGTGCTAAATTGGGTAAGCCAAAATATATTTATGTTTAATAATGGGATGAAGTTATACTTTGGAGTTATCTTTACCTCTCTAATCACTTTGAGTTGAAACTAAAATTAGTTTCTAATTCCAAGCACATCAGTCACGGACATTTAATTCAGTATCTGGAAAGGTGGCTCATAAGCATCCTGAGTGAGAAAGAAATCAGTGTAGGTTTTTAAATTCTGTTACAGGAGTCCAACAAAAATTCTAAGCAAACAAAACGTGGGCTGGAATTTCAGACTTTAAAGATCTCATTTAAAGAAGCAAGGCATTCTGGCTACTATAACAGCTATATATATAAATAAAGAGGAAACTGAGGCTTAAGACAAATGAATAACTTAAACACAGATAATAAGAGAAATAACAAGGCAACTGGGATGTGAAGTTCACTCTCCAGACTTATCATCCACTGTTCCTTCCAAAGCATCACAAAAAAGGAAACGGAAAAATAATTTAGAATCCACAGAGACAGAAAACAGACTACTGGTTACCAGGGGCTGAGGACAGAGTGAAATGGAGAGTGAGTATAGGGTTTCCTTTTGGGGTGATAAAAATGTCTTGTAACTAGATAAACAGTTGTACAACATATTGAATTTACTACACACAAATTGTACACTTTTAAATGGTTAATTTTAAATTATGTAAATTTCACCGAAGTTTTAATTTAATATTATGTAAATTTCACTTAATTTAAAAAATGAACTTGAAAAAAATTAAAAATAATAGTTTAGAGGTAATTACCAATGGCTGATGACAAGATTATGTAAGTCACTGAAGTACAGAGTTTTTAAGATTCCAATCAAAATTCAAGATAAATTGGATTTAGACCAGGATATCTTAAACTCGACAGTAATGACATTTTGAGCCAGGTGATCGTTTTGTTCTGGGGAGCTATCCTATGCATTGTAGAACATTTAACAATATTCCTGGCCTCTATCCACTGGATACTAGTTGTCCCGTGCCCCAAATTGCGGCAACCAAAAGTGTCTCCAGATAGTGTCAAAGTCCTCTGAGAGGTAAATCACCTCTGTTGAAAAACACTGTTAGACAAATGTCTACCTTTTCTGTATCTTAATTTCCTCAACCATCACACTTTGCCCAACTATAAAATGAGAGGCTGAAATTTCCAATTCTGAAATATTAGTCCATATTTTCTGTTCATCATCTATTATTTATAATCGATCTGTGTGGCCTTCTCTTTCACCAACTTTACTCTCTGTCTCACCAGGCTGCTGCAAGAAAATGATGAAATAACCAAAGACAGTAAAATTGGCTACGAAAAGGTATCATCTCAAATTCCTATCCAAAAGAGGTGTTGGTATGAAAGCTTTTACATTAATACCCTAAGAACAATGTTAATACTCAAGTTGTCTGAGGACTAGCTTCCGAACCTGTATTTTTTGTTTTATTTGTACTTTGTTTCTTAAATAAGCTACTTCTCTTGAAATATCTGCTTATCTCACCAGTTTTCATGGATTTTTAGGTTTCTCCATTTTCCCATAATACCCAGTAAAGGGTTAATTTAATTAGTTCTGTGTATGCTCAAAGACTTACAAGCAACTTCATTTAATTATTAAGTAGCCTATCAGGTAATCTCTGTGGCTGATTAGTGCATTAATGAAATAATGTCTTCCAGTTCAAAGCTGTCATTCAAATCAGGAGACTGCTCTTCAGCTAAGAGAAAGACCTGGCAGGATTTCCAAGGACTCACACTATGATCTTGGGGAAAGGGAAAAGAATCCATTTTATATTATAACCCTTTTGTATTAAATATAAAAAAAGTTTCTGAATTAACGTTTATATAACACCCCAGCCAACAGTAACAACAGCACAATACACATTCTTTTCAAGTGCACTGAGACCATTTAGCAAGAGAAGCCACATTCTGGGCCAAAAAACAAGTCTCAATAAACTGAAAAAGATGCAAGACATATAAAATATCTTATTTAACCTATATTAAATTAAATTTAAAATAACAGAAAGCTCTCTGAAAAATTCCCAAATATTTGGAACTAAATAACATACTTCTAAATAACCCATGGGTTCAGGAAGAAATCTAAAGGAAAATGGTGAAAAAGCCTGAACGCTTTTCTCTAAGATAAGGAACAAGATAAGGATATCCGCCTGCTCTGAACACTTCTATTTGACATTTTATGAGAAGTTCTAGGCAGTGCAATAAGGCAAGAAAAAAAAAAGCATCCTAGATGAGAAAGAAAGAAGCAAAACTGTCTTAATCACAGATAGTATAACCATCTATGTAGAAAATCCAATGGAATCCACAGAAAAGCTGCCAAAAAAGTGTGTTTAGGAAGGTTACAGGATATAAGATCAATATACAAAATTCAATGGTATTTCCATATACTAGCAGACAAAAACTGGAATTTTAAAAAATGTGCAATAGCATTTAAAAAGTATGAAATGCTTCAGGATAATTCTAATGAAAAAATAGGAGAGACCTAAACAGTGAAAAAATATTAAGTTTTCTGTAAGAAATTAAAGAAAACCTAAACAAATGGAGAGAGATGCCATTTTCATGGGTCAGAAGACTAAATACCACTAATATGTCAGTTTTCTAAAAATTCATCTATATATTCAACATAATCCCAATCAAAATCCCAGGAAGTTTTTTTCTGGTAGAAACTAATAAACTAACTCTAAAATTCATATGGAAATGCAATGGATATAAAATAGCCAAAACAACTGATAATGAACAACAGAGTGAACATCACTAACATTACTTAATTTTAAGACTTACTATGAAGATACAGTAATTAAGACAGTGTGGTACTGGCCTAAAAGCAAATTGAATAATGAAGTAGAACAAACAGTCCAGAAATGAGCCTACACACATAGAAGCAACTGATTTTTGACAAAAGTATAAAGAACTCAGTGGATAAATGATGGCCTTTTCAACAAATAGTGCTAGAACACAAGCAAAAACCAAACTTTAAAAAAACTTTGATCAGTATCTCACACATATGCAAAAATCAACCAAAATGGATCACAGACCTAAATATAAACTCTAAAACAATAAAACTTTAAATGAAGACATAACAAAATCTTTATAAATTAGAATTCATCAAAATTTTAAATTTCTGAAAACACACAGAGAAAACATTACATAAAAATTGTATTTCTTTTTTAAAATTAATTATTTTTATGGTGACATTGGTTAACGAAATCCTTAAGTTTTAGTTGTACACTTTAACAGTAAGGCATATATATGTTTACACTGTGTGTTCACCACCCATAGTTAAAATTTCTTTCTGTTACCGCATATTTGACCTCTTTTACCTCATATACCTCCTTCCTCTCCCTCCCACCCCCTCTGGTAACCACGAGTCTCTTGTCCATGTCCATGAGTGTGTTTGTCCTGTTCATTTGTTGCTTTTAGGAAAACTCATATTTCTGATGAAAGACTTGTATCTAGAATATATAAATGACTTAAAACAACTCAATTTTTTAAATGGGCAAAATAATAGAAATTTTATCGAAGATATGTGAACTGCTAATAAACACATGAAAAGGTACCAAACATCTTTAGCATTAGCAAGCTACAAGTCAAAACCACATTCAATAACACTTCAAACCCACTAGGATATCTATAACTAAAAAGACAGAAAATAACAAGTATTGATGATGATGTAGAGAAACCAGGACCCAGACACTGCAATATAAATTGGTGCAGCCACTTTGGTAAACAAGTTCGGCAGTTTATTAACTAGTTAAACACAACTCCACTCCCATTCCTAGGTAGCTATCCAAGAGAAAAGACAATGATACATGTCCATAAAAACACCTATAAGCAAATACACACAGCCATTATTCCTAAGAGCCAAAAAGTGAAAGCAATCCAAATGCCCACCATCTGATAAATGGATAAACAAAAAGTAATATACCCATAAAGTGGAAAACTATGCATTCAGAAAGTATTTCGAAAAGAAAAAATGAAGATATGTCTAAAGGACACAGGAGCCCTAAAAGAACTCCCAGTGGTTAAACATTGTATTAGATTAAAACCTACAAAATAAAATGAATACCCATTAGTCTATATGATAACAATAAAAGACAAGGAAACATGGTTAACTAAATGTTAATGTGGTATGCAGGATTAAAACCTGAAACCTAAAGACACTGGGAGAAAACCATTGGTATTCACATAAAGTTTGGTTAATAGTACTGTACCAAAGTTAATATCTTAGTTTTAACAAATGTACCATAGCTGTTTAAGATTAAACATTAGGGAAACTGGTAAAGTATAAAGCCAATATCAGCAGACTACAGCTCATGGGCCAAATCCAGCATATCCTTTCTTTTCATAAAATCTTATTTAAAACTTTATTAAAAGCTTTTATATACCCATTCATTTACTTGTCATCTATGGCTGCTTCTGCCCTACACTGGCAGTGTTGAGTAGTTCCAAGAAAAACCACCTGGTCCACAAAGCTTAAACTATTTACTAACTGACCCTTTGCAGGAAAAGTTTGCCAACCCCCAAAACACATAAACTCTCTGTACTGTCATTCTAATTTTTCTGTAAATCTAAAATGATTCTAAAATAAAGGGTTTATTTTCAAAGTTAAATTTTCACTTACCATATTATCCAGCCATTCTACTTCTAGGTATTTACCACAAAAAATGAAAGAATATATCCAAAGGATAATACACGATGTTTGTAAATAGATGAACGAGATAAACTGTGGTATATCCAGAAAGTGGAACAGTACTCAGCAATAAAAGGAAATGAACTACTGACACATGCTACAACATGGATGAATCTCAAACTAACGCTGAGTGAACAAAGTGCAACTGAAAAAAGAGTATGTACTGTATGCTTCCATTTATATAAAATTCTGGAGAATTCAAACTAAAACGCAGTGGCAGAAAGTAGTTCTGGACATTACCTGGGAAAAGATGGGTATGAAGTGACAGGAGGTAAGGATTACAAAGGGGTACAAAGGAAACTCTTGGAGGTCATGGATATGTTCACAACCTTGATTGTGCTGATGATGAACAGTGTATACATGTCAAAACTTATCAAAGTATACATATATGTACATATATATGCAGTTTACTGTATGTCCATTATACCTGAATAAAGCTATTTTTAAAAATAAAACTGATAAAAAATATTCTCTGGTCTTCCAATAAATAGCAAGCAGTGGTATGGAGAAAGACTAATCCAATCCATCAACAAATCCTCTTTAGCTGTCAATTTCTGCCACCCACCTCTTCCCTCCTCCAAAATGTTTTTTTCTTTGGAGAGGTGGGTTCTAAATCATTGCCATGCTTGTTCTAGAAGTCTAGAAACAATCTTTCAATGACAAGACTCTCTTAAACTCCTACCAACAAACCCTACAAAGACTGATGAGATTACAATTACCCAAAAGAAGCAAGTAAATTACTTATAGAACAAACCTCCCCTTATTATCCCCCTTAAGAACTACCCACAATCCCTCTTCTAATTCTGGTCTTCCCAGACTTGCTGTCTTTCCTTATGATCCAATGCCTGGGAAAAAAGAAAATGAGAGCCAGCACAGGAGGATTTCAGAAATGAAATCATCTTCAAGAAATAGGATATGCCCAAAAGGCCTCTTATAGGATAAAAAGAGTTGGGAGGTGGTTGTCTCTAGATTCTTTAACGTTATTCAGCTCCCGACAAGCACCTTCACTATTAAGTTACTTTCCACCTTACTATCTATCCAACACCACCAGTACTCACCTATTCCACCACACACACCCCAATGGCTACCTGTCACGAATTTCTTCTCCCACATTACCTTTCTCTTCTTTACAATACAAACCCAACTCTTCCTCTGTCACCTGACTTGAATTTAGCATAAAAATTGAGGGTAATCCTAAAGATTACTTTGAAACTACATTCAAGGGGGAAAAGTTCTACATTTTTCATTTTCAAATAAGCTAATATGTATTTTATGCAAAATCAAAATATGTTTATTTTAGATATCCCACCTGCATGTACAAAGAATAGACACTGTCAACGTCCTAAGGACATTTAAAGGAAAATGAGGTAGCTCAGACAAATGTGGAAGCCAAATCTTAATTTTTGAATTTTTAAAGTAGTATTGTTTTAGGTCTTAATACAAAACATATCCAATGATGACACATTTAGAATTACGATAAGCGTAATAATAATTTAAAAATTAACATATGAGCATTAGGCATGCCAGCATAAAATGTGTGTCTCAAAATTTGAAGACATGCTGAAAGAATTTCCTCACTTTGAAGATTTCTGGGCAAATTCCTCCTTAAATTCAAACACTGAAAATTCAGAAAGAATGAAATTATATCAAAATACATTTATTTTAATAAATGTTATTAAATTTTACACTCATGGTATACTCATTCCTAAGTTTTAGCCTATTCTCCTACCCAAAATCACCACTTACCTCTCCTCCATCATCCAAATCCTAAGCATCTTTAGAAGCATATTCCCAGTATTAGACATTGGACATAGAGCTAAAAGACAATCTCACCTCAGACGAGAAAACTGAGGTCCAGAGATCTGCCAAGTCCCGAAATATGCTGTTTTACCTCCTGAGCCTTTTGCTACACCATTTACTGAGGCCTCCATGTTTTCTACCCCCTTACTGAACCTGACCGGCTTGGATATCCAAACCTAGTGCTTCGCATATTTAACATGCACAGAAATCACCTGGAAACTTTTTTAATGCAGATTGGTTCAGCAGATCTAGGGTGAGACTTGAGATTCCACATTTCTAACTAATAAGCTCCCACACGATGTTAGAACTATTGATCTGAGGATCACAATGGAATACAAAAGTCTGATAATATTCGATTCGATCCTATCTAATTTAGGCTTACTGCTTACTATATTACTTATGACCCACAAATCTTTACTAAATCACCCTAAGCCTGTTTCCTCATAAAAATATTGTTTTTAAGGACCAAATGGGAGAATTCACGTTAATTCATAATTCTTGGCATTAAATGTTTGGTGAATATCAATGGTTAATTTGAGTACAACTTTTAAGTTGTCACTCTGCAGGTATTTTACATATTTTAAGGCATTTAATTCTCACATTAACACAATGGGTAGATAGTTATCCCCATTTTTAAAGATGAGAAAACTGGGTATAAGAGCAGTTAAGCAGCTTGTAAAATGTCATATAGGTACCGAGCATGGCCAATAGAAACAAATCTAGTCTGGTTCTACAATCTGTATACTTAATTAGCTCACTCAAAAAATGTTAACCATTCTCAGTAAATGTTAACTTATTTTTCCTCAGCCAAGAACTCACTCCTAAACTCTAAATCCTCATTTACAATACTTTAATTTCCTATATAAACCTCAAACTTAACATGCCCTACTACCTACCTTGACTTCAGACTCAATCTTCTTTCAATTTTCCCCATCCAAGTAGTCACCAAGCCAGAATCCTGGGATCACTAAACAAGTGATTCAACTTTGTTAAACCCAATGCTTTCTTCTTTATAACACAAATTTTGTTAACACTCTCCCTTTACCATCCTGATGTGAAATTTGTAGATAATAAAGCCATCCCATGTCCATAAATATAATCAAAATATTCCAACTGTAATCAAAAGGAGACACAAAATACAATATATAATAAAATATATTTTAAAATGTAAATGCTTAAAAATAACCTCACTAGAAGAGACAACAGTCAGTTGCTTGTTCTTAAACATAGAACCTAAAGGCTCAAATGCAGACTGACACAGTGCTGTACTGCAAACAACTGAAATATAACCAGTGATGAAGATACGATAAAGGATTTTCCAAAATGATGAAAAACTTAGTATAACCTTCCCTTGATTCATACAAAATCACATCCCTAAAATTTTTAGTCTTTGTTAAGACACTCCAAAAATCACTGTATTCATATATAAAAAGGAAGTTTAGATTCAGATTCAAATACAAAATTATTTCACCTATATTAAAGTTCTTAGGATGGGGTGAATTCTTCATTGTTGGGAATATCCTGAGCACTGTAAACATCTAGCATGCCTGCTGTCATCCACTAAACGCCAGTACTGTCTTCCAATCTCTAAGACCAAAAATTCCTCCACAAATTCCTAGAGCACTCCTTGGGGATGCTGCAGCCCTGCAGATGGTACCACTGTGCTAGACTATTCCTCTCAAACAAGCACTGTCCAACCATGTCCAGTTAAAGTCCACCTCCTATTCTCATATCCAGCCTCTCATTCAATCCTTTCTATAGTTCAGGTCCTGTCATGTCTCACCTAGGCTACTACTGCAATAGCCTTGTAACTTGTCTTTCTGGTTCCTGTCCACTCGTTCTATACTAACAGTGAACCTTCTACTCTATAAAGATTATTTATCCATCCAATCAACAAATATTCACTGCACACAGATTACCTACCAGGCCTTTTCTAAATACTAAATAATATCATTCCACCCTGCTCAAATTTTAGCAGCTTGCCATATAAAGCAATTTTCAAAACAGTGCTTCATTTTTATGTTTTATACAGAGTTTCCACATAAGTTTTTCTTCTTAACAGAGCGATTTACAGCTTTAAATGAAGTCAGAAAACTCTGATCTTCAAGATAAAATCCAAATTAATTGAACAGTCTTCCTATCTAACCATCCTCTCACTATTCACATTGCCTCATTTCTTGCCACTCTTATCAACCTTGCAAGTATACTCCTGCCACACCTGATATTCCCTATTCTCTCTGGCACGCAGGCTGTTACATCCGTCAAGTCACTTACCCTCTCTCTCTCCTCACCTGTTGATTCGTACCCAGGCTTCCAGGCTCTGTTCAAGCTGTGAATCCTTTCCCAATCTCCCAAAACAGGCTTAGCTATTTCTTCCACTGTAGTTAACACACTTCCATTAAAACAAACATTGTACTACAATAGTCTGTTTGAACACCTATCTCTGTAATTTTTTCATCTATCTCTTAAATTTTATGGGCAGTGACCAAGACTATGTCTTTTTACCTCACTTTCTGGCACCCATCAATGTACACTAGTCCCTCCTCATCCATAGGGGATACATTTCAAGACATCTCCTTCCAGTAGGTGCCTGAAACTTCAGATAGTACCAAATTCTATAGACAGAACACCCTCGAATAATGTCATTTCATTATAATGCTGATGAGATGCCTGTAGTAGGAACTTAACTCTTGTTTTTATCAATAGCCTATGGTAGAATTGGTCTTGTCATACATCATTTTGCTTAAGGTCACAGAACCTACGGACAACATTGAGTACTTACTCTATACTATGTTTTTTCCTATACATACATAACTATGATAAAGTTTAATTTATAAATTAGGTATAGTAAGAAATTAACAATAACTAATAGTAAAATAGAAAAATTACAATAGACTGATAAATGTTCCATGAATGTGGTCACTCATTTCAGGGGATCCTTTGCTGAAAGTGTTCAAATAAACTCAATGCTTTTTGGCACAACACATTGCTGTCAATTTGAACATGTTTTCCATTTACATCTTCCACTCACAAATTTAATGTCTGTTCCACTCAATCATGCACTGTGGCTGTAACCTGAAGTTTGAGGTGAGACAGCAAAACTAACACAAAGTTCTTTTTCCTTCTTCACAATTTCAGATAGAAGATTCATTCTTACCATATACCTTAGCAAAAACCTCAGCATCCAATTTATTTTCTCTTCTTCTTAAGTGGAAAAATTTTACCTTTTCACTTAAAGGAAGTACTTTTCAGCTCCTATTTGATATATCCGAATTGCCAGCATCACTACTCTTGCTCTTTGAGGCCATTAAAATCAAAGTTAACTGAACACAAACACTGTGATACGGCGACAGTCACTATGATAACCTAGATGGCTACTAAGTTGGATTGGGCAGGGGATATGTATACAGTGTGGATACACTGGACAAAGGGATGTTTCACATCCTGGGTGTCCGGGATGGAGAGGGATAGAACAAGATTTCACCATGCTGCTCAGAACAGTATGCAATTTAAAACTCATAAATTACTTATTTCTGAAATTTTCCATTTCATATTTTTGGACTGCAGTTAAACACAGGTAACTAAAATCACAAAGAGCAAAACTACAGATAAGGAGGACTACTACAGAGCTATCATCTCAGGGTTACTTGATTAAGAAGAGAAACCTACTAATATCATTCAATTGAAAAGATAAATTTCCTCAACCAAGTGATCAAAAGAGCCTAAGAGTAAACAACAAAATTATGAAACTTCCAATGTGAAACAGTAAGTACCCAACACCACCTATGAAGTAATCTTACCAAAAATGTTTAACTTGAACCTAATCTTGAGAAAACAGACAAAAAAACCCAGAACATGGGCAACTGGCCCAGACTCTTCAAAGGATTATAAAAAGCAAAAGTTAAGAAGACGATTCTAGATAAAAAGAAATTAAATAATATCCAAATGTAAAGCACTGGAACCTTGATTAGATTTCTGACCAATAACAATAATGAAGATATTTTTGTGACAGAGGATCTGAATATTAGATATTATGAAATATTATCAGGTAATATTATGAAACTCATACTGGATAATATTGTGGAACTGTTTTATTAGATAATATGAAATTTTACAATTTTACTTAGAAGTGTTAATGGTATTATGGTTGTACAGGAGAATGTTATTTTCATATTGTTCTTAGGCAATGTATACTGAAGTATTTAAGAATGAAATATGTGCACATGACAAAAAAGTGGTTGTGTTTATATACAAGTGTATGAACACATGTACATACATATACACAGAGAGACAATATAAATGAGATAAAATGGTAACTGTTGAATCTAAGAGTATGTGGGTGTTCACTGTACTATTCTTTCAAATTTTCTGTAGGTTATGAACTCTTTCAAAATACAAACTAAGCAAAAAAATAAATTAATGTAATCAAATGATTAATCTGTATAACATCAAAGCTAATTCATTAGTTCCTCTTCTCCACTGAATAGACTTTTTTATATAATTCGGATGCATTCCAATCTAAATAGCTTTAGATGAAGTGTTCAATCTATACATTGAAAAAATCCACAATCACAATGAAGTACAGGCGAGGCACTGTGAGGCCAGGTAAGTCCACAGACTGCTCTGTAACTAGCACTCTCAAGGCTGCAAGGCCTATGCTTCAGGTTTCTGCTTCTCTTTTGTATATTGGTTATGTAGTACTGTTCATATGGATACAAGAAGGCAAAGCATAAACAAACTGGAGAGTAAGAACGAGTCATTTCATCTAGTTTTGCTATTAACTAGCCAAGTAACCTCGGGCAATTTATTTAATTCAAATTTTCTAGTCTACATCAATCATTAAAGGTTTGGCCACCAAAGTACCTTCTAGCTCTGAAATCTTTTGAGTTTATGAATTGTCTTACTTTCCTAATTGAACAGTTTCTTAACTGAAATTTTCATTAACTGTAGATTTATATGCAGTTCTAAGGAACAATACAGAGATATTTGTACATTTTGTTCAGTTTCCCCGATGGTAACACATTTTGCAGAACTATAATATTACATCCAGGCTACTCACATTGATATCATCCATTGACCTTACTCAGATTTCCCCAGTTTTACTTGTACTTATTTGCATTGTGTGCATTCATAACTTTTTATCCCATTAGTCTACAAGGAAAGGCATTAAGTACTTGAGGAATCAAATGTAAAACAGACAAAAAAGCTGGTTTATTTTTTAAATTATCCTGTACCAACTATTTCAATAATCTCCTCTTCATTTTCACCATCAAATTTCAGTTGGGATCCCAAAGCAAAAAGATGTAAAACTAACACATTAATGTTGATGCTTCTGCAGCACCACTGCAACCAACAATTTCTGAAGAAAATCCTCTTTAATCAACCTAAAAGAAAAATTTTGTCTTTTCCAAAATGTAGAATGATTCTCTGTGCTCCAGAATCGAGCTGGAAAAAGTCTGAACTTTGTCTCTAATGGTTAGCTCACTAAATTATCCGAGACAAAAGACTGTAACACATTTACTTCTTAGAGATTAAATGAAGCGCACTAAAAATTTTTTCTACACACTATCAATAAAAAACATTTAAAAAGCAACTATAAAACTTCTAGAAGGAAACATAGAAGAAATCTTTGCAATTTTACATTAGGCAAAGATTTCTTAACAAGATATAAAAAACATGATCTAAAACAGAAAAACTCGACAAACTGGACTTTTCAAATTTTAAAATTTCTTCTCTTCAAGAGACACTGTTAAGGGAATGAAAAGACAATCCGCAGACTGGTAGAAAATATTTGCTGAGTATGTAACTGATAAAAAAACTTATACTGCAACTACATGAAGAACTCCCAAACCTCGGTATTAAGAAAACCCAATTTTAGAATGGGCAAAAGACTTTAAAAGACACTTTAACAAAGTATACAAATAGCCAATAAGTATATGAAATGATACTTCAGTATAATTATTAGGTAAACATAAATTTAAACCACAATGAGATACTAGTATACAACTATTAGCACAGTTTTTTAAAGTAGACAAAAAAACACTGACAGTAACAAATGAAACTCACACAATGCTGATGGGAATACCAGAAATAACAAAACTTTTCCAAAGTTAAACACACATTTACCATATGACGCAACAATCTTAAATATTCACACAAACATCTGGAAGTGAATGCTTAAAGCAACTTTATTCATGATCACCAAAACTAGAAACAACTCAAACATTCTTCCACTGGTGAATGATTAGAAAAACTGGTTTGTCCCAACAATAGAATATCATTTGGCAGAAAAAGTAGTGAAATGCTGATACATGCAACAACATGGATGAAACGCAAATTGTTATGCCAAGTAAATGGATCAACTCCAAAGGTTTCATACTATAGGATTCCATTTCTATGGCATTGCCAAAAGTGTAGAGATAGATAACAATTAAGCAGTTGCCAAGGGATGTAGGGAAGGGTTAATTACAAAGAGTCATGAGGAAAATTTCTTGGCTGATAAACCTAATCTATACTTTGATTGTAGTACTGATTACACAAGTCATAGAAATGTATGTTAAAAATAGAGGTGAGGAGGATTAATATGTATAAATGATCAATTAAAATAATTAAAAAAGCAGTTTGTTTGGAAAACAATTTGGTGGTTTCTGGTAAAGTTAAACATACACTTACATATGACCTAGTAATTCTTCTGCTAGTTATTTACTCAAGAGGATTTAAAATACATGTCTACCAGTTATCCCATTTCTGGGTATTTATCTGAAAAAGCCCAAAACACTACTTTGAAGGGACATGTGAATCCATATGTTCATTACAGTACTATTTATAGTAGTCAAGATATGGAAGCATCCCGGATGTCTCATCAATAGATGAATGGATAAAGAAGAGATGGTGTATACATACACTAGAATATTACTCAGCCATAATAAAGAATGAAATCCTGCCATCTGCAACAACATGGGTATTGTGGGTACTGTGCTGAGTGGAGTAAGTCAGACAAAGAAAGACAAATGTTATATGTGGAATCTAGAGAACAGGATAAACAAACAGAAACAAGATCATAGATACAGAGAGCATTTTGATGGTTATCAGATTGGTGGGTGGGGGGATGCATAAAAGGAGGATGGGATTAAGAGGTACAAATTGGCTGTTACAAAATAGTCATGGGAATGTAGAGTATAGCATAGGGAATATAATCAGTAGTATTGCAATAACTATGTATGGTGTCAGGTGGGTACTGGATTTACTGGTGTGATCACTTTGTAAGTTATATAAATGTCTAATCAGTGTGTTGTACACCTGAAATGTATATGTCAACTATAACTGAAAAAAAATAAAAATTAAAACACACAAACACACACAAAACATTATGTCCACATAAAGACCTGTGTGTTAATAATACTCAGTTATTTTATTCATAACCTCCAAACTGTGAAACAACTCAAATGTTCATCAATAGAAAAATGGATAAACTGTGAAATAGTCATAGAATGAAAAACTAGCAGCTTAGAAAATGAACCACTGAGACACACAATATAGCTGCATCTTAAAATCATTATGACTGAAGAGCCAGATACACAGAAAATGTAAGACTATTTAGTTTGTCTTTTCTGGAATTTCATATAATCTACAGTGACAAAGATAATCAGTGATTGCTTTAGACTAGAGCAGGGTAGGGGTCCACTGACAAGGGACACAAGACAAAATCTTGATGATAAAAATGTTCTCT
Source organism: Eidolon dupreanum (assembly GCA_028627145.1). Taxonomy (NCBI): domain Eukaryota; kingdom Metazoa; phylum Chordata; class Mammalia; order Chiroptera; family Pteropodidae; genus Eidolon; species Eidolon dupreanum. The sequence continues at coordinate 79,151,962 of CM053503.1, read as the reverse complement.
ATATTGACTGAAGTAGTAGTACAGTAGTTACAACGATGCATGCATTGGTCAAACTACACACTTAAAAAGGTGTACTTTATTGTATTTCAGTTCAATAAAATTGACTTAACAATTTGTCAATGAAAGGAAATAATTTCATTCGCAACAGCAACACTGAAGTGGAGTTTCCTGGGTTCAGGTCTGGGATCTGCCACCTGCTGGCTCTGTGACCTTGGGCAAATCACTTTACCTCTGTGTCCCTAGTTTCCTCATTTACAGAGCAGGATAAAGGTAATTCCTATCTTATAGGGTTATTTTAAAAAAGAGAATCCAATTTAAAAATGAGCAGAAAATGTGAATAGATATTTTTCCAAAGATGACATACACACAGCCAACAGGTACCTGAAAAGGTGCTCAACATCACTAATCATCAGAGAAATGCAAATCAAAGCCACAACGAGATATCACCTCACACCTGTTGGAATAGCTATTATCAAAAAGACAAGAAATAACAAGCGTTGGCTAGGCTGTGGAGAAAAGGAAACCCTTGTGTACCGTTGAGCATGTAAACTGGTATAGCTACCTTGGAAAACAGTAAGAAGGTTCCTCAAAAAATTAAAAATATCTAACTATGGGAGGTGACCACACAGTGTAAACATATATATGCCTTACTGTTAAAGTGTACAGCTGAAACTTATTGAATTTCTTTAACCAATGTCACCATAAAAAATTAATTAATTAAAAATAGAACTACTACTGGGTATATATTCAAAGGAAATTAACAGTATCTGCACACTCATGTTCAATGCAACATTTATGATAGCGAAGACATGGAAGCAAACTATGTGTCCACTAAAAGATAAATGGATAAAGAAAATGTGATATATATGTACAATTAAATATCAATCAATCATAAAAAAGGAAATCTTTCCATTTGTGACATGAACGGACCTTAAGGGCATTATGCTAAGTGAAAAAGTCAAACAGAGAAGGACAAATACTGTATGATCTCATCTGAATGTGAAATATTTTTTAAAAAATACTGAACTCAGAACAAACTGGAGGTTGTCAGAGGTGGAGACTGGGCAAAATGAATGAAGGGAGTCAAAGGCTACAAACATCTAGTTATAAAATAAATAAGTCCTAGGGATGTAATGTACAGCATGGTGTCTGTAATACATAATACTGTATTATACATATGAGAGTCGCTAACAAAATAAACCTTAAAAAGGTCTCATCACAAGAAAAAAAATTTCTGTGTACTGATGGATGACATAAAATATATGCAAATATCAAATCATTACACTGCACACCTGAAACTAATGTTATATGTCAATTATTTCTCAATAAAACAGTATAGAACAGATAAGTTGATGCATGAGAAACATTTGTAAGCACTGCCTGGAGCACCTACCACAGGCATCAAATTCAGGTTAGCTTTTATTATGAAATATAAGATAAAAAATAACTATGAAGAAAACTGAAGACTTCAAATATAGAAGATAATAGCAGAAAGTTAACAATTAAAAACAGTAATCCTACGTGGGGAAAAAAAATCTTTCTGTTCATGGTTGTTACGATAGTAAACAACTAAAAATAACCTTAATGCTCCATAGAGGATTGGTTAAATATACCAGAGTATGAATATTCTGCAGCTATTAAAAGTCATAATGTATATGCTGAAGTGGCATTTTATATGTCATATAAGATTGTTAACTGAATAAAATTGGATTCAGAAGAGTGTGAAATATCCTACATTTATAAAATATTTTAATATGCGCACAAAGAGAAAAGTAAGGAAGTATTAGGCTGGCGGGGGGCAAGGAATGCAAGCTCTCTCAGCTGCTGGAAGTTCCTTTAGGATACACACCAATAGACTGGAGCTGGAGTCTTCCTGTGAATCCTTCTAATGCTGGGTCTGTTTCTGCTCCCTCGTCTTCAAGATTTAGGCTTGCATTTTGGCTTCTCACTACGCTGCTTTTCCACACTAACTTGGATAATCCTAGCATTTCCTAGATTACACTCCACAAAATGGGCATTTGATTGACCCATTTCATCTTTCCTTGCAAAATGTGTTAGATTACTAGCCAAGATATAAAATTTACTTGATCTGGGAGGAGGGAAAAGGGAATAAGGAACCCGTCGGGCTGTCAGATAACCTCCAAAATTTTTTGTAGAGCAAGTGTAAAACAAACAAAAACCACCTTTTGATTGAGGTATAACTTTCCTGGGAACTGGGAACCTGTAATTGGACAGAACACGTAACATTAATACCTATCCTATTTGTACATAAATTCCCATTACAAAAGGATCAGAATCACATTAAATCTTACAGATCATTAAATACTTAACAGAGATTAAAAACTGAAGTATTCCAAACGATCAATAGTTAAGTGAGAGTAAATCTAAAATTCTAATGATAAAAAGGATACACTTCTGTCTGGATTTTCATTTTACTAAACAGGACACTACAACACTGAGTGACAATCTTAAGGTGGGGTAACCACCACACCACTCCCAATAATCAAAGGGTGATGGGAGAAGAGAATTTCTAGTACAAAGCGCAAAGTAGAATTCAGAAACAGTAAAGGGGTGGGGTGGGGTGGGAGTGTCCTACAACTGACCTCTTCAGTACAACACTAAAATGTGAATGTAGGAACTGGGATTTCTTTCTGTAATATTTATATCACTATTCATTAAAAACTGTTTTAAGTTCTTTATTTCTCACCATTCTCATAAGCTTCCTTGAGAGCTCTTCTCCTCTCTCCAGGAGCATGCAGTTTTAGCCTCTCCCTCTTTCAAACCGCTTTCTCTGAAGTCATCTTTGACCTCTTCAAATCACCAACTCAATGGCTGTTTTAAATTGTAATTTTCCTGTATTTCTCACTCAGCAATGCAGACCTTGGAGCTCCAGAATCCACCCTCTGACACTGAACGTTAGTGCCACTGCCTGAGGGCTTACCAATATCTGTCACAGAGCTCCATACCTGCCAGGAACCAGTTTCTTTCAGATTACGTTATACAAGAGCCCATAGTACTTTTTAAATTGCTGTTAATATGGCATTATCTTACTTGCAGCCAAAAACATCCTTAACTGATACAATCTTCTTTATGCACTCCAATATTTTTGGTCATCTTCTCCTGCCTATTCTGCAGTAATACTAGTGGCAAATGTCCTTTCCTATTACCACTACCTTCAGCATTTCACACCCGTTCCACTCCAACTAGTCTTTATTCCTCTTCTGTTTCTATCCTAGCTACCAATACCAGATTTAACCTAAAACATTTGGTACACAGGACATTCTTAATCTAAAATTTTATCATTCTTGTCTTCAATGCCTGACTAAAAATGATAAACACTAGAGCCTGGCATTCTGTGATGTCCCACCTATCTCTCAATCTCATTTTTTATTAATCCTCTAGAAGAAGAGAAGCTGACCTAGCCAGCTACACTGACTTATTCAATACGAACCTCCAAGTCCTCCCTTCCCCAGGAAGCATTCCACTCATGACCACTGCCTGTCTCCTACGGCAATCATATTCTTTTACCACTTGTTTGCAAAAACATAAGGTTTTACACCATCAGTGCCACCCACTCATTCTTTAAAAAAAAAAAAGCTACTCTAATACCTCAGGGCAATGGGAGAATAGCAACCTTACCACATATCTCTTCAATCTTAATGGTAATAAATATGACAATAACAGAAAAGAGACTGACTGGAATTTGAGATTTTCCTTTTCTTTTAAATTCCAGTATCTCTTTAGAGTTGCATATTACAGAAATCCAAGCACAGTTAATGGTAATGAAGATGGGCTCCATCACTGAAAGTGATAAAACCTAGTGTTCTGAGAGCATGGCTATCCTCAACATCAATTATAACATTTCCCTCCCAATCCCCAACATCGTGTCAAGTGGGCAAAGTTGCTGCTTAAACACAATAAAAAATAAGAAAATTCTTTCAGAAACAATGCGAAAAAAATTAGTCTGTGTAGGATACTAACCTACACAGTGGAAAAGTGGGGGGCGGGGGAGACAAAATTAAATCCCTTTAATTACAGCAACAGGTGAAGTTTTTCTTTAAATCACCCTTTTCCGCCCCATCCAATTCACAAATAGCCAGAACCTCTTTCGGCGGCTGTTATTCACAAGCAGCAGGCCTCGGCCCACGCTGTGGACTTCCTAATATCTCTAAAAGGTCCACAAACCCCAAACAAGTATTGGCTGGCCAGTGTGCCCCGTACCTCTTACTAAGCAGCAGCCTCCAGCCAGGCACTAGCAACAGCTGGCCTTGATTCGCAGCATAGACTCTCCTAGGAGCCTCCCAGCACAGGCAGCTACCAACTACAGGTCACTCTGTAGCTCCTAACCTGGGCCTGCACCAGAGCCTCTCCCAAGAGGCCTCAGAACCAACACACCCAGTGGCTCGCTTCAGACTCCGCAAGAGCACCACCAAATTATCTCTGTAAAGGACACCTTTACCTAAAAGGTGGACTCAACAGGCACCAGTGGCCTGTTACAGTTTATCCATCTCCACGGGGTCAGCCCCAACACAAACAGCTCCTCCTCTGTAGTCAGAGCCAACTTCCCAGCCAGTCAGGCTGAGGGTCAATCCCGCCCTCCACCCCCCACTCTGCCGATGGCATGCCAACAGAAATCAAGACTCAATTACAAGAGGACGGCAAACACAACCCACACAAGGGATACCCCTGGAACACCAGCTCAGGTGAACAGGCAGGCTGCACCACTGGGCCACAAAGGGCACTTACTACATAAAGGCCACCATGCCAAGACTAGCAGACATAGCAGATCTACCTAATACATAAACAAACACAGGGAGGCAACCAAAATAAGATGACAAAGAAGTATGTCCCAAATACAAAAACAGGATAAAACTCAGGCGGGGGGAGGGGGAGTGAGGGAGAGACACTAAACAAAATAAAGCAATCTACCAGATACAGAGTTCAAAATACTGGTTATAGGGATGCTCAATGATCTCAGTAAGAACTTCAACAAAGAATAAAAGGAAACATAAAAATGGAGGGGAAAAAAATGGAGATAGAAAACAAAAATCAGTCAGAAATGAAGAATGCAGTAATGAAAATGAAGAAAACATTAGAAGGGATCAACAGATTGGATGAAGCAGAGAATCAAATTAGTGATTTGAAAGATAAGGTAGAGAAAATGCCCAATCAAAACAGCAAAAAGAAACAAATCCAAAAATATGAAGACAGTTTAAGGGACCTCTGAGATAACATCAAGAGTACCAACATTCACATTATAGGGGTACAAGAAGAGAAAGCAAAGGATTGAAAACCTAATTGAAAAAATAATGACTGAATGACTGAAAAGTTCCCTAACCTGGTGAAGGGAATAGAGACACACAAGTCCAGGAAACAGAGTCCCAAACAAGATGCACCCAAAGAGGCCCACACCAAGACACATCATAATTAAAATGCCAAAGGTTAAAGACAAAGAGAGAATCTTAACAGCAGCAAGAGAATAGCAGTTACCTACCTATACAAGGGAGCTCCCGTAAGATTGTCTGCTGACTTCTCAACAGAAACTCTGCAGACCAGAAGGGATTGGCATGAAGTATTCGGTAACGAAAATCAAGAACCTACAGCCAAGATTACACTACCCAGCAAGGTTGTTCATTTAGAATCGAAGGAGATATAAAGAGTTTCCCAGACAAGAAAAAGCTAAAGGAGTTCATCACCACCAAACTAGTATTACAAGAAATGTTAAAGGAATTTCTTTAAAAAGATGATCAAAAATATGAATAAAATGGCAGCAACTTATCAATAATTACTTTAAATGTAAATGGATCAAATGCTCTAATCTGAAAAATGGATAAGAAAACAAGACCCATACATACTCTGCCTATAAACAGGTGTGTACCGGTACTGGCCCGTAGCCTGTTAGGAACTGGGCCACACAGGAGGAGGTGAGCGGTGGGAGTGTAAGCAAGTTGCAGTCCCTTCCCAGAGTTAGCATCACCGCAGCTCCACCTCAGATCATCGGGCATTAGATAGATTCTCATAGGAGTACTGGTCCCTGGTGCAAAAAAAGGTTAGGGACTGCTGCTGTAAGAGACCCACTTCAGAATGAAAGATATACAAACTGAAAGTTAAGGCATAGAAAAAGATATTTCATGAAAATGGAAACAAAAAGAAATCTGGGCTAGCAATAATTATACCAGGCATAATATACTTTAAAATAAAGGCTATAACAAGACAAAGGACATTTCATATATAATAGCCAAAATATGGAAGCAACCTAAGCGTCCATCGACAGATCACTGGATAAAGATGTGGTACATGTATACAATGGAATATTACTTGGCCAAAAAAAAAAAAAAAAATGAAATCTTACCATGAGCAACATGTACCTAAGGATATCATGCTAACTTAAATAAGATAAAGACAAACAACATATGATTTCACTTACATGTGGAATCTAAAGTACAGAAACAAACTCATAAAGAGAACTAGTGGTTGCCAGATTGGGGGGTGGGGGAAGTTCAGGGGCTGGGTGAAAAAACTGACGGGATTAAGAAGGGGAGATTGGCTGTTACAAAACAGTCATGAGAATGTAAAGTACAGCATTGGGAATATGGTCAATACTATCGTGGTAACTATGTGTGGGGCAGGTGGGTACTAGACTTATCAGGGGGATCACTTCCTAAGTTATATAAATGTCTAACCACTGTGTTGTATGCCTGAAACTAATACTGAATGTCAACTGTGAAAAAGAAACAACAACAACTAATCTAGCAAGTTTAAATAAATAAATCACGCTCTCCCCAAAAAACAGTGTCCCCTGAATGAAGAACTCCAGGACACTGATTATAAAAACTGTCTCCCACACCTAAAAGAAATACCTTTCAGGGAGACAGAAAAGACACGAGAATGGGGGAGAAAAAAGACATGCTGAAGTAGATCTGTTAATTTAACATATTTTTGTCAAGCAAATCAACTGTCCTTAGTGCCACTGTTCCTGAAACAACAGACACTCAAGGAAGGGGTGTTCATTAAAAGCAACTGGTCAGGAGGCAAAACTCTTGGAGTCAACCAGACTGCTTGCTTAACAGCATTTTCAATTTTAAGAACTTATTCTAGTCTCAGGAATTATTAATGGGAGGTGATTTAGAGGTTAAACATTAAAAACATGAAGTGGTTAATGTAATCATGACCCGATCATTTCGTCTATTTTCACTTATTTTTGGAAGTTATGGATGGGGGAGGGGCACAGAAGGAAGCACACAGTCTGCTGTGACAACCATTCACACGTTTAATTCAGGTGGCCACATGCCTCAATGACATATTGCCAAGTCAGGCAATTACTATAGCAAACCTGCTCTAGGGAAAAAATAGACCCAATAGAACTCCTAAGGAGTCTGGGCTGTAGAATCAAAAAAGCTGACTAGTAAGTACAGTGTGAAACATAAAAACATGACATCACAAACCAGCCAAATACCTATTATAAAGGTCAACTAAGGTCAGGAACTTTAAAAAGGAGAATGAAACACTACCTTCCATATATTTTACATAAACCACACTACATTTTAAATAGGTGTGTGGATAATGAAGTACAAAACAGAGTACATAAAAGAATATTCTGAGGGGGTCATTTGCCCTCCAAGAGGAAAAAACTACTTTGGCTGCAAAAGTGACCAATTTCATACCAACTTGTTTATATAAATTTGGAGATTTATACCCTAGCAGGACAGAAAAATAAGTGTGGCCAGGCCTTACTTCCCAGCTAAAAAAAGATAAAGAACAAAAAATACAGCACTGGATCCCTGTGAGGACTAGATACCCCAAGATGGCAAAGATCTACTTTGTGATGAACACTTTCTGTAAAACACCTTCAGAAGCCACAGATAAATGGTTACACCTCCTTAAAGTTATACAATATCTTAAAATAAAGATTCAAAGCCCTTCACAATGCACTATTACTACTTAAGTCATCATCACAATACAATTTCTCAAAACCAAAATGAAAAATCTATTGGAATCTATAAACTATTTTGCCATACTTGACTAAGAGGAAAATCTAATGGGAGAAATTCTGAAAAATATTTAGAGCAATGTCAAAAAAGGTTCTGTGGCTGGTATGTTCTAAATTGAAAATTCTGATGAAATAATCTTTATATAACTTGATATATGCATATGTCCCAAATGCATATGCAAGGACAGGGACAGACACATACACACACCCCTCCTGCTTAGGTCCCACTGAACTTTTGACCTGGTCATGACTAACCCCGCTCCACAGTTCATCACTGCGCAATGCTCAAGAGATCTGTCAAGAAGAGCTGGTTCCCTGACAGGCAATGGCAGCAGCCGAAGCCAGCCTGAGGCTGCATTGCAACACCCCTTCTTCCACAACAACTCCAGGCAGCCAGGCCCTGCCTGAGGTAGGACTTTCTTTATAGGACCCAAGTCGGCTTCACAACTCCCTCTCCACTGCCCCCAAACCACTCATCTTCCTTTAAATGATTCCACAGGAAAGAAAAAATGTCATCTGTATCCCAGATTTCTGACACGTGCAACTGCTAATGACATGCACATCTGGGAGCAACTTTAACTTCTTTCAATTTCTGTAAACAAAAATATTAAAGGTTTGCACTTAGGGGAAAAATTGTTCTCAGAAGGAAAAACTCATCTACCTTGCAGCACACCTTCTATACAATGACCAATTCTTAAGTTTTCCTCTTGTATCTTAAAAGAACGATCATCAAGCAGGGCAATTTTGGCCCCCCCAAGAGATATTTGACAATATCTGGAGACATTTTTATTTGTCATGACTGAGGTTGTTACTGGCACCTAGAGATCAGAGGCCAGGGATCCTGCTAAACATCTTAAAATGCATATGACAGCTTCCCACAACAAAGACTTCACTGACCTAAAATATCTATAGTGCCGAGGCTGAGAAACCCTGAGGACTAAAGAAACCCATGGAATCCTGAGCTCAATATTACCATCTAACAATTCCTTCCTCAATCATAAGAACTTCTGAAAAAACGACTTTCCCAAATTTTCCGATATCAATTGATTAATATTTGTTAGAGAATAATGTAAAGAAGATACAATAAAAGCACCAAAGGAACAGCATCCAATGAAATATGAAAATACAGGGGAAGGGCAACCACCACAGCTCTCTGAAGAGGGCGCCGTATTGAATTAAAGGTAAGCCACTGCCAGAAGCTGTAACTGAATTTCATTCAAAGTTCTAACTGTAAATCATGTTAAAAACAAGAAACAAAAGTGAAGGGAACATAATTCAAGACCTTCATCCTCCAGAATTCTGCATAATCTCAAAATTTTTAGCTCAGGCCTTGGAGATAGTGAAAATGTCAATGTTCAAGTCATAAAAGCTATTTTCAAAGTAGTATATCTACAGACAAGATTTCCACAAAAAAACAAATAAATTCATATAAACCAGAAACATCAAATATGGATTTCCAACTTTCATTTGGTACAAAATGAATTTGTAAGACACAAAGATTCTAACATAGCTCATAACCTTCATCCTAACCAGTCAGGTCACTGATTTTCTCAATCAGTTAATAGTGCTATGCATGCTGAGAAACATTCCTAGAACTACAGAATTTTAGTCCCAGGAAAAACCTGGGAAATATCTAGTCCGAAATTTCCATTTTATAAATGGGGCATCTGAAACCAAAAGTGACCTGCCTAAGATTAAGTTAATGACTGGTGGGCCCACAATCCAGGTCTCTGACTCTGATCCCTTTTGAAAAGGGATCACATCAAGTAGATCTAAGACCATACAGTTAGAAGCCACACAGTTCCGTGCCCCTCATCTACACTGAATTTTTATGTAAGCCTTTGCACTTGGTGTTTTCCAGCATTCTGCCAGTGCTCTTCATTCTTACCCCTAACACACCACAAGAATCCAGAACTGCGCCTCTCCTGATCAAAGGGCAAACGGTTGGTTGTGCATAATGCTGCCAAGTTGTATTTCAGGCTATCCTGTGTTACAGAAAATTAAGCAAGACCAAACTGAACTTCCATCATAAAACAAGTCAGATGCTAACATAGGCTGTCCTTCAGAGATGAGAGAGTACTGCCCTTTATACAACTGAAGAAGCTTCCAATTACCCCTCTGAAGCTTCACGTTTAAAAAAGATGTCCATTTCAATATGTTGGTATAAAAAGAAAGGCATCTAGTATTCTGGAGAGTAACCCTCTGACAGAACAATCTCCCCTTTCAGAATTTCAAACTGTATAAAGATTTGCCCCTCTATAATTCATTCTGTTCTTGAGCTTTCCTCCTCAGAGAAAAGAATGGATCCTGAATCATAAGAAGACATTTATCATCTGGTATCTTAGATTAGAGTCAAGTGCCAAACTACTAATTTTTAAAACACTTATCTCTAGGCCTATTCAAATACCATCTTCTCAGTGAGACAATACCTAATCACCCTCTTTTAAATTGCAACAACCCACCCTCTTCAACTTGGCCCTCCATGTGTCTCGCCTCCATCCTGCTTTATTTCTTGTCACTCTCTGACATACCATAATTACCAATATGTTTACTGTCTCCTTCCACTAAAAACAGGGCAGGTATTTTTGTGTTATATTCACATCTGTACCTCCAGTGCCTACTACATTGCCCCTAGCACACAGTAGATGCTCAATAAATACTTGCTGAAAGAAACAAATGAAATCATGAACTTGTCCTTCATTCAGTAGAAGTTTTAAAATTATCTTCTGTATCCCACATTATTAAGAATCAAAGAACTCTAGATTTGCACTGTGGAATCTCAACCATTACTTAGGTCTAGCCCTTCATTTTACAGATAATGAAAACTGAAGCAGAAAAAGTGTGAGGTGGTAACAACAGCTTAAACTTGGTATCGGAGAATCTCAGATCCAGGTGAAAATCTGTGTGCAAGCAACTTAGCCTCTCTAAACTTCCAATCTCCTTGTCTGTAAAATGAGGATAACTCTTACCTCAAGGTGATGGTTCAGGATGGCTAAAGAGAAAATGAGATAATATTTGGAAAATATGCAAAGTGCTATACAAATGTCATTTATCACTAGGTCATTCTGACATGCCCCAGGATCACAAGATCTAGTTAAACAATTACTGTAAGAGTTCAAGTTTCCTCACTCCTAGTCCAATGCATCTTGTGTCACGAAACTAGGCTTCTGGTTCCCTTATTCAGGGCCAATTTATTCTTTCATCTAGTTCAGGGCCTCTAACCTTTGTATAGTTGAGTACTGCTTTCAGAATCTGATGAAAGCAAAAGGCCCTCCCCTCCAGCAAAATGCATACATGTACTCCAACACAAAATCTCCTATAGCTCATCCATTTGATCCAGGCTTAGGAATCACTGATATGATTGCTTCACTAATAAGTTACCCTCAGCAATTTTTATTACTTTTTTTCATGCTTAATAATTCATGGCTTGGTGCTCTTAAGAGGCTGGAACCAAGAAAACACCAAGAGTAGAATTCATGCTACCCCCAGATCATCATTTTGATTAGGCGAGGGCTTCAATCACATACAACCACAACCAGCAAGGCAATGCAAAGAAGGCCAAGGATTCAGTACTCAAAGACAGGAAGCTCAGGAATAAAAGTAGACAGAACAATTAGATTATTTTTATCATGATGCTATATACTAAACAAACCATTCAGATAACTCTACATGACCATTTTCAAATAGCCATCTATAGGAACCAAGGTCTCGTTTCTAGAAAAAATGTTTGTGATAGCATTTCTGTTCCCAATCCCACACCTATCATGATTAACTCCAGACTAGATTATTAAAAATTATTCTATTCTCCCTTACTTTACTTTGGTCAAATAAAACACTATATTGAGTGATCGTTTCAGCAGCACATATACTAAAAAAGACACTATCTCGACTATAAAGAGCATATGACAAGGAAACACCATCAGTACTAAATCTTTGGGGAGATCGATTCACCTTTCTTCACTTCTCAACTCAGGACACACAAAACTTAACTAGCCTAAAACCAGTGGAATGTTAAACAATTATAAAATACTTCACCCTAAAACAACTGGTTCTGAAATATTAACAGAAAAACTTCTGAGGCAAAAGAAGTCATGAGCATCTATGGTAATCTCCCAGTTCCACGTTAAGTACCAAGTAATAGGTGCTTAATAATACCAATTACTGAACACAGTGTCATTAATCCACTGGTATCCAGTTATACTTCTACCTCCCTGAAAAATAAAAACAACACCCAATCTTTGGCATGAATACATTGTAAGAATATCTGGGACTAAATTTGTTAACAATAGCTTTTTATTCCTGAGTGATGGGATACAATGTTTACAACAGTTAACAGCTTTTATCTCTGAATGGTGGAATTATGGGTGACTTTAATTCTATTATCTATATTTTGCTATAATTTTCAAGTTTTATATAATGGTTATGTATTATTTTTAAAACCAGATATTTTTGAACAACTTGAAGCATTATCTATACAGTCACAGAGTCTTGGTCTGATGATTACAGAACTCCAATTTGGAGAGTGGGCAGCAACATACAAGTCCTTAAACATATCTTCAAAACAAGAATCAAGTATACTGACCCTTCTAAAGAAATCCTGTACATTCAAGATTGATTAACAAGAACACAAAGTTTTTTTACATGCAAAAATAAAAAACATTCATGTTTTGAAGACCAGTTCTCTAAGTGGGAGGCTTGACCTCTTGCCGAATTGCAGCATGAATCCTCCCAGCCCTTCACCTAAGATTGCTTCACTTTAGATGAATAGAAGCCAAGTCCTTGAAGATTTTACTTCCTAAATTTTCTATAAATTCATAGGTTCAGCTTGGTGATCAAGGGTAAAAATAAGATCTTCCCCACAGGTGAAAACTTTCTAAAAAAGCTGTCTTCTAACTTCTGCCACTTGGTATTATTCATCATTTCTATCTTTTAAGGTTGCTGTAATTTTTTTTTTATTATTTTTTTTATGGTGACACTGGTTAACGAAATCCAGTTTCAGGTATACACTTTAACAGTAAGTCATATTTACATTGTGTGTTCACCTCCCATTGTTAGTTTTCTGTCACCACATACTTGACCCCTTTTACTCCATCTACCTCCCCCCCAAGGTTGCTGTAAATTAAGATTGTAATTGTAGGGCCTTTCCAGTTGGCCTAAGAGGTACAATGACCCATTAGAATCGTTTCTTCTGTTTTGTTTGTTTGTTTAAGAAGGGTCTTCCGTTGCATCATAAATTCTAAAACCAAGGGATTGTTTCTCAAACTGTCAGGACAACAAACTATTAGATTAAAAAGTCACCAAAACGAAATAAATTTATTTATACTTAAAGAATAAAAACTGATGTTTTCAGTGAGTTCTGCACTGTCAATGAGTCACATCTGTCAGAAGCCTAAATACAAATTAAAAAATTTTAATTCCTGATACCCACTAAAAATTTTAAGTTAAAATTTACACTAACCATTTCAAAACACACCTTACATGAAAAATGGGAAGGATTACATAAGAACTTGGAGTAAAAGGTCATTATCATTTGTTATCTATCTACTGACCGTCTCCAAATTAAAACGGGTATGGACAATTATCAAACTGGATTCCAAATATTCATTCCTACTGCATGTATTTCAAATAGCATACATTTTAACAAAAGTCACTTCCAAGAAACATTCATCTCAAACGGTCCTGAATTCTTCGCCTGTGATGTTTCCTTTGCTCTTTTCGATCAGCTTACATTTCATTTAGGACAACAGCTAACACTTAAAAGTCACAAGTTTATTTCTTAGAACATAAAACAAGTCCTTTATAAATTACTCTAGATATCTGTAACAATTTAAGACAAAATTAGTTATCTCTCTTTTTCCATCAACAAAATGGGGCTATACAGATTTTGAAAAATGAGTTTCCATAGTATTTTTTGAATGAGTCCTTGAACTCTAAACCTATAAATTCAGATCACCTTAGTTTCATTATCTTGCAAGGAAGAAAATGGGCTTGGGGGCAAGTTTACCAGCACCCAAGATGGCACTGTCGCAGGTTAACACCTCCCACAACAGCCACCATTTTGAGCACCAATATATAAACTATTTACGACTTTATACCAACTAAAACACAGGATTACAAAAATAATTATTAAACCTCTCTTGAATTTTAGCATCCCCAAATCTCTTATTTCTGTGGCCCCGTTTCTCTTCTTCAGTCAATATAAACAGTTGTCCCACTAAAATTTTTAGTAAAAAGCGTAATTGTTAATCACAGTCAAACTTTGAAAACAAACACTATGGCACTACCTAAATGCCCCAGTTATTACATCTTCCTAAAAACAGAAGCAGCCTATGATTTAATCACATTGTTTTAATCAGCTTAAGGAACTAATAATCGCAAAAGCGAGTGAGTGGTCCTAGTTTATCAACCTACAATTCCTCTTCATTCTCCCACCCTACGCCTTTTGATCTTTTTATTTTCCCGATTTCACTAACTCTGCAGCAAGAGCAGGTTCCCACATTTCATTCATATGAAAAGTAAATATTTCCGCAAACCACACTAAGTCTAAAAATAAAAGCGAGGAAAAAAAATCTTAAGAGTAAATGAATTAAAAATCCGAAAATGGCAGAAAGATAGGTGGGGGTGGGGAGGCAACTACAACGATTTCCTTCTCCAAAAGAGTGATTCTTATTTTGATTTCTCCATCTGCGAACTTAACGGCAAGACTGAAAAGAAAAACCGACCAACAGTTTCCATTTACCTTTGTCCAAAGTCAAAAGGTGATAAGTCGCTACGCATATTGCCATAGGCAAGCAAGCAATTCAACCTGCCAACCAATCAAATATATCACACCCCCTTCCAAAAATAAAAGAAAGGATGCTGGTGGACTAGCTACTTGTTCTGGCTACCGTGTACATTCCGTTCTTTACACTCCCGCCACCATCCCTGATGCTAGGATCCTTGATTTCAGTCCGGTTATCACAAAGCCTCGGGTGTGAAAGCACCTTCGGCCTGGCCAGAAAGCCATCCTCTACTCCACGCTCGCCCGGAGGGATAATGGTGGCGAAATCGACTCAAAGGAGCTCCCGAGGTTCCC
The DNA here is from genome assembly GCA_028627145.1 of Eidolon dupreanum. Classification (NCBI taxonomy): domain Eukaryota; kingdom Metazoa; phylum Chordata; class Mammalia; order Chiroptera; family Pteropodidae; genus Eidolon; species Eidolon dupreanum. The sequence continues at coordinate 79,136,897 of CM053503.1, read as the reverse complement.
GCATAAAGAGGGCTGTCTGCTCGAAGGGCAAAAGCGATGTTAAAGAATAACGGAGTCCTTCCTAAACTTTTCCTCTGCAGCCTCGGAGTCCCGAGCCCGTCCCCCGTCCCCACAGCCTCAAGTTAGCCCAAAGCGCCCGCCAACGTGGGGGCGAGCCTCTCCCCGCACAGCGGCCCCGGTCCAGCACCCGGTCCCGCACTGAGCAGCTGGCTCGCCGCCTCCGCCGCCCCGGGAGGGAGCACGAGAAGTCCCGGGAGAGCGGCAGTCCCACTCCCACAAAGCGCGCTCCCTCCGCCCTCCCGCCGCCCGTTCCGCCTCGCCCGAGCAGGCGCGGTGCGCGCGGCGGCCGCCCGCCAACGTCCCGAGCCCGGACGCCCGCACTCGGCGGCCCCCGCCCACCCGCCCTCCGGCCGGTCTGCGCCTCGTGCCCCCACCGAGCCCCTCTCTCGGAGGCGGACGCCAGGCCACGTTTCCGACACCCGCTCCCCTCCGCGCGAAGTTCCGGGACGTGCCGAGGGACAGGGGAAAAGGGGCGCTCCGCGCTGCCACTCACCTCGATCTCAAAGTCGGGCAGGCGGAACGCGGTGCGAAAGAGCGAGCAGAAGTGCGCGATGGCCGGGACTTCCCACCAGGAGCGGAGCTCGCCTAGCCCGGCCGCGCCGCCCTCCTCCGGGCACATCTCCTGGCCGCGGCGGCGGCGGCGGCGGCGGCGGCCCCGAGCTCGACGCGCGCCTCGCGGCCCCACGCTGCCCGCCCGCCCGGACTCCCGCCTCGGCGCAGCGCCTCAGCTCCTCGGGCGGGGGCGGCGGCGGCGGCGGCTGCTCCTCCCGCTGCTGCCGCCGCTCGGCGTGTGCATGAGCTGAGAGCGGGCGAGCGCGCGGGGGGCGGCGGCTCGGGGACCGAGTCAGTGAGGCGGCTTCTGCTCCCGCTGCCCGCGGGTTCCGCGCGCTCGCCCCATCCCGCGGCTGCGGCTGCGGCCGCCCCCAGTCCCGTACAATGTAATCATCTCACCGCCGGGGGAAACAGATGGGGCTGGGGGCGGGGAGGGGGCCGAACGAGGGCCTGGGGGAGGGGCCGCCACGAGGAGGGGGCGGGGCTGTCCCTACCACAACAACAACCCCCGCCCCCACCCCCGGCCCGGACAGCTGCACGGAAAGAGAGGGGGAGGGGAGAGGACCTGAGCTCCCCGAGAAAGGAGAGGAGTGTGGCTTGAAGGAAGAAAGGTACACCACATGAACTATTCTGAGACCTACCCCACTTTCCAAGTGTTCCGGACTGAGGAGTTTAATGACTCTGATGGGTGAGGACAATAAGGACCTCTTCCACCCCCTACTTGGCCTTAGTGGTCGCGTCCTTTTAAAGGGCCCGCTGGGTGGTGCTTTCCGTAGGGGCTAGATCCAGAAAGACGCACGTGTGGGAGTTCAGTTATTATTGTTGCTGATGGGAGTACAAGAGAACCAGTGGGCTGTGCACCCCAGAAATCTGAGGCCTAGAAATATTAAGTGGTTTCCACCTGTTCTTTAACACTTTTATTCCACCTAAGGAGCTCTAAAGTGGCTCTTTTCTCCGAGGAAAGGTGGTGGGGCTGGTTAAGCTGGAACCAAGTAGGATGGAGGCTGGAGTGCGGAGGGAAGGGTGGAGTAGGAAAGGCACCAATCAGCAGCCGTGCGGGAGGAGCGATTTCCCCCACCCAGTCCCCGGGAATGGACACGTGTGACCGCCCTAGAGAAGACAGGCTAGGAGCCCTGCAACTGCCCTGGCTGCAGAAAAGCGGCCTAGAAGAGTGCGCACAATGTAGTTAGAAAGCTGGGGGATGGGAAAAGGGAGCTAGTCTGAGGAGAGGAGCGTGTTCTGGTGGGGGTGGAGATCTGCACGCCTAGTCAAAAAGAATGCTCTAGGAGAAGGGTATTGAGGCGTGTGCTTTAGAAATTATGAATTCTGTACAATTGTGCTAAGCTTCAAGAAAAAAAATATCACCTCCAAAGCAGACTAGAAGTTTGGAAAAATTACATTGAATGCCCAGATATTTGTATTGGTCACTACAATTACATATTTAGTACTACATTCTTCTCAAGTCTCAGGGCCTTAGCTGGATTCTGTAGTCCACCTTTCAGACAGGAAACTGCCCCTGATGCTTCCCCCAAAATAATCAAGTACTTATTCAGTGACAGGTACAGTCTCAAAGTGTATGGTGGTTAAATCAAAGATCTTCTACCTTCGAGCAGTGTGAAAGCGGGAGAGAATGGCAAACATGATGAACGACTATATGTGATAGATTTTGGGAGTAGACAATCTGGGTACTCCTCCCCCACCTCATCCTCACTTTATTCTGGTAGTTTTAATAACCTTTTGTCTTTTTTATAAGGCAGCATTTTTTAAATCCAACTTTTTAAAGGAAATGTATATTTAGGTGTATCTTTTATGAATCAGCGAATCTCAAAATTCTTCATCTAACTCATCTCTTCCTCCTCACCCCCATTCCCACCCCCCACCCCAGCATAGAACTATTTAATGATTTAAAATTCATCCTCAAATTCTACCATGCACTTTAATCTTTGACAAAAGTGAACATACATCTAAAGAGCAAAGGCTACATTTTGGTATGTTTATAAAGCACAGCTATTCTGTAGATACTCTATTAATAGATGAGATGTAAAAAGGGTGACAAGCCACTGTGGAATTAATCACATAACCTGAATTAGGTGTTTTCTGAACTTTCCCTCTTGTCTTTTTTCATTTCCTCGCAGATCAGTTTGACTTTCCACACTTTCCTCTCTTTCATTAAAGGGTTACTGCTTTTCTTCACATTTGTTGATAATCTATTATATCCTGACCTTTCTTTCCCCACCTTCTTTATCCTGGTTCTCCATCTGTCTTCTCTTTCTCATCTTTATCTTTTATCATTGTTTAACCTTTTTTACCTGGCCTCTCAATTGTCCATTACTAGCCAGCTTAGTAATAAAAGTGCCTAGAACGTTAACCATACCAAGGCAGAAGAATGAGAAGTTTTGGTTACTCTAGTATGTTTGAATGCCGGTTACAATCTCCCCACCCCCCCAACCTCATTCGAGGGCTACTCTATTGTCCTTTTCCCTCCTCCACACCACTCCCCAATCCTGTAAGTCAACGAAGCTGTCCTGGAACTGGAGGTGCCCCCTGGTTGTGGTCAGAAACTTGTCTCCCTGTCTCTTCCTCAGCACCTTTGTCTTCTGAGCTACTTTTCTTCCAAGGGTCCCTTCTCAGAGTTCATATGGATTGGCACATCAGCTTTAGACTTACTCGCCTCTAACTCTGGTTCAGTCTCTGTAGTATTTTTGCTTGGTTCTTCCCCTCACTGTGCTCTCCACTCACCCCAGATTTTACCCACTGTCTGTAACCAATCCTGGTCCCAAGAGCTCATGAGTCTTATGTGTCTTGGGTCTGGCTGAAAGTGTGGCCTCCATGTTCCCTGAGTTTGGGCTGCAAACTCTACCTTTAATACAATTGATACCCTGAATCTTTGACCCTACTTCAAACATTTGTTCCACCTCTCCCCTGGGACTTAACTGCCTCATTTACTTTCTGGATGCACTTCTGGCCTAATCTCCTGGAATCCAGATTCAGACTGACCCTTGTCCCTAAATGATGGACACTCATCTCTCTTCCTTTCCCTCTTCAATTCCAAGTGGTTTCTCCTTGCTTTTTCCAGGCTGGCCAATTCTTTCACCCTCTAAACATTAGTTGTATCATCTTCCTTAAAAACATACACAGCTCTTACTTTCTTCCCTTTCTCTCTCTCGCCTCTTTTCTGTTTGTGAGCTATTGCCATTAACGTCAGGTGAACTTGAAAGTGCCAAGAAGTAATTCTCTTTCATATTTACAACCTTCAGTTCCATATTCTCTTCTAATTAAATGGTTTCTATTTTAAAAACACAATAATTAGTTTGACTAATCTGTTTTGCTTATTAATTAATGTTACAAAAAACTGTTTATACGGTTGACCCTTGAACAACAAGGGTTTGAACTGTGCAGGCCCACTTATATGTTGATTTTTTAAAATAAATACTATAAATGTTCTCTTTCTCATGATTGTCTTAATAACATTTTCTTTAGCTTTATTACAGGAATATAGTATATAATACATATGACATAGAACATATGTGTTGACTGTTAATGTCATTGGTAAGGCTTTGGTAAACAGTAGGCTATCAAGAGTTAAGTTTTGGAGGAGTCAAAAGTTAATATGCAGATTTTAGACTGCTAAGGGGGTTATAGGGGTTGAAGCCCCTAACCCCCCTGTTATTCAAGGACCGGATGTATTTCTCTTTTCAAGACATGCAGTAATTTCAGCTCTGATGGGATTTATATAGGTTTTTGGAGAATAATCTGAGAAACTAACCTTTTCATAATACTGTTTCTTTGGATAATACATTGTGAGTTCCAAATGATCAGCTAAAAACGTGAATGACCTGATTTATTTGAACCTTGGAAGAGATGAGTCACATAAAAGAGTGACTTCTTCCATAACCATTACTAACTAGGACTACAGTCCAAATCTAATTATTCATCCAGTTTTCTGTCTATCGGATCATGCTGCTTCTCTTCTAGTTAAATTGTCCTTTCTCTCCCTTTGTCTACCAGCCTGACCTAGATACTCCTTGTTTCAGTCCCAGAATCAATTTGGAGCTGAAGTCAAATATAACCATTGTTTTCTTACTTTACTTACCTGTGTATAACTGAAGTCCAGGTACCTCACAAATTCTTTACATACTCACACAAAACCTTCCTTTCTCATTAGGGAGCAGCGTTCCATAAGCTACCTGTTCTCAAAAAGGGCTATGAGCCAGGCTAATTTAAAATTTTAGAAGTTATAGAAAATGAATTTGATTAGTAGTCAGGAAGTTTGAGTTCTCTTAGAAAAAGCTCTTTCTCTCTCTTTGTACCTCATCTGTGAAAGGAAGGGCTTGAACTAAGTGGTCCCTGAGTTCTATGGCTTTTGCCTTTAAAATAGAGCCAGATTAATGTTCTTAAATTTTAAATTCAGTTATGTCATTCACCTGCTCACAGTTCAGTGACTCTCCCATGAGTATGAGGGAAAGTCCCAATTTTGGTAGATTCTTATTCAAGAACTTGCCTTTTCAGCCTTATCTGCTATCCCCAGCCCCATTGCACCCGACCAATGACTCCTTTCCTTCTACCAGACGGTTCATTCACAGGCCTGGATCTCCTTGCCTCCTCCCTTTTGATCATGGCCTTTCAATTGCCTGGAAAGACAAGTCAGCCTTTCAGATCATGACCCATTCAAAACTCACTTTTTCCATAAAGCTTTCCTGAAACACCCTACCTTGGGGGTGTCTCTTCAGGTTCTCTTACACAAGAAATTACAGTTTGTATGATTCACTTATCAAGCACTTCCATGGGTTATCTTCTATTATTTATTTGGAAGTGCTATTTAAATCTTTTACTGTAATTAGGGTTGTCTTTTCTCCTCAATCAGATTAGACTTGGGGTGGGGTGGGGGAGCTTTCGTAATATGCAGCAATTAAATGATTAATTTGATTATATGACATAAGTGATGGCATAAAACCATATGAAATTTAGAACTCCATTATTGGTGGGGGGGAAGGCAAAGGACTTTATATTACAGGGAGGATTTTTAATTTTTTTCTTTTTCTTTTTTTTAGAACCAATAATAGCTAAAGTTTTAGTGGTGGAAAAGATACTTTAGATTCCCTCAATCAGTGAGAAAAATATGTACACACTACTTTTAGTTGATCCAACCATTAAGAAAAAATAGGCATTGTACTAGGTGCTGAATATAGAAGTAATGAATGAAGCTAATATCCTTATGAAAAGAACCAGATTCGAGTCCTTTTCAAACTCTGTTCTTCTACTTTACTATGTAATACTGTTTAACCTATGTGACATTCCTAAGTGTTGCCAGCTGATTCCAAAGGATTGCTTTTCTTAAACTTCTGTTTTCTTTTCTGGGCATTCAATGTTTTGAATTTCTGCCAGAACACAAAAATAAAATGAAGGTTATCTATGACATCTCAAATAAAAAGAGAGAAATTATTTTAAACAATTATATTTAGTTTGTCAAGAGTGTTTTATCTTTTTTCCCTAGTTTCCCCTATTTTATTTTATTATTTTATTTTGTGTTATTTTACTTTTACCTTTTGACCCGCTTTATATACCTGGGGTCCAGAACTTCTTTAAATGCCTAGTGTGGATTTGCTTATTTTCCTTCATTCCATCCTCTGCTTTTCTGCTTTCTCACTCATGGAACTCATTTATGCAGTCGTAAAGACCTTCCTTTCTCCATATACATCTTGAGCCTAGCTTCTTTCCTGAGCTCCAGTGTCATTTCCCAAAATACTAATTGGATGCTTCTCATCATCTTAAACTCAACATATTAAAAGGAAGATTAAAAAGCCAACTCAACCTTTTTCTCTTTAACTCACACACCTTTATCAACTTTGTAATTCCTTAAATGGAACAATTGTTTCCCAGATTTCCAGGTTTACCCATGACTCTTTTCTCTCCCTTTTTCCTGGCTAGTAATCATCATCTTATTGGTTCTTTCTTCGTGATGTCTCTTGTATCCCCTTTCTTTTTTATAACCCCAGCCTGCATCCTAACCTAGGTCCTTTCCATCTCACTATTTTAGAAGTTTCCTAACTGGTTTTCTTCCCTCTAGTTTCTTCCCCACCTACTCTATCTTGTCCAGTATAGTTGGATTTATCTTCCTAAAGCTGTACATCAGTTTTAAGAAGGTGAATTTAATTTTCTTAAACTAATATATCTAAACTATTATGATTTCAACATGTAATCAATACAAAAATATCAATGAGCTATTTTACAGTCCTATGTTCATACCAAGTCTTTGAAATCTGGTGAGTATTTTACACTTATGCATATCTCAGTTATGACGAGCCACATTCTAGTGTTCAATCTGCTAGTGGTTGTATTGTTGTTGTAGCTAGTGCTGTATTGGGCAGTACAGGTCTATCTATAGTAACCAAAATGATCAGCACTCACTCTGCGCCTCTAAGTCATTGGTTCTTCCTCACTTCACAGTCTCCAGACAGGCTTCCTTGACCACTCTGGTCTACCGAAGTATCTCTCAACTTACCTTTTCATGAATGCTTGATTTCACTGAGTAAATCTCAGCTCTTCCACAGAGAACAGCCTTCTATTTCTGTCCTCTCTCTGCTTCCTTAGAGCAGTCTACAAATAGTTGATCATAAATGTTTGTGAAATAAATGTATTGTGTACTACCAACACATTCACAGAACACACTAGTTACTCTCTCTACATATATTTTCATAATCATAAAGATCTGTGGTAAAATACAGATTATAATTTTTAAAGTGCCAAGATGCTTGCTATCACTATGTAACCTAGTTAACCACTTAATTTTTTATTTTTTAGTCATAGCTGGCATACAATACTATATTAGTTTCAGATGTACAACATAGTGATTAGACATCTATATAACTCACAAAGTGATCACCTCAGGAAATCTAGTGCCTCTCTAACACCATACATACTTATTACAATTTTATTGACTATATTCCTTATGCTATACTTTCTATCTCCATGACTATTTGTAACTACCAGTTTGTACTTCTTAATCCCCTCTCCTCTTTTCACCAATCCCTTCATCCCCTTGCTAATCTGGTAACCCTCAAAATAATCTCTGTATTTTGAGTTTGTTTATTTTGTTCTTTAGATTCCACATATACATGCAATCATATGACATTTGTCTTCCTCTACCTGATTTACTCCACTCAGCACACTATCTTCTAGGTCCATCGTGCAGTATCTTTCCCCATCTCCTTACTTGTAGTCTGTAGGTATCTTTTAATCTGAAGTGAATCTCTGCTGGGCAGCATATGTTAAGGTTTTGTTTTCTTATTCATTCAGCTACCCTCTCTATTGATTGGAGCACTTAATTCTTTATTATTTGAAGGACTTGTTAATAGATATGTAGTTATTGCCATTCCTTATTCATATTTTTAATACATATTTTTTCTTCTTAAAGAAGTTCCTCCAACATTTTCTGTAATGGTGGCTTGGTGATCATGAACTTCTTTAGCTTTTTCTTGTCTGGAAAACTCTTTATTTGGCCTTCGACTCTAAATGATAGCTTTGCTGGATAAAGTAATCTTGGTTGTAGATGCTGGGTTTTCATCACTTTGAATATTTTGTGACAAGCCTTTCTGTCCTGCAGTTTCTTTTGAGAAATCAGCTACCAGTCTTATGGGAGCTCCCTTGCAGATAATTAACTGCTTTTCTCTTGCTGCCTTTGTGATTCTCTCTTTGTCTTTAACCTTTGGCATTTTAATTATGATGTATTTTGGTGTGTGCCTCTTTGGATTCCTGGTTCTTGGGACTCTCTGAGTTTCCTGGGGTTGTATGTCTATTTCCTTTACCAAGTTAGGGAAGTTTTCTATCATTATTTCTTCAAATAGGTTCTCAATTTCTTGCTCTTCTTCTTCTGGTACTTCTATGATGCGAGTGTTACATTTGATGTTGTCCCATAGGCTCCTTATATTATCTTCATTATTTCGGATTCTTTCTTCTTGTTCCCATTCTGATTGGGTGTCTTTTGCTACCCCATCCTCTATATCGGTGATTCGATCCTCCGCTTCTTCCACTCTGTTTTTTCCCTCTAATATACTCTTCATCTCAGATATTGTATTCTTCATTTCTGATTGGTTCCCTTTTACCATTTCCATCTCTGCTTTTATGATTTTTATCTCTTTGTTAAAGTTCTTGCTGAGTTCATCTACTCTTCCCCTAAATTCTTTGAGCATCCTTATAACCAGTGTTTTGAACTCTGCATCTGGTATATTGCTTGTCTCCATTTTGGTGAATTGTTTTTCTGGAGCTTTGTTCTGTTCTTTCAAGTGGGACATGTTTCTTTGTCTCCTCATTTTGGTTGCCTCCTCGTGTCTGTTTGTATGTATTAAGTAGGGGTTTTCCTAAGTCTCCCAGTCTTAGTAGAGTGACTTTATGTAGTAGGTGTACTGTGGTGCCCCTTGGCACAGCCTTGAGAGGGGTCCAGCTGCAGGCCAAGTTCAGCCATAGCCTGTGCACCTCCCAGACTAACTGGTAAGAGTCACCAAGCAATCCACATATGCCTGCCACCTGTGCTGGACTTATAGGTTCCTCAAGGGGTCAAGTCCCAAACTGAGGCTGGTTGCCAGTAGTGCAGGGCCTGCGGCTACTCAGCAAGAGGTAGAGGGCCCGCCAAAGTCAGATGCTGCTGCTTTGGGTTGTGTGAGCCTTTGAGAGATTTTATGAAAGCTCATGGCAGGAGCCAAGACAGCCCGTTTTTGTGGAACAAATCACTGGAAGTGGCTTGGGTGGGCCCACAAGTTGGGAGAGGAGGAGTCTCAGGGAATCCCCTGGGCAGAAGCACCTGTGTTATTCTTGTGTCTGCAGGCTGGGAGGCACCTGTGTCTGCAGGCTGGGACGGGGGAGACCTCAACAGAGGTACTATGGCTTCTGCCTGCACTTCTGTATGGGAGTCAGCCACCCCTCTGGGCTTCACCCTGAAGCCCAATAGTTCAGTGCCTTCCCATGTGTCCCTGGTGCCCGTCGAGCAGCTGCTCCAGCACTGGAGCTCAGAGCCAGTGAGTCCATCAGCGAGTAAGTCCAGGTGTGGGCCCTTTAAGAGGAAGGTCTTTGCTTTACGCAGCCCTCCTTCTCACTCAGTGGCAACCTCTGCTGGTTTTCACAGCCAGAGGTTGTGGGGACTTCTCCCAGCACTGGAACCATGAGCTGGGGAGCCCAGTGTGTGGCTGAGATCTCTCGCTTCTCAGGTAGGAAGGGGTGGGGATTCTGTAGCTAAGATAGCCTCCCGACTCTCGACTGCCACATGCAGTTGTGGGGCCTGGCCGTTTCACGTCTCCACCCCACCTACCATTTTGAGGTGATCAGTTATTTGAAGTGATCTAGTTGTAGGGCTTCTGTTCAGCCAGACCTTCGGTGACTCTGTGTGCTGGCTGCTCCGTAGTTTTGTTATCATTTTGGTGTGGTCGTAGAGGCGGAGTGTACAGCCTTTACCTTCTATGCCATCTTCAATCTCTCTCAACCACTTAACTTTTAAGATGACTTTCATGTCTTTCCTATAAACTTGATTTTCTATTTCTCCTTCGTTTTTCTACTTTATGGTAATTTCTACAATACTTTTTTTATATTATTTTCCCCAGTCCTAATTTTTCCCTTTCATCGTATCAAGCTTTTGGTTTCTGATGATTTTCATATTATTAGGTTCATTTCCTATGACACCATGCTAAGTACTGTACAAAAGAAATCACACAGATGTATGTTATCATTTTTAGTTTAAAGCCAGCAACACCTCCTTGGGATACAGAGCACACATGGGCAGTAAATGAACAAAAGGTAAGTTGTAAAAGGATTAGATAAAATGTTCCTTTCTTGTGTCACTGATGCTCTCATTGCTTATCTTTATGTTTCCTTGCTGTCTTAACAGCCTTTCAGCTTCTGACCCTACTCTCCTCAGCTGCCTGGAACCTGTGGTTCACATTCTGTTACTTTCACTTGCCATGGGAAGCTTGTCAATTTTGCATATTCTACAAAGCAAGTTTCAGAAGCGACGCATGGGGGAATCCAAAAGGATGAAAAGGCCACTGGTTGAGGGAAAAGATGACAAATACAACTGGAGATAATTTATTGGGAGAGAAAGTGGCAGAAAGTTTACATTCTTTTAAAAAGTGTGCTGGGATAAGTAGCCAAAGTCACCATAGGGATTCACTGTGAATCAGGGCAGCAATTCTTTGGCTAAGTGTATTGTGCTCTGTGTAAATGTACTCCCATTTCCAGAGATTTCTCTAAACATTTCTCCAGTTACTTACCCTTCCTAAACGCCAGATAGAAGTAGAAACATGCTCAAAGCAACATGGTTCTCCTTTCTGTCTATCCACGCCTTTCCTTAGCTCCTCAGGATGGGGACTCTCATTGTGAACTGTGGTGCTCATAAGCCAGTGAACAACCAGGTTCTTCCACAGTGCTAATAATGGCTGCAAGGCTGCCTGAGATCAGGGCTATGTGAATAGCTCTTTATTTTTGACCTTAAGACTGATAATTTGTTATTGCCATGAAAACGAAGTATCAGCCTTGAAATCCTCCTGACCCCAGTTGGGAAAGGCTCCTGGTGCTCTGAGAGTTTCCACCCTGAGAAAGAAGGCTGCTGCTCTCCACAGTATTACTGCTGTCTGCTCCGGCTTAAACCAGCTTGGACCAGAGCTGGGGTGGCATCCTGACAAATACCATTTCACACCATATGTGGCATAAAGGAGATTATCGCACATGTTAACACTCAAGGGTGAGAATAAAAAGGGGCTGAGAGAGTCTTTTCTACCATGGGCATCCTCTTTGATTCAGGACTCCAAATCTCACCAGAGTTTATTTCCCACTGAAGAACTTTTTTAAAATTCTTTTCTAGAAACCATCTAAGAATCAACTCTCTTGCTGTCTCTGGGTTGCTTAGTCCATGTTTATGCTATTCTGTTCCAAAATTCCTCTCCAAATTCCTAGGGTGTCCATCTATGGCCTATCTTATTGTGGCATCTCTCCTTGTTCTTGACACCAGGTCAAATAGCTTTGTAGCATCTCAATTCTCAGTGCCATTCAAAAGCTGGTGAATCTTAATGAGTTCTCCCCTTAATCTCTTTTCAAAGGGACTACAATCCTTAATTTCTTTAACTTTCTTTTTAATTATTTTAGCTCCTTGTGTCATTCCTTTGACCTCAAACTGTCCCTACTCAGTTTAAAGGTCACATTACTTTGGTTGACAAAGTGCTCAGGGTTGTATACATCTGGTCTTGAACTCCTTAACTGGGCTGGAATTGTCTCTCCATTTGATTTATGCAACACAGAAATATACATTTAGTTAGAAACTTCAGTCTCTGGCCTCAAGGAGTTTTTAATGCAATTGATAAGATTGTCCATGTAGTATAGCATATAAGTATATTATATACTTAGAAGTAATCTAATCCATTTGACTCCATTTAAAGAAGAGTCCACAGAAGAAAATATTTTGTGTGAGCTGGATTGTTTTAGGGAGGCTTCATGAGGAGAGGAGTCATGAATTGGTGAGAAACCCAGTTGACTATCTTTACTCAGAGCTAAAATCTTAAATAAAATTTTATCGATCTCAAAACCTACTGATTTAGAATAATTTTTTAACTTAAAGTGATATTTAGTAGAGAAAGAATTCTAGTATAAAAGCAAGAGCAGTATTTTAGGATTCAAAAGACCTGGATTTCTAGTTATAACTTTATGCCTAGCAACTGTGATTTTGGTGTTACATTGCATTTTCTCAAATATTAAATAATAATAACACATTTACACTCCATTTACATCCATGATTGATATGTTAAGGAGCTGGTGTTGAGTATAACCATTGTGAGAAATGGTTATACTCAAACAAGAGAATTATTTAAGCTGTAAACTACCATATATGTATAAAGAATTATTAATTCCAGTATTTTTAAACCTAGTCAACTCAAGAGTGATATATTTCTTTAAAAACATGAACTTTCCCATTCTTATGAACAGGTTCCAAATGAGTTATTATTTTATTATTTTATTTTATTTTTTTGTGATTTATAGTCCATCCTCACATATTTAAGATATAGGTGGGAAAGACTAGAAAATGTATATATTATATTTGAACAAATAGAATCTATTTGAGGACAGGAGCTATGATTTTTCCTGGATCTCTCATTAGGCACCAAATATCCATTTTTTTTAATTGACTTTATTGTTCAGAAACAATTAAGGCTGAAAAGTTGAACATCAAAAATTAAATAAGCTGAGAAATAATAGCAGTGAAATCTCCCGCTGGTGAACAAGGAAAACTGTGGGAGCACCTTGTGATGACTATCATTATCATTGTATAGATTTAGAAAAGATTAAATTATTAGGTTTAATCATGCCAAAGAACAAGTTGTTCCTGGTAAGACGTAGTCCAGAAGTTGGCTATGGTTCCATCCTAAACACCAAAACATTAGTTAATATGATGGCCTCAAAAACACTCTGATCTAATGGCACATCCCTGCCAGACTAAACAACAGGAGTTAGAAAGCTTCTTAATTAATGTAGAAGAGAAGAATCTCCAGATACAATTTCTACTGCTAAGGCTAGGAACTCTGAAAATCTCTAACAGTTCTGGGTCCCAAATGAGTCTCCTGGCCTTTAGAGCACATGCAATGTGCCCATTGGAAACCTAACTTCCAGCTAAGCTTTCTAGATAAAGGCTGGATGGTAAACAGTGAGAAATAAATTGATATCATCAGCCGATTTTCAGGAATACAAATATGTCTACAGACATATAGTATACATTAAATAGTATACATTAAATCACTGAAGTTGTTAGTGAGATGACTACTGCTGTGCAAAGGTGGTTATCAAGATGGACCAATGAAAGGAATAGAAGTTAAAAGTGCATCATGATTTCATGGTCTAGAGACGCCTTAAAGGCCCTCCAGGTCAACCTCCTACCACGGAGGAATGCAGCCAGACTTTACTTGATCATTGTCCTTTTATGGGGATAGGGAGTCAACACATCCTCAGCCAGACTCTTACAGTTTCGATCAATTCTGATTATTCAAAGAAGCAAAATCTACCTCTCTGTAAATTTTACTCAGTGATTCTTTTTCATTTTTGTTTTTGTTTTTTGTTTTTGGTGCCAAAACCTGGGATCAAACCAGGTGATTCTTAATTTAAGAGCAACACAAACATATATTACTTTCTCTTCTACCTAACAACCTGTTGAAGACTCAAGACCTTGACCCTCTAGGATTTCTCTTTTCTCCAAGTAAATACTCCCAAGTCATTTAGTTGATAAGTATTCATTTATTTATTTAGAGCAGGACCCAGGTCTGGATTGTTTGTTATTGTATTCTTAGCACCTAGAGCATTGCTCCAGTATAGAAAGTAAAACCAAAACAAAATGAAAATGAAAATCATTTACTGAAGACCTTTTCTGTGTTATGCATGGTATCCAGCTGTATATTTAGATTTATGAAGTTTGATAAGCCAAGGTCTGTGCACTTCAGTTAAAGTCTAGACAGGAAGGCAAAGAAGTAGATCAAGGATTACAGTTTTAAGTGTAGGCACAATGTGGTATGGGGCATATCCTAACTAAAGTAGGACATCAGAGTTCTTCTTAGATGAGGAGATGCTTCAGTGCAGCTGGTTAGAGAAGGAAGAAGCAAAGGCACAGTGACATAAAATAGCCAAGCAGTTCAGAGTGGCTGCAGAGAAGCATTTGATTGTTTGTGGTAGAAGGAGTCTAGAGATATAACCTGGAGCCAGATCATGAACGGCTGTTACTGTGAAGTTCGAAGCTGAAGCTTTATGCTAAAGTATTTGAAGAATCCACTGAGAAATTTTAAGAGAAGGATATAAAGTAATTTTTATTTTTAGAAAATTGGCTGGATTATGGGGAATGGCTTGAAGGAAGCAAAGGGAGCAAGTAGACCAAAGTGAGAAATCAGACTAGTTAAAAAACAGACTGAAGTCACAAAAGTTGAATTCAGTAATTCAGGCTGGAAGCAATGAGACCCTAACCTAGGGCGACAGAAGAAAGAATGGAGAGCAGGAAAAATGATTATTGCAGAACTGGAATACATACGCTTTGGTGACTGACATGTGGTGCTTGAGAAATAGGTATCCCAGATAACTTGAATGGCTGGGCAAGTGATATCACTGTTTGATGAGGAATATCATTTTTGAGAGAAAGTTAGTGCAAGCAGGTTCACACATAATAACCTTGAGGCACTGTGGGCATTCGAGGGTGGACATCCAGCAGGTAATTGGATGCACAAGACTCCCAGAGAGGTCTTGGTAGAGATATAGCTGAGGGAACCATTAGCTTGTGTACATGACTTCAGTGTGACTCCCCCACGGAGGGCGTATAAAGGGAAAAGGGCTGAGGGCTAAGGACAGAACTGTGTTCTTTTCCTTACTTCCTGCTCACATAATATGGATTTAAGACTTAAATTCCTGTTGAAGCTCTTTCCAAGGTTCTTCTTGAGATTGTACTTTAAAAAAACAAAGAAAAACAGAAGTGATTTCAGTGATGCAATAGTGTCACTTCCCTTGATCAGATAAAGCATGTTTATGTGACAACCAAGTTAACATTAGCTTTTTGGCAGCTCATCACACAGTTGGTTCATATTGTATTAATGAACAACTGAAACTTCTAAATTTTAAAATAAATCATCAGGCCAAGGGTTCCTCCAACTATTCTTCTATAATTGACTTTTAGATCTTGATTATACAATTTTACATTTACATACTAGAAGATGACCCTCTCAACCTGCATTAAATAGGCTTTTACTGCTGACATCATAAGGGTGCCGCATGTTAGTTTCATGTAGAGAATGTAAAGAAGTTTCAGAAAAGCATTTTAAAATAGGACCTAGAGGAAGAAGCTAATGAGATTATATTGCATTGTTGTTGCTGGAGAAAAAGTCATGTTAAATGTGCTCGTTGGCTCTGACAAAATCAGTTATGATTTTTAAGTCTCATCTGGGTCTTGATAATGCTTAGAATCCTTTTCTGGGTTGCTAGTCAACATTCTTTCCTATACCTATCGCAGTGTTCTAACCTGTCCCCACTCACCTCAAGACCTTATCCAATCTCTGATCGGCCTTCTCTCACTCTCAGCAGATGCCTTCATCTAAAGCTGAGAAGAGAGGCATCAGTGATCACCTCCTTGACTTCTCTTTCCATGACCTTGAATTTTGTTCATATCTTCCTCTAGTCTTCCATCTCCACTCCTACATTAGTCCCCACTGTGCTTTGGAGTCCATCCTCACTGTCTTTGAAAAAAGGATGTGATCCTCTTCCTTCGTCTAAGGCTTCAGAAAGGAGATCTCAATTATAGTAGACAACATTCACAGGAGAGAAGTATCTCAAAATGTTAACAGTGCTTTGTGATTTTTAAATAAACAAATGTAATTTTCTTTTTCATTTTAAAAGTCATATATGCTGATATGAAAACTGTATCTTAATAAAGTTATTTTTCTTTTAAAGTAACACATGGTCCCAAACTTCACCATTCACAATTTTTCTCCTCTTGGACTAATTTCTTAATCTCTCTACACCTCAAGCTTTGTGGTGATGATTAAATGAGTGAAGTATTCCTGATACATGGTAAATGTTTTTTAAAAAGTAACTATAATTAATATAATAAAAATATTGTTTCTCTTTGGGTTGTATAACAACTGATGCCCACCACAGCCTTGTTTCTACTTTTATGCATTTCCCAAATATTCTGTTTTGGTGATGTGTTACCTTTATAAGAAAAAAGACAATAATCTTGAATTCTAATAAAAAAATGTATATAAACTGTGGAGAATTAGTAATAAACTAAACAAAATATAAAACAAATTGCCCATAATTCTGTTAGCAGAAATAACTCCTATTAACATGTTGATATAGTTCCTTTCAGCTGTTTCTGTGTAAATATTTTTAATAAAAATGAGATCATATATGTAATTTTGTATCCTTTTTTCCTTAATGTTATTATGTAAGCATTTTTATGGGTGATTTAAAATTTTTTCCCATTTTTGTATTTCTAAAGTCTTCTATACTGAGCACGTGTCATTTTTAAAGTAGTATTTACTTTTTCTAATCATAGTAATATATACAATATAATAAATGCTGATATAACAATATATAATATATGTTCAATGCGTAAAACTTAAGAAATATTACCAAAAAAAAAGCACCGTGTAAAAAAAAAAATGCCTGTGATTCTGTTACCCACAGATTATTGTTCATATTTTTGTACTTGTCCTTCTAGGCTTGTTCCTCACATATAACTCTTTAAATTGGGAGAAAAATTATCTCTCTCCACTACAACTGCCTCTTCTCTGTCCCACTCCACCCTCCCTGCCTGCTGCTCACCTTTCCTTCATGGATACCTGGAATTGTGTCTCAACTGGCTTCCTTGCCTCCAGACTCTTCTCTTCAGGCCATCCTTCTCACTGAGTTTCAAGTATCTGGTCCTGTCACTTCCCTGCTTAAAAACATTTCCTGATTACCCAAATTCTAGTGCTGCTTGCAAGGTTCTCTACAAGCTAATGGTAACCTACCTGTCTAAACTCTCACCTCTCCAACAAACATAACCCCAACACCCACTCATCCCTTAACAATGTACGTTTGCCTGCCTCTGTGTCTCTGGTGACCCCATTCCTGGAACTTTTCTTCTTCTATACTTGGTGATGTTGTATTCCTTCTTCAAGACTCATCTAAAATGCGATCTCTTTGTGCTGCCCTCCCAATATTCATCCTACTGTACATACCTCTAGTAGGTTCCTATTTTATTGGATGGTAATGGGGTATGCATAATCATCTTCCTTGTCCCCAAGTGCATGTTATAATCTGTGTACTTCTAGTCCGTAGATGGTACTGATAACATCTTTTTAGATGAATGAATAAAAGAATGCCTTAGTGTGTGTATATCTTTCACTCAGTTAATAAATCAAATAATATTTTTGAAATATCTACTATGTGCTCATCATGTGCAAGGAACTGGAGAGTTGTTGAAAGACTTTAAATTTTTAAAATTTAATTAAGCAAAGATATTTTGAGCCTATTATTTGCTATAAGAATACAAAAGAAGTAAAATATATGGTTTCTAAGTGGGGGGAAGATAGACGGGGAAAATTTAAATCATTTCTTCAATTAAAAAATAATTAATTTAAAAATATATATGGTTTCTAATCTCAAGAGACTTTTAGTCTTCATAGGGAGATACAATTTTTTTCCATGGAACAAATATAAATAATACAAACAAAGTCCTATTAAATGTAAAAACAAGTGGAAGAGAAATGGCATAGCATAAAGAATATAGTACTAAACTAGAAGTTTGGGATCTTGGTTGTTTTCCCTGCTCTACCACTTACTAACTGTATAACCTTGGATAGGTCACTAACCGTCTCCCTGAATCTATTTTCTGATTTAGTAAAATTAATGCTTTGATTTCTCTAATCACCAACGTTCCTTCCAGCTCTTTGATTTAATAAACTAAGTGCTATAGGATGCCTGGAAAAGGAGCAGTTGTTGTTGTTTAGAGTTGTTGGAGGAAAGTTCATGGTGATGGTGAAATCTGAGTTGAACATGAACTATGGTTGAGATTTAGATAGACAGCGAGAGGGAGAAAGGCATTTCGGATATGGGGAACAATATAAACAGAGACAGGCAGAGACAGGTTGAGCAGGTATGCCTGTGAGATGGACTAGACCAGGCTGTCTGTGGTGGAAAACAACTTGAGTAGTTTGCCTAGGGCCAGGAAGGACTGAAGAGAGATACAGTGGAATCAATGAAGCTATTTTAGGATACTTGCAAAAGGCCAGACAGAAGTAATAGGGGCCAAGATTAGCTTTGCAGCAGAGAGAAGGCAGAACAATTTTTGAAGAGAAGTTTAAAAGATAGAATCAGGACGCTGGGTTGGCTATCCAGTCAGAAGGAAAAGGATGAGTCAAAGACACCTCTTAAGTTTTAAACTAGAGAAAGTGAATAAACCAGATTCTACCCCTGGCTCCAGTGCCTCTAGGAGAGAGAATGGCATGTCCCAGCAGTCTCTTCTGTGTGTCTACTCTGGAGACTTAGAGTTGAGGGATTCTCTACCTCTTCTACACACCAACTCCTGGGGACTTTTGCCAAGAACAACTTAGACTTACTTTTTTTTTTTTAATAAGAATTTTTAGTGTGATTTGAAGACCTTTTGAGCTTGAAACTTCCAAGTGGTGTCAGAGAATAACCAACTCAATAATGTCCTATTCTATAATAGAGGTATAGAGGACATAAAACCAAGAGAGGCAGAGCCCAGGCACCCCACAAGAGACTGATTAGCCAAAATCTACCACTTAGGCATAAATCAGAAACAGCACTTGTGAGCAGAGACCCAAGCTGGCATGATGGTGCACCTGTAAGGGGTTCAGGAGTAAGTCGAATATAGGTAACAATAACAACAATGACAACAATTATTTAAACAATGTAAAGTGTATTTCACAAAAAGGAAGACAGTCCAAAGGAAGATAGGTATGGAGGCTCCACAATCACCAGGGACTCAGACTCCTTCTACCCTCTTTCAGTCCTCTTTCTGGAGGACTCTACATCTTAAACACATAGTCTATCTCATGATCCCCCTAGCCATGACCTCTGTGTTCCAATCCGCAGTAAGGAGGAAGAGTGAAAATGGTTATGCTCCCCACATTTTTTTAAAAATTTATTTTATTTAGTTTCAGGTATACAGTACATTGGTTAGACATCTATATAGTTCGTAAAACGATCCCCCCAATTGTTCCCTCACTCCCCTGACCCTCCACCTAGCCAGCGTATTAATGCTAACTGCATTCCCTATGCCATGCTTCCCATCCCTGTGACCATCCATCAGCTACTAATTTGTACTTCTTTAACCCTTCACCCCATTCTCCCAACTTCCCAAACCCCACTCCCCTCTCTCCATCACCAAATTGTCCACTATATTTGTGAGTCTGTTTTTGATTAATTTGTTCTATTTATTCCTTAAATTCCGCATATAAGTGAAATCACATAGTGTTTATCTTTCTCTGTCTGACTTAAATACCTCCTAGGTCCATCAAAACAATATCTTTTTCCATTCCCTTCCTTTTCGTATGCAGGGGTCTTGCTTTCTTATCCTTTCAGCCACTCTATCTTTTGGTTGGAGCACTTAATTCTTTTCCATTTAAGGTACTTATTGATAGAAATGTAGTTGTTACCATTACTTATTCCTGTTTTTGATACATGTTTTTTCTTCTTAAAGAAGTCCCTCCAACATTTCCTGTAATACTGGCTTGGTGGTGATAAATTCCTTTAGCTTATTTTTGCCTAGCAAGCTCTGTATCTGTTCTTCTACTCTAAATGATAGCTTTGCTGGATAAATTATTCTTGGTTGTATATCCTGGGTCTTTATCCTGTTAAATATTTTTTGCCAAGCCCTTCTGTCCTGCAAAATTTCTTTTGAGAAATCAGCTTCCAGTCTTATGGGTATTCCCTTATAAGTAACTATCTGTTTTTCTCTTGCTGCTTTTGATATTCTTTCTTTGTATTTAATATTCAACGTTTTAATTACGATGTGTCTTGGTGTGGGCCTCTTTAGATCCCTGATTTTTGAATCTCTGAGCTTCCTGGGGTTTTATGTCCATTTTCTTCACCTGGTTAGGGAAGTTTTCCATCATTATTTCTTCAAACAGCTGTTCAACATCTTGATTTTGTTTAGTTACACCGATCAGATGGATATTTGGAGCCTAAATAGTGTCCCATATTCTCCTTAACTTATTTTTATAATCTTGATATCTTATCTCTTGCCATTCTGATTGCATGTCCTTGGCTTTCTCATCCTCTAGATAGGGCATTTGATCCTCTTTTTTATTCACTTTATATATTCCTTTGTTGGTTCCATTTAATATACTTCTCATCTCAGATAATGTGTTCTTTATTTCAGACTGGTTCCCTTTTAAAATTTCCACTTCCATTTTTATGTTTTTTACCTCTTTGTTGAAGCTCTCACTGAATTTATCTACACTTCCCAAAAGTTCATGGAGCATCTTTATAACCTGTGTTTTGAACTCTGCATCTGTTAGATTACTTGACTCCATTATATCTGGATCTCTGTTCTCTTCTCTCATATGGTTTTTGCTTCTTTGTCTTCCTATTTTGGCTACTTTTCCATGTCTGTTTCTCTATACTAAGCAAAGCTCCTAAGTCTCCTGGTCTTATTAGTGTGGATTTGTGAAGTAGGTGTCCAGTGGCACAGTCCTGAGAGGAGTTCAGCTACAGGCCAAATTTAGCCCAAGCCTCTACCCCTCCAAGGCTACCTGTTAAGATTCAGCAAGCAATCCACAGTTGCCTCAAAAAGCCACACCAGAAACCAAGGCCAGCTACCTCAAGTGTGAGTCTAGGTGGTGCTCAGCAAGGAGCACCTGACTCACTGAGAATACACCTGGATATGGCTTGGATGGGGCTGTGAGTTGGGGGAAGCGGGTTTCAGGGAATCTTCTGGGTGGAGCAAACTCTGTTATCCAGTTTGATGATGTCATGGCTATGGCGGTGCTGTGTCCTGCACACTGGGAAGAGGGAGGGCTCAACAGGGAACAATGGATACTGAGGCACTTCTGTACAGAGTGAATCTTGCCTCCGCCCTCACTCCGAAATCTCTCCCAGTAAGGCCCTGGTGACCCCTGTGTGTAGTCCAATCCACCCTGTTGCTCAGAGCAAGCAGGTCCATCATGGCGAAAATATGCTTGCTGACGTGGTCCCTTTAAGAGGCGTCTGCTGCTGCTGCTGCAGCCTCGGTCTCACTCAGCCACTGGAGACCAGGTCACCCCGTGTCCTTACCCCGTCCTATCTTCCGCCATTGCAGGGTGATTTTTTTGGGTTGTTCTCTAGTTGTATAGCTTGTTCATCTAGATCCCAAGTGATTTTTCCTTGCTGTTTGCTCATTGTTTCTGTCACAACTTTGATTTGATCGCCAGAGGAATGAACAGAGCCTCTATAATCTAAGACATTTTTTTTCCCTTCTTACTCCCTACTTTTGAGGATACTTTTAGGAAGTTGCATATGCAACCTTTACATACATTCTTTTGGCCAGAAATTAGTCACATGACCACACCCAACTGTGAGAAAGGCTTGAAAATAACCCTTTTATTATGAGTCTTTCTGTGCCCAGTAAAAATCAGAGATTCTATTATAAGGGAAGGAGAGAATGGATATTGAAAGACAATTAGTAATCTCTGCAAAAAGAAGGGATAACAAAATAGCGATTTTCAACAGATGCCTTGCCTGAGGTGGTAAACAGTTTTAAACAAACTGGAAGATATAGTTAATAAAAACAGAAAATCAGTTTTATGTTCACAAGGCAACAAGCTATTGTCAGAAAATCCAAGAACTGGGAATTAGGATTGCTGAATTCTAGTTGCCCATTTGCTATTTACCAGGTAAGGGACCTTAAATCAGTTTACTTTCTGGATCTCAATTTGTTAATCAGTAAAATGGACTAATATTCCATTGAAAGATTTTTCTTTCCATGTATGTCAGGAAGGTCTTTACTGTATGAGGGTCCTAAGATAGCAGAGACTTGTAAAAAAATGGAATTTTTGTAGTTTAGGGTGAAGGACCTTAACAATTGCTTTATTAATTTAGATGATAAATGTTCAGATTTTTTTTCCATGGTTCTTTGCCACTCTTCAAATATTCAAGAAACATTTCATTCATTATATTTTGGGACTACATACATACCTAAATAAAAATGTGTGTGCATGTATTGCAATATTATTCAAAGAAATGTTTTGAAAATTATACCAAAATTTTCAGATACTACACTGATACCTTAACAAAAGGCTCCTCTTTAAAATGAATTGACTAATAAAAGAATAGAGATTTGTAAGAGCATCTATTATTTCTTTTTCAAATTGGATTCTTTCTGTTTACATCCAGAGCTGACCTGAGGCAAAATTTCAAAGAAGATAAGTACACTTTTGGCACATCTCACTTTCCCTAGTTCTTTTAAATAGGTGCTTTCCTGCTTCCTATTCTCCAAGCATCCAATAGTAAGTATCAAATTGTTCCATTTTCCCCCAAGGAAGAGAGCCTGCTATATTATAAAGCAATTCATACTATGATAGCAGGAACTTCTTGTATTATCCTTCATTTGCATTTTTAAAGGGTAGCTCCTTGAAAGGACAGTGTTTAACCCTCAAAAGGAGTTTCTCACAGAATTTCAGTCTTCTTGACACCTAAAGGTAGGAGAATTGTTTGTTTTTAGAATGAAGGGAAGTGCTAGTATCCTTCAAATCCCACTAATCTGGTCACCCCCCAGTTATCCATCAGAAACCCAGCATTTTAGAGACTTTAGGCCTAGATTTAGGAACAGCTTTTCCATTTTAGATTGAATGTAACAATGGTATTTATTAAATTGTGGAAAACTTTTTGTGCATATACTTTGCATTACTATATTTGTATCTTTATAACTGAAAGAGTGAAGTAAGTTATCAAAATGGAACACCAGGCCATAAGAAATCAATCCTCTCTTCTGAAGGAGCAAAGCAAAATTAGACAGCTTTAGACAATTATAAGAGTAGATTACATTAGTAAATTTCTAATATAGAAAACATCTATATCCTTGTATATATTATGAATGTATCTGAGAATTTACAAACTGAGAATAATAAGTATATCAAAGGAAAGTAGGCTTAATGTTTGGTATAAAGGAAGGTCATTTGAAATAGAACTTGTCCAGCCTGTTGCAAAAAACAAAACCAAGCTGTTAGAAACTAAAGGAAAGTCTACTTAATAGTGGGGGAAATGTCATTTGAGAGGAAAGGAAAGCAGGAAATAGTCATCAATGTGTGGCTCTCCATGGACCAGCTCAGGAGTAAGCATGTCATAGAAAATGTGAAAGCATAGCTACGAGATCAGCTGCCAGGAGAAGCTGACCTCACACAGAGGTATTGTGGTGCTAGGAATTCAAGTCAGATAGCTCTACCTCAGGTCATTGGGCATCAGATTCTCACAGGGATACAGGTCCCTGGTGCCAGAAAGGTTGGGGACTGCTGACTTAACCCATCTGTGCTTCAAGTTCCTCATCTGTAGAGAGAAATAGTAGCAGAACCTATCTCATTAGGTTTTGTGAGGATTAGGTTATGTTCATTGCATGTAAAATAGCTTAGCACATAGTGAGCTTTCAAAAAATAATAAGTTATCACTACTAGAACACTTGATGGTGGGGAGTTTGCTCATATACTGAGCCAAAAGGAAAAAAATGTATGATCATCAGCTCAGTGACTTTAACCCTATTTTTACAAAGTTATAGTAATAATGGACTCTGCTTCAGCGTAGGTGTCCTTAAAACAAACAACACAAAAACAAAACAAGCACAAACCCTTCATTGTCTTAAGGCCCATAATGAAGGGGAAGGAGAGAACTAATTTCTATGATGCTTCCTATGTGCTGCATATGTAGAGGGTGTTAGTCCATTTTACATGGAAAGAGGTTAAATAATTGTTTCAAGCGTACATGGCCAATGGAGTAGTCAAATCTAGAGACAGAAAGATCAGTGGTTTCCTAGAGTGGGGGGTAAGGGGGACAGTTTGGAGAAAAAGGGAGTGACTGTTAACAGGTATGAGATTTCTCTTAGAGGTGATGAAAATATTCTAAAATTGCATATGGTGAGGTTGTACAACTTTGAATATAGTAAAAACCAGTTAATTTCATACTTTAAATAGGTGAATTATATGATATGTAAACTATGTCTCAATGAAGTGGATTAAAATAAAAAAGAGTATACAACCAGGAAGCCATTAAAGCCTGATTCAGACTTAAGCCAGGGGGATGAACGATTTCGAGGTCCTGGCTTCTTTCATTACATCTCTCTCACACAGAGCATTGAACATGGACATTCTCCTCAAGTAAGACACCATGCACAATAAAATTCCTTAACTCCAGAGATGGGAGGTAAAGGAGGATATTTAGATGCCTAAAGAGATGAAAAGGGTGAGCCATCAGCCCTTCTGGGTTCTTATGGTTTTCTTAGAAACAAGTAGGAGACTAGGGCCCACCCCAATCCCACCTCTATAAGGAGATCAGCCTTCAAGTAATAAAGGCAGATTC
Source organism: Eidolon dupreanum (assembly GCA_028627145.1). Lineage (NCBI taxonomy): Eukaryota > Metazoa > Chordata > Mammalia > Chiroptera > Pteropodidae > Eidolon > Eidolon dupreanum. The sequence continues at coordinate 79,112,234 of CM053503.1, read as the reverse complement.
CCTGGCAGGGCCCTTGGAAAACAGGAAATGGCATACAAGTGAGCTAACTACTGTAAGCTCAAGACCTGCTGCTGTCACTTGACTGTTATTTTTTTTTCCCTTGTTTATTTTTCTTTTGGCTTCCCTTAATTTTTAGGAAAGTTCCTCTGGCAAATTCCCACTAGTCCCCAACTGTGTGAAGGAGAGAATGGAAGAAGAGTTGGTGTTTTTCCACAGTTGGACCATCGGGACATAAGGAGGAGGCTTACTATCCCTGGCTCAAGTTCTTGCACCAACCGAGGCAACCAGAGGCAGCCTGATCTAGACCCAGCTCCTCGGTGTACCAATTAGGAGAAGTTCACAGTACACTGGGGATGCTTCTGTGACCTCACCACAGTGTCTGCCTCTGTGAAGTGAAGAGGGAGGAGATCCTAGGAGTGCTTCCTAACAACATGGGAGGCACATCGGAACAGTGGTCATCATTGTTGCATTGGCAAAATTGTTCTCTTAGCACAGGAGAATGAAGCAGAGCCCAGTTTTATACAATTTATTTGATTAAGGAGATGGAACTGGGAAGTTAGTATTATGTCAAAATCAATACTAACAGTAATGGTACTTTAAATGCTATTTACTTAGTAATTTTATTTTATTTACTCCCCATCCCTTTAAAAAAAAAGGCTCATAACAGACATTTTCAAAAGAGTTGTATAAGTCAGTCACATTTTAAACATTCAAGAAAAACATGCTAAAATGTAAAGATGTGCTGTAGTGAATTGTTTGATGAAAATGGTCACCACTTAAAAAATATTTTCTTTACACTTCTATTTTCCAAATTACTCACAATAAGCAGAAATAAGTTTTACATTAGGGAAATATTTATAAACTTAATTAAAAGAACAGCTCGTTTTATTTTTTTAATTTCTATCTTTCTAATTTTTTATATAAACATATATTATTTTTATCATCCCTAACTTAAGTCTTTTATAAATTTGAAGTTTTAAAAAATGAATCAAGGGGTACATATGCATTAGATGTCCTTGTATATTGCCTGGTTCTCTCTGCATATCCTTAATATTCAAAGTCCACACCTTCAGTAAGTGCCATCCAATGTCTGAGTGTGGCTGGTGAAGCTTGACCATCATCTTGAGGCTAGGAACAAGTCAAGACTGGCTGCTCTTTGGTTTTTGGATTCAGCTGTAGAGAAGCCTGAATCACTATTGACAGCTATTTGTAGCCCACCCTTTTCACCTCTGGAGAAGCCCTACTATGCTGGCCAAAGATGCCATCTATTATTGTGTCATGGGTGCCAAGCAGGTTTGCCTGGTGCTCCTGTTAGTGTTACAGAATATTAAAGCTGAGCTTTTGTGAACAGCTCACTCTGCTTATCATACTGTTTACTACACAGCAGTTATTCATGTGTATTCCTCTTAGTCATCCTCTTGCTGTCTTGCCCAGTAAATGGCTTTACAAAACATCTTGCTCCTGTGCAAATAAACCAGTTGTGTTCTTGCACCTTTCTTGTTGGTGATGTTGACTTATTTTTTAAGTAAGTATGACTCAAGAATGAAGTGATCAAACTGGTAAAGAAATCAGCTATGAAGTCCAGGGAATACAGAAGTTGTACAAACATGAAACCTAATAAAATCTTATTCTGGCACTGTAGGTCTTTAACATAGTTTGAAATTATACGTCAGCTATGGTGATGCCATGCATACTGTACCTGCCAGCTCCCCAAAGGGTAACAATGTCCTGCTTCAAGATCTTTTCTACTTAAATTTTTGGTGCATTCTTGGACATTAAGTTGAAGGACTGTTTTTCAGGTCCAAATTGCTTGCTTACTAATGTTTTAGGCTTTATGGAGGATTTTCCTGGCATATCTTGTCACGTCTCTTTCATATCTTATTGTTAGCCTGGACTGACTTTTCAAAATGGACTGTCTAATGATGATTAGACACTGCAAGCTTAATAAGGAGTTGTTTAGAGCAAAGAGGCAGTGTAGAATAGTGGAAAGAACAATGAAATGGGAATTAGGAGTCCAGGATTTTTGATCCAATCCCCCCCTCCAATATTTTATTATGAAAAAAGACACACAGAAGGGTTGAAAGAATTGTACAGTGAATGTGCTATGTATATATATGTATATGTGTGTGTGTGTATACATATATATCCACATATATATCCACAATTAACATTTTGTTCTATTGTCTTTATAATTTATCTATTTTATCTAGCCATGTATCAATTGATCTTATTTTTGGATACATTTCAAAGTAAGTTGCAGACATTAGTAAACCTCACCTATGAACACTTCAACATGCATATTAATAACAAGAGTTCAATAGTTGTTTTTTATAGTTCTTTTTATTTAGACAGAATTTACATATAGTGAAATAAATAAACCTTAAATCTTCTAGCCAATGAGCTTTAACAAATGCATACACCTCTGTTACCCAAACTTCTATCAAGATATTAACTTCATTCTAGAAAGTTCCTTCCTCCTTTCTAGTCAATCTGAATGCCCACCCTCCCAGAAGCAACTGCTATTTAAATTTTTCACCATAGATAAGTTTTACCTGTTTTAGGACTTCATCTAAAGGGAATCAGACTGTATGTATTTTTTGTATAAAGCTACTTTCATTCAACATAATGGTTCTGAGATTCATCTATATTGCTATATGTTTCTTTTTTATTACTGAATAATAGTTCATTGTTTTAATATACCACAGTTTGCGTATTCATTTTCCTGTCGATGAATATTTAGGTTACTTCCAGTTTTGGGCCATTATGAATAAAACTGCTATGAACATTCTGGTTCAAGTCTTTTTGTGGGCATGTGCTTTCATTTCTCTTGGAATTATAGAAGATGTATATGTTTAGTTTAATAAGAAACTGGTAAAACTTTTTTTCATATAATTGTACCTTTTTATACTCCCACTAATAATATTTGGAAGTTCGAGTTGCTCCATATATTTGTCAACATTAATGATGCCAATCTTTTTAATTTAATAAGTGTAGAGTATTATTAAGTTGTAATTTTGATTTGCATTTTCCTAATTAATGATTTGAGCATTTTTTCCTGTGTTTGTCTTTTAGAAACCTTTCTTTGTGAAGTATCCCTTCAAGTGTTTTTTCCAGTTTTTAATTGAGTTCTTTATTTTCATTGAGTTATAGGCATTCTTTATATATTCTGGATACAAATCCTTTCATATATAATGTAAATATATATTTATTATATTTTTAAACTTTTTATTTTGAAATAATTTAAGACTTCCAAAATATTGTAAAAGTGGTATAATTCCCATATACCCTTCACCTATATTCCCCACAGGTTAACAGTTTACTTGCTTTATTAGTTATTCTCTCTGTCTATATGCATATATATATATATATATATATATATATATATATATATAGAGAGAGAGAGAGAGAGAGAGAGAGAGAGAGAGAGAGAGAGAGAGAGATAGCGAGGGGGGGAGAGAGAGAGAGAGATGGATAGATATCACTTTTTCTGATATATTTGAGAGTAAATTGTAGACATGATGTCTTTTTGCCTCTAAATTCTTCAGTGTGTACTTCCTTTTTAAAAAAGTACATTCTCTTATATAACAACAGTACAATTATCAAGTTTAGGAAATTAACAACGGTATAATGCTATTATTTAAAATTTCACCTTTCTTAAAGTTTACCAATCATTCCATTAATATCATTTTTTTTGGTCCAAGACTTTATCTGGGATCACATATTTCATTTAGTTATAATGTCTCTTTATTCTCCTATAATTGGGACCAATTTCTCAGTATTTCTTTATTATAACCTTGAAACTTTTGAAAAGTATGGCATAGGTAATTTATAGAATTTCCCTAATTTGTTTTTTTTCTGGTGTTTCTTCATGATTAGATTGAGATTATACATTTTGTGGGAAATTATATCACAGATGGAAGGTTAGGTCCTTCTCAGTGCATCCTATCAAGAGTTCAGTGATGTTCTTTTGTCTCATTACTGTTAATGGTGATGTTAACTTATCACTTAGTTAAGGTAGAATCTGCCAGATTTCTCCATTGCAAAGTTATTCTTTTTCCCTTCGTAAGTAATTAGATATATGTTTTGCAGATTTTTTTCCACCTTTGGCTTAATTATTCTTAACGGTGTCGATGAGTTGAAGTATTACATTTTGATGAAATCTAATTTGTCAGTTTTTTATGGTTATTGTTTTCTGTGTCCTCTCTAAAAAATATTTACCTCCTTTCAAGTCACAAAGATATTTTCCTATGCTTTTTAAAAGAAACTTTAAAATACCAGTTTTTGCATTTTGGCCTCTAATCCACTTTAAATTCGTCTTTGTGAATGGTGTGAGGTAGGGGGTCAAGGTTTATTATTTTTCGCCCTTATAGATATCTAGTTGTTCTAGCACCATTTGTTGAAAATACTTTATTTTTCAATTGGATTGCATTGGCATCTTTGTTCAGAATCAAATGACTGTGTAAGTGTGGGTCCATTTTTGAGTTCTCTATTTTCTTTCATCCAGGCCCAACTTTTACACTAATTGTGTAACTGGTCAATCTAACCCAACTAGTCTCTGGGCCTCAGTTTCCTTACTTACACAGTGAATTATTGTACCTACCTGATTTGTGAGGCCTCATATCTATAAAATTCTATGGTTGTTGGTTCTTAGCACTGCACCATTCTATTTAGACTGATCGTTTTTTATATTGATTCTATAGCTTGCTTGTTTTAAAAATTATATTAATATGAGAATCTGCCTGAATTCTCTCTTTCCCATAACACTGGTGTCTTATTGATTTCAGAAAAGTGGATCCCATTATTTAATGTTGATTAGGACTAGTAACAGTCCCTGCTGTGTCTGCTGGTTTCTCTGGTAGGAATGTCTTATAAACAGAGATACCTGCCAAAGGTTAGGACCAACTATGACAATTGAGTGTTCTGTAAATGGGATAACCATCTAGTACTGACTATGTCAGGTCAACAAGTGCTGTATTAGGTGCTGGAGATTCTAAGACAAATGAACCATGATTTCTGCCCCAAAGAGCTTTTGGTATAGCTGGGAAAGCAGACAAAAAAAAAACAAAACCAGAAAACAGTAGAGCATTTAAGTTCCATAACAAATGTTTGCACAGGGTTCCTTGTGATGCAGGCAGGAAATCAAGGATACTTGGGCTGAATTTTAAAGAACAAAGTGTTACCAAAGGTCGCAGAGAGTATGTTATATAGTAGGCTTTCAGGTAATAGATGAGCAATAGGGATAATGAAAATAACAGTATTAATAACAACTTACATTTGTATAGCCTTTTAAAGAATTGTCAAAAATTAAGATGCTTGCATGGAATAAATAGAGAGCAGCATTGTCAACATGGCCAGAAGAAATGAGAACAGCAATACATAAAAGAGAAGAGCAGCCAGTTCTCATACAAGTTCCATGGAGGCCAGTCAACAGCTGCTCCCAAGAGATCTGTTCTCCACCCACTTCAATTTCTGCATTCCCCCTGGATGACCTCATCCATACCTCGGGCTTCAAAGGGCAGTTACTTGCTGATACCCCTTATATGGGTATCAGGTCTGATTATTCACCTGCTCATTGACTTAAACTCAACACATCTATTAACATTTCTCCCCCTTTCCAAATTTGCTCTTCTCCAGTGTTCTCTATTTTACAAAATGACCTCTCTATCCACCCTATTACATACATACCAGAAACCTAGGAATCATCCTATAAATCTTCTTAGCTCCATGTCCTCCTGATTCCATCTTCCTTTAAATCTCCTGAACCCATCCCCTCTCTTCCATTTCCACCTCCATGGTGGCTCTGGATTATTACTGCAGTCTCCTCATTCTTCTGCTTCTTACCAAACTGTCCCCCATCCAATTTATTCTCTGTCCTGTAGCCAATGTGAGTTTCTAAAATACACATTTAAGCACTTCACTCCCCTGCTTAAAACCCTTCAATGACTTCCCACATTGCTTAAAGATCTCATTTCTTAGCTTAGCAACTAAGGCCCTTGTCAATCAGATCCATGATTATTTCTCTGGCCTTGCTCCACATGCCTCATTCACAAAGCTTTCACTAGTCTAGCCATACAAAGCCACTCATCCTTTCTCGTGTGTTTCAAATTGTTTCATGCCTCCACACCACTGCACTTGTTGCTCCCTTTCCTTTTTCACCCATCCTCCTCCTTTGATTGGCCCCTCAGAAAAAGCTCTTCAGTAGCCACTCCCTTAAGTTGCAAAGCACAAATTTTCCACAATGCATTTGAATGTTTGTCTCTCTACTAGACCAGGGCTTTTCAACTTTGGCACTATTGTTACTTTGGACCAGGTGCTTGTTTGTTGTGTCTCCAGACATTGCCAAATGTCTCTGGGGAGTAAAATTGCCCCTGTTGAGACCCACTGCTGCAGATTGCAAACTCTTTGGGGCAGAAACCATGTCTTATTTGATTTCTGTCCCTAGTTTTTTTCCATGATGCTTAAGAGGCTGTAGATATTCAATATATGTTTATGTAATGAATGAAAGAAAAAAGAAATAAATGTTGTGCTCATTGATTGCTGGTGGGATACTTAATGGTATGACCTCTAGTTAGCAATATCTATAAAAATTACAAATTAATATGCCCTTCGACTCCAGTATTTTTCTTGTAAGAATTTCTTCTATAGCTATATTCATACATGTATAAAATTATAAATGTTCCAGGTTATTTATTGAAGCTTTGTTTTAACAACCAAAGTGTGGAGTCCTAATTGTCCATCATTGAGACACTCTGAATAAATCATGGTCCTTTATACAATGGAATGCTGTGAGACTGTAAGATAGAATGAAAAGTCCTCCATATACTGACATGGAAAAACTTCCAAGATGCATTATGAAGTTTTAAATAGCAAAGTGCAGAATAGACTCTTTGTGTAAAAAGAGGAGATAATATTTTTTGTACTTATTTGTATATGCATAAAGGAACTCTGGAAGGATACACAAGATATTAGTAATAGCAGTTGTCTGTGTACGTGTGTGTGATGGATGAGGGTGGGAACTGGGCAGTGGAAGGGCAAAAGGGGAAGGAATATTTTGCACTGTGTACCTATTTATATTTTCTGATTTTTAAATCTTATAAGTGCATTGCCTACTTGAAAGAATTACTTTTACAGGAAAGGCAGGCAGAAAATCATAATGAATTTGCATGTAATAAAATGTACAAAATTCTAATAACTGGTTAATTCAATAGATAAAATTTCATTATAATAATTATTGCTACAAAGAAGAATTCTATATTACATATAATAAAACCTTTTTCAAATGCATGCTCATCATGTCCCATATAAAAATACTAGGTATATCTAGTTAAAATAAAGTTCTCTCTAAAGAAAGGTTCTGTGCGACAAATGTTTTCTATAGTTTGATATAATGGTGAGTAAGTTGCTTTTTTTTTTTCTCCCCAAATAGTCACTCCCCTCGTATTTACTGAGAAATTTCTTGGTGCCAGATACAGCAATAGATGAAATAAACAAGACACACTCCTTGTTTTTGAGCTTTGTATAACCTAATCAGAGCATACACATCCCTATGTCTGGATCCTCCACTTTGCTTGAGCTTTTGCTTAAATGTCATCTCCTACTCTGATCCCCTCTTTCTAAAATAGCTCCACCATCTCCTTATTCTCTATTCCCTTATACGCTCCTATTTTTTTCTTCTCTCTCATACCCATTTGACAAACTACATATTCATTTGATTATTCTTCAGCTTCTCAAGTTAGAACAGTACTTGCTCCATAGTAGGCTCTCGATAACTGTTTGTTGAATGAATAAATAAATGAGTTAAGAAAAAAGGAGTGGATGAAGCATTCCATATTATCAGGGATGGTATAAATAATATATAGGATCAAGTAAAGACATGTGGACTTGAAGAACTGGATTCATACATATGAGTTTGTAATAGGGAAGGCTAAAGAGTTGTCATAATGGAGTACAGATCAGAGGTCTCATGTGTACTTTACATTGGTCAGAAATAATTTTTAACCAGCTAACAGTAGGCTAGGTGGGATCTGCCCAACAAACAGGTATACTTGAATTCTGCACAAAGATAACTGAATAGAATAAAAAATCTAAGCCAGTACCCCAAAATAAATTTACCTAAAATCTCAATAGTCCTCAAATGTCTTTGTAGGTTGATATTCTGTTATCTTAATAAATGGGAACTAGAACTCTTAGTGCTACTTAAGCCCTATTTAAATTCTCTTGATTGTAGTATCCCTTTCTCCACTTTTATTTGGCCTCAGCTAAAGAGTAGAGCTGAAGCTTTCATTAAATTACTCTGACCTTTCATTAAAGGCTTGCTCAGTGGACAATTGGAGTTTGGCTTGCATATGTTTCTAGCCAACTAAATGGCAGGTTGAATGGGCTTAATGCATCTAAGATGATGACAGAGAAGGCTGGTGACTCATGTATTTAGCCACCTTGTTTTCAGAACAATCACATGAGTGAAAACCTTCTTGTCATGCTTGATCAACCTTGCTAAAGAGAGCTGGGCAAGTATAACATAACAGTTCAGTGCAAAGTGTGTGTTTGTATTTACACGATATTGTGGAAGCAGAGCCTCATTTTAGAATATCCTTTCCAGGTCTCACTTCATGGTAATAATTCTCATTCTCCATGACCTATCATCAACACTGACATTTTTAACTACCCCTTCTGTGAAACTCCTTTATTTTTTGATTTCAGTGATCTAACCTTGTACCCCTACTTTCAAGGCAAAACAGGTAGGGGATGAAGAACGGGGCATTGGAGTTAAACTGCCAGTGTTTGCCCCTGGGCTCTGAGTCCTGCTGGGTGAGCTTCGGCAAACTACTTAAACTCTCTGACTCTCAGTTTCTTCAAGTAAGGGTTAAATTGTGAGAATTAAATAAATTAAGACTTGTAAAACACTTAGAATAGTACCTGGAACATAACAAAGTACCTAATCAGCATTAGTTATAATTATTTTATCTTTTAATTCTCTCTTAGTCTGCTTCTCTGGCTCCTTTCCAGTTCCATGAACATGACTCAAATTTGCCTATTTATCTTCTTTTCCATGTATTTTCTTTCTTTTAGATCTGTAATCCTTCCGCCAGCTCCATTCAGCATTTGTATGGGAAGGACTGTGAACTCTGTACTAGGTCTGATTTTCCTCCTGAGCTCCAGCCTTATATCTAGTGTTTCCCTGACATGTACCCTTATGGAACCAAAATCAACACTCCTAGATCCCAACTTATCATCTCATGAAAACACCTTCTTTGATGTCTCCCCAGACATCCATGTCCAAACAGCTAATGTATCATTTATAATCCTTTGCCTATCTATGACCTTTTCATTTTCAATGCTACTCCCTAATTTCAGTCCTTCTCACCTTACACCTGGGCTAATCCAATGCTTCTTATTTTTCCTACCTGCATATCACCACCAATTAATCATAAATTGCATAATAAATGTCACATGATTCTTCTACCTAGAAACCTTTAGGACCTCCCTCTTGTTTAATATGTAAAATCTAAACTCATAACTTAGCATTTAAGGCTTTCCCAGCTCTAGCTCCCACCTACATCTTCCTCTTCTCCCCCTATGCCTCTGCCACCTTGATGCCTTCAATCTCTGTGTCTTTACTCATATCACTCATCTTAAAATGGCTCTTTATCCAACTCCAGTTATTGAAATCCTAAATCCTACTCATCTTTCAAAGCCGGTATACATAACACTTCTTCCAAGAGGCCTTCCCTGATTTCTCCATCCTCTTAAGCTCTTTTAGACCTTTTCCATTTTTATTATATTTACCACATAGTGCCTCGAATTGTAATTATTTATTTCTATGGCTTGGCTCTCCTGATAAGTTGCAAGCTGCTTGTGGGCAGAGATCCTATTCTGTATATATCTTTGCATCAGACTTGCTTGGTTCAATACATTTCATATAGAAGATTCTTAACAAATATGAGTGAATGAGTAAAATCATAGTGTTTTAAGCCCAGTACTATTTGCGGGTAATTTTTCCAAAAGATTTGGTGGTAACAACTGTTGCCACTGAGTCATAATCTAAACCAGAAAGTACACTTTAGAGAATAATTAAATTTCCTTGGCTCATTAAATCTAGTAATTTGGGAAGTGGCTTCAGTGATGTGGTCATTTTTCTGCTAAGCCCCAAACGCAGACCATCAGTTCATGAAGAGTCAACATGTGGAAACATTTATCAGCTACTAAATGCCAGAACAGAGTGGTTTTTTTATTGCCAACAACCAATCAATCAGAGTATTTAGTTCTTCATACTCTGGGCCCATAAGCTCATATAGGAATTATGAGAGATTTAAAAACAGTTTAAGATGTCATTATTTTATGGAGGCTTTTGATCTGATTATGAGATAAAATCAGCATACTTGAAATAATATAAAAATAAATAAGGCTAATGTGTATGGTATTAGTAATAAGTACCACAGAAATTTAGAAAAAAGAAAGATTGAAATAATAATAGTTACCATTTGAGTGTTTACTATTTGGCAATTTATTATTATTATTTTATATAATTTCCTCCCAATCTTATGAGCTAAGCATTAATATTCTCATTTCATGAATGCAGAAACCGAGGTAAACAGGTTAAGTAATTCGCCCAAGGTCTAGAAACGTAGCTAGAAAATATTGTCATTACCAGCTGCATTTCAAATGCATGTTGCACTGCTTCCTTCTAGACTCAGCTTTCTGAAGTCCACCCCTAAAACTATGAATTATTCTTCTGCACAAAACTTCAGTAGTTCTTTGCTTTTTAAGCAATATGATCCCAGCTTCTAAGTATGGCATTCAATGCCCTCCACGGTGTGTCTACAACAACATAGGCTTCCTGCGTGATGGCCAAGTATTTCCCACCCTCTACTCTGGTCAAAGGCGAATGAACATCTCAGGCTCTGCCTTTTTTTATATAAATTCCAATGTTTAAGCCTGTGTCTTAGTTAACACTTTTGGTTATAAGTAACTGAAATACACAAATAAACGACAACAAAAAAAAATCGTATTATAAGGTTATGAAGAAATATCATAAAACCTACAGGCAAAACATCTGGTTAAGGTTCACCAAAAAATGGACCCTGGACCTGGGAAATGCTGGCCCTCCCAGCAGCCCTATGGGCTCGTCTCTTCTCTAAGTGTTTGTTTTATTTCTCCTATTCTCCCGAATGTTGGGTATATGGTGGAGTAATGCTGTTCTACATTTCCAAGTTCAAAGTCTTCAGTTGCAGAGATAGAGACTAACCAGAACCAGTGAACCTAATTTCAAATTCACAGGTAAGAAAATTGAATGGCAACTTGTGTCAAGTGTCATCTATGGCCAGGAAGGATAGGGTCTCATTGCATAAATATGGCTATTGCAACCCTTCCCTTTGCGTGGGGAACACAATGAGGGAGGGGCACTTCTTGGAACAAAAAAAATAAAAAATGGCCAAAAATGAATCCAACCATTTAGATCCACTGCATTCTACCTTGCATGCTTAACCCTAGAAAATCCCCGAACTCCTTCTAACCCCAGCTGAAATGTCACTTTTTAGATATTTTTTCCCCAGAAAGACAAAAGCTATGTATTTTGTTCAATTTTATGACCTCCCTTATCACAGTTCCTTTCAGCTGCTTAATAAATATAGGTTGAATTGAGTTAAGCTAGTGTGGTAGAAGAAGCCTTTGTGGCAAGTGGGATTTAGCTTGGGCCCTAAATTAGGTACATGATTTCATCAGTGGAAGGGGCAAGGAGGTCACTGCAGTCAGGGGAAATAATGCGTAAGACACCAGGAGGAGAAGAGCAGTAAGGGGACCCTGCTGAGTAGAGAATCATGTGGGCCCTGAGGATCACTAAGGACTAAGGCCTACGAGAAGCTTCGAAAGGCAGGTATGCAAAGAAATTACATTTAATACCACAAGCACTTGGGAGGTAGTATAAGAACAGAAAAGTGGCTTGGTGAAAGGAGAAATTGACAAAGGAGGATGTACCTGGCAGTACATATGCAAAGCTAAAAGAAAAGGAAAGGCGATGCTGAGGGGCGGAACCAGCTTAAGGCCGAGTCTGGTAGGAAAATTATCAGGGCCTCAGGTGAGCAGGTGAGAACCAGACCAGGGGAATGTCTCTGGATGAATGAATAGAGAGGAAAAATCTGAAAGAGATTTCAAAGAGACCGTAGAACTGGGTCTGACATATTCACTGTCACAATTATGGATCTTATTTATAAATGTTAACAACATTGTAAGGTAGATTCTCTTATCCCCCTATTTATAAGTGAGGTAACTAAGGTAATGCAGGTAAGAAGTAGTAAAGCCTGGATTCTAACCTGTTCCTGTCTGAGTCTAAAGCACCTGCCCTTTCCACAATGCCACACTACTTGGTTATAGTTAACTGAGTTTTCTAGCACTGTTGACTTAAGCCAGCAAGTCTGAGCACAGGGACTCTATGTCAAGGTCCCAAAACTTTATCCCTACCCTGCAGAACTGTCTCCAGAAGTTGTCAGCCAGGTTTGCAAGGACAGGATGGAGGAAATAGGTAAAGTATCTCACCTTTCTGGGCTTCCCATCCTTCATCCATGAGAGGCACAAAAAGGATTGAATGTCACTTCTAAGATGAGACTATAATCCTAGCTCACATCCTGACTACAATCCACATGACCTTGAGCCAGAATCACCAGCTAAGCCATGCCTGGATTCCTGACCCTTAGAAATTGTGAGAAAATAAACATTTATTTTTTACACAACTAGGTTTTGGGTAATTTGTTACACAGCAATAGATAACTGATACACCCCATGAGCTGACAAGATTGACAAGAATGTGACAAGAATGTGGATAAGGGCTGTGAAAGGTCTCCTTTTGGCCTTGGTCTATCGTAAATGTTAGGACACATGACAGAGGAGATAGGCTTAAAGAGTAACTTGTCCAAGGTCCTGAGGCTAGTGATTGGTGGACCCAGGCTTCAAACTCGGCGGTCTGACTTCAGAGATAAAGCACTGGACAATGTTAGTTAATGCTAGTGAATGGCTACAGCCACGACCTTTTGGCTGATTGTAGAGGAAAGAAGTCAGGAAACGTACTCAAGAAGTTAGGGTAGAATTTGTTCATCAGAAAACATCAGAACTCTTTACTTTTGTAAGGCTTCGCAGGCTCTCAAAATTATTTCTAGTGCCAGTGTCTAGGATACCACAAAGGAAGTATTAGAAAAGCAACTTCTTTATTCTCCAGCTAAGTTTTCTGATTTATTTTTCGGCTCAACAAAAAGAACCAGCTTCCTATTCTATGCAAGTCTGGTGGCTCCTTTGCTATTTAAGGTAACTCCCTTAAAAGGGAGTAATAGTACTGAAATTTCACCCAGAAATTGCTCTTTGGTTTAAAAATAAAACAACTTGAAATACACACAAACAACAAAATACCCACTAAGTCAGATATTCCTCTGTCCTTTTTATTTATTTTTTCTTTCCTTATACATAAGAGTGTTCACAGAGAAAATTAAGAATAACTACTAATCTCCTCTTAATATACAAATTTCCCTGCCCTTTCTAATTAAAACGTTGAGCTTCCTAACAACAGGCTCCTTGGTTAAAGTGTCCAAAATTATTAATTAGAGACAGAGGCCAGTAAATAATTAGATGTCATCTTGTTTCTATTCCAGACATTTGGCCTTTGAAGATGATACCAGAATGTTATCTGAACAAGCAAAAAAAAATAAAAAAATAAAAAAAATAAAGCAAAAAAGCAATTAACATGGTTCCAAAGAGATGATCAAATGCTAGGGACAGGCAAGAGATCAACATGACAGGGTGGAGGAAACTTAAATCAGAGTAAAGGGCAGCTTCCGCTCTGCCGTCTTCTCCCTAACTGCTTCTGTTCTCTAAAAGTGGCACACCAGCACTTCGCTGCTGGGTGACTTTGGGAGAGCAGGTGAGCCATGCATTTGAAAGCTGGAATTCAAGTCAGGCATTGAAGAGGCCTCCAAATAACCAAAGTGTACTGTTACCTCTTGAGTGGTTTAGTAAGAGCTTTCCTTGGACTTTAAGTTAAACCTCCCCCTAATAATTTAATCATTAAAAATTATTAAATTTGGCATATGTCAATTTAGAGTTTTACATGGGGATCAAATGTACAGCATGATGATTATAGTTAATAATACTGTATCATATATTTAAAATTTGCTAAGAGGGTAGACCTTAAGTGTTCTTAACGCCACACACACACAACTGGTAACTATGTGAAGTAATGTTTGGGTTAATTAACTTGACTTCACACCTCTCTGTATATCAAATATTTATATTATATTATCAAATTATATTATTTACCTTAAACATATACAATTTTTATGTCAATTATACCTCAATAAAGCTGAAGAAGAGTTTTATAGACTTTAATTACAGAATCATGAGATTTTTAGATCTGAAACTGATTTTTAAGGCATTTAGTTCAATATCTTCATTTTATAGAAATGAAAAAAATAGAGGTGAAATGACTTGCTAAAGGTCATCCAGTAGGTCAGGAAAAGGATTTTAGTCCCCCTATCACAGTTGAGTTTTCTTGGCTAAATTATTCTGTCTCCTAGTTACAATGGCCTGAGCTCTTCAGCAAATTTAACCTTCCTTTTCTGACCCTCAGTTACTAAGGTATAGGAGTCATCTTTCCAGAGCTCAAAAATGAGTGAGATTTCTTCTGTCATGTCAATGAGTGATTTTGAATTTGCTAGAATGAAAACAGGGAGGAATAAGAGAACTGAAAGTAGAGAAATGATCTGCTTCAGGTTAAAATTAACTCCATAGTTACCAACAAGTTATTGTGAAGCCTGCAACCACTGAGCACAGTAGCAGTACATTTTACACTTTGGTCTTTATAGTTTGGCACAAAAGTTTGGGAAAATGACCCTCTCTTAATCTGTTTGGGCTACTATAACAAAATATCATAGGTGTTTTATAAACAATAGAAACTTATTTCTCACAGTTCCAGGGGCTGGGAAGTCTAAAATCAAGGTGCTAGCAGATTCAGTATGTGGTGAGGGTCTACTTCCTGGCTTGTAGATGGCCATCTTCTCACTGTGTCCTCACACAGCAGAAAGGAGAGGCAGCTCTTTGGGGTTTCTTTTATAAGGGCACTAATCCTGTTTCTGAGGACTCCACCCTCATGATCTAATTATCTCTCAAGGATTCTACCTCCTAATACCATTGTATTGTGGGTTAGGATTTCAATATATGAATTTTGGTGGGCCACAAACAGTCAGTCCATAACAGACCTAGTCCCTTAAAATCATACAAAATTCTCCCCATTTTATTTCAATAGACGTTGATTATATACCAGGGCACTGCAGAGGCTACAAAAATGAAAAAGACATGGTCCTTACCCAGCTGGGTTTTTCAGTTCAGCTAAAGAGACAGCCTTTCGGCATCTCATTCTAATAAAAAGAAGATGAAAATAAGTGCCAAACAGAAAGAAAATCAATGTGCTGAAGAAGTCCAGAGGAAGAAAGGGTTCACATTCACTCTTGGGAAAGGTGTTGGTGTTTACTGGGTCCTCAAAGAATAAGTAGGATTTGGACAGGCAGAAGCAGCCGAGGGATCAGCAGGAGCAAAGCCACAGAAGCATAACGTGTCAGAGGAGCCTGGGAGACTCCAGGAGTTAGCAAATGCCTTTTCAAACCCCAAGCTATTTGTGACACAAGGAAAATTGGGATGGTTGACTGACATGGCCGTTCCCAAAAACTAAGGGTATTCTTGTTCTGCTCTGGCTTGAGAGGATGAGAGCTGGAAATGGGTGCAGCCAGAGAAGCCAGGTGTTCGTATGAACCTAGAAGTCATAGGTTGATCATGAAGTTAAGCATACAGGCAACTTCCATGAAGGTTCGCCAATTAAAGTTTCTCCATGTCAATGTAAAAGAAAGAAGTAACCTAATCAACAGACGATGAAATACTCCCCATCTTTTTGCTGGGCTTCAGAACTAGGAAAAATGCAAGCAAAGTCTCTTAAACCAGTGTTCCCTGGATTTTTCCACCACAATATACCTACTTGCTGTGTGCTGACCAGTTTGCTCTCAGATCCCTTCCCCATCTCTTCTCTGCCCTGTATGGTAGGGAACTACATGGCCCAGCCTCCCTTGCCCTCTGGCCAATGGGAGACACTGTCCCTTGTTTGACTCCTTGGTGCTTCCAACTCCCATGTAACCGATTTCCTGCACTGGAATGTCTATTTCCCTGACTGGAGGCAGACGACACAGCAGAGCGATTTCTTTGCTATATCATACTTTGCTTAAAAAGTAAAGTAAATTTTGCACTGTATCCCAGAATACATTTGTTTGTTTTAATGTAAAAATAATGTTTCTCACAGATCTCAGTGTGAATCTGAAGCTCCAGAAAGATGCCTCACATTTGTTCTGTGGCACTATTTTTCCTGCCCCTTAGTGTACTGACAGAGATCTCCTCATGTGGTCATTGACCATCTGCGTTACTCTGCTTGGGCTGCCAGAACTGAACACCACACACTGCTCAAAGGGCAGAAATTTACTTTCTCACAGTTTGGAGGCTGGAAGTCCAAAATCAAGGTGCCAGCAGGGCTGATTTCTGTGAGACCTCTTTTCCTGGCTTGCAGATGGCCACATTTTCTCTGTGTCCTCACGTGGCGTTTTCTCTGCATGTGCACTTCAATGTCTCATTCTCTTATAAGGACATCAGTCCTATCAGATTAGGGCCTTATTCTTATGACCTCATTTACCTTAATTACCTTCCAAAAGGCCCTGTCTCTAAATACAATCACATTGGGGGTTAGGGCTTCAACATATGAATTTTAGACTGTTCAGTCTATAACACTGTTCTTATAATTTTTAGGCAGAACTGCAGAGAATTCATACCCATTTTTATGATTATTCCAACAGTTCCGGGCAGAGCCACTGTGTCCCTGAAAGCCACCACTAAAAATGAAATTGCTATCTGGGAGCCTAAGAATATCCCCTCTACTGTTCTCCTATTAGCCATTAGCAAATTACCACACCGAGAGGGTAATCCCGGGGAGAGAAAGGTTTATGGGGGGTGGGGTTGAGGAGAATGGGGGTAGAAGAGGAATAGTTCAGGCAACAGATGACAGGCTGAGTTGAGCTGGGGATGGGACTGTGAAATATTCTTTTCTCATTTTTCTTCCCCATTTTTTTCTCTGCCTTTCTTTTTTGCCTTGGTTACCTTCTGGTGTAAGGAGTAATGTACCTAAGTAGGGAGAAACCCTTATGTGTCTGCTTGATCTAAGAACATGGTCATTGCCACATACCTGACTGGGTCCATTTCTTTCTATTCAAAATAGTGATGCACAAAGAGAGTGCTTACGTGCAGGCCCAGTGTTGGGCTCTGGTGTGACAACGAACAAGAGTTTATAGTATTGTTGAGGAACTCAACTCTCCCCTCAACTGTTCCGGTAGGGTTCATTTCATTCAGAACCTTAAAAGTCAACAGAAAGATAGGTTGAATCCCTACTATGAAATTAACCATGTTCATTTGGGGGAGGGGGTATTTAAACCAAATTGAAAATGATATAAAATAAAAAGAGCCATGTTACCCTCTTACTGGGATGTTATTAACCAGAGACACTAGGGCTCCATGTCTCTGGTTAATAACATCCAGTTATTCCACGCACTCAGTTCAGGGCACCACCCGCTCACCCTTTGCTGTTTTACACTGGCCACAATCCATACAGTTATGGTTACTTCTCAGTATTGGTATTGCAGAGACATAATTGTTTATGGATTTTCTGCCTCTAGCAATTGTTTTCCTATTTCTAGGTGTTCCTGTTCCTAATTCATATTGTAGAAATGCTAGGGAATGCTCTAATGCAAATGTGTTAGTTTGAAGCTGTGGAGTGCAAGGGATGTTATAGGCCACCTAACTTTCAGGAGGCTCTTCTATATCACATAGGAGCTTCCCCCCATATTCCATTATCTAACAGTCCCTCTAGTTGCAGCAGTGAGGGTCAAAATCTGTCTTTTTGCAACAAAATGTCTCTTCTGTTTAACTATTGTTATGTGTGTCTTAGGTGTTGAGCCAGGTCACCTGGCTCTACTGGACTCATTAGTGATGATTCTTTCCCTGGAAGTAGGCTGCTGAGGCAAAAACTCTCTGAGTGCCAAGCCTGGATTCTATTCCCATTTCTCTCTGATTTCATATTCTATTTCTGATTACCTTTTATATGTTTTTTTTTCTTTATACTTTTAAATCCAGTTAGGTAAAATAAAATATGTGGATTTCAAATTTTAACCAAAAAAATTAAAAGGGAAGGGAATTGGCATTTATTCAGCATGAACACCATGCTAGGTGCCTTAATTATGCTGCCTTTGTTTAATAACCCCAACTACACCAGGAGATATTACCTCCCCACAGAAGAAGACCCTGAGGTCAGGAAAGTAAGAAGCTAGTGGAAGCAGAGCCAGACATGCAGGTCTGACTCAGGGACCATGTTCTTATTTACTTAGGCCCAATGTGCACCCAGCCTGAGTCTACACACTGCTTCTGTTTTCTGGTTGGGCATAAACATCACCAAGGACTCACAGCTGATAAGCAGCAGTATGTGAGCTGGGGGGAAAAATCAGGTTTTCTGACTATCAACTTGCAATCAAACTTTAAAATGAAGCTCATCTTCCTTATGATTAAAACCACGTTCTATCATCTTGTGTCCCCCACCTGTGTGCGCTTATTCTCAGCTGGTCTGCCCAAGACCCTCTGAGTACCAACCCTAGACCCCTGCGTGACAAGATGAAAGAAGCTATCATGAACCAGAAGAAACTCACCTTACTGCAGGCACAAGTGTGCGCTGCTGGGAAAGGAACCGCTCGTAGAGAAAAGGTGGTTCACAGAACAGCTACAGCAGTTGCTAAAAAACTTCAGTTCTCCTTAAAGAAGTTAGCAGTAAACAATATCTCTGGTACTGAAGAGGTGAATATATTCACAAACCAAGGATCAGTGGTCCACTTTGACAATCCTAAAGTTCAGGCATCTCTGGCAGCAAACACTTTCACCATTACAGGCCATGCTGAGACAAAGCAAATGACAGAAATGCTGCCCAGCATCTTAAACCAGCTTGGTGCAGACAGTCTGACTAGTTTAAAGAGAATGGCTGAAGCTCTGCCCAATCTGTGGATGGAAAAGCACCACTTGCTACTAGAGAGGATGATGATCATGAAGTTCCAGATCTTGTGGAGAATTTTGATGAGGCTTCCAAGAATGAAATGAACTGAACTAAGTCAACTTCTGAAGATAAAACTTGAAGAAGTCACTGGGAGTTGATATTTTATATTATGACTGCTTTTAAAATTTCTTTTTCATGGATCTGATAAAATCTCAATCTCTAATATTTTTAAACCCAAGCCCCTTGGACACTGCAGCTCTTTCCAGTTTTTGCTTATGTACAAATCATTCTTTGCAGCTGATTAAGGTGAAGAAGCCTGGGAATAAAGTTTGAAACAAAGGTTAATAAAATTCTTCGCCTAGTGAAAAAAAAACAAAACACATTCTGGTTTTCTGCATGAATGTTCATTGTAAAGTCAAGTACTCGTGTCTCCTACGTTGTCAGCTGCTGTGATGGCATGTATTTCTATATGTCAAAAGAGATAGTCTCCCTTTTTGTTGTTTTTATGTCATTGATAAAACTATCACAGTTCCAAATATATATAGACACATATTTCTACAAAGTAATGTGCAGTGTCTGATTATTGACATAATATTCCCCAATTCCCTTAACTCTTTCCAAATACCTTATGTGTATTTGAAAAGTGGATTAAATAAACAGAATTTTAATTTGTGTCATCCTTCATTCTGTCAGTTAAATATAACACTTGAGATAGAGCACCTTTTTCCAGCTAAGGAAAAGCACTAGCTCTGAAGTAAAACAAATCCATAATTGTCCCATGATTACATCACACAATGGATTGAAGCACAAAGAATACTCTTGTATAATATCTTCAGTCTAAGAGTATGTTATTCACCTCATCATCCATTTGTTTTTGCTGAAGCTATATTAAAATATTAAAAATATTGAATAAAATATATTAAAAATCAAGTTCCTCAATAAGAGAAGAGCTGACCAACATCCATAGCAAGCAGTTATATGAAGCGGCCTGAAGGGCAGTGTCTCCACCAGGAACTGAGCCAAGGTGGCCTTCTTCTTTCCAGGATCCCACTGGCCACCTGGCTATGAAGCCCAGAGGTGGCAGGTGGTGTGATCTCACCTGGATACAACCTGATTTTGGAGTATGGTGAGGCTTGGAAACTTCCAATGACCCTTGTTCAAAAAACAAAACCAAACAATCCTAGCTGCTAACCTTAAAAGCTTAGATTTAGCACAGTTTAAAAAAAGGAAATTAAATAAACATATATGCATATAGATGACAGAAGTCAAATATATACATGCATGTATACATATAATTATATATGTATATACATATGTGTATATGTGTATATATATATACATGTACATACATATGAGGTTAAAATTTTATATCAGGATTCATTGGTTATAAGCAACAGAAATGGGTTCTGGCTAACTTGAGGGGGAAAAAAGAAGGGGAAGTTGATGGAGTGGAAAAAGGATAGTTTTCAGAATTAAAGAAAGAAATACTAGGCTTTGAAAGGACTGGTCTCAGGCACTTAGGTGGACCTTAGGCTCTGATTCCAACATGCCTTCAGCCTCTTGGTTTCTGCTGAATATTTGATTTCCAAGAAGAGAGCATCTGGTTGGCTCGGGATGGGTCGTGTCCACTTGCATGGTAGGCGTGGGTAAGGTCCCTGTGATTGACAGCCTCACCAAAATTAGATGAAGTATGAGTAGTGGGGTGGGGCAGTTCTGCAAAAGAAAGGATGCTGGGCAAATGAAAAGAAAATCCCAGATGCCCACCTCTGTGAGTAAATACAGTGGCAGCGAAGATGAAGGGGTGGTCAGCCGATGAGACCAGAGGAAGCCTGAAAACAGTTTCACAGCTGCAAGTCGTTTGTAACTGAACTTCTATGGAACAAACAGCCTCAGTGCTTCGTGGTGATTTTGAGGGTCACCAGAAGAAAGACAATAACTATCTTTTCTTCAATGCCCTGGGGAGGAAGTTTGGTTCGGTAATTGTCGAGGTTGGACAGGTTGAGGTTATGGCTCTGCCTCTGCTGTGTGGGCTCAGGGTGACTGTGGAACGGGGTTTTAAAGGCGAGGCCAGCCTTTCTCCTCAGCCCCAAGCAGCTAGAACAAACACTCGCCTGCCAGGGATACCCCTGCTTCATCCGGCCTCTGACAGGCACCGAGGGAGGCAGTGCATATAGGGGTTACCAAGAAGCCCCCTTTTAACATTCACCTTAAAACTTAGAGACCCTCTAAACTGTGCTGTCCAATAGAGTAGCCGGGAGCCACATGCAACTTGGTTATCTGAAATGAGATGTGATGTAAGTGTAAAATACACATAGGATTTGAGAGATTATTATGGAAAAAAGAGAATGTAAATATTAGTAATTTAAAAATATTTATTACATATTGAAACAGTAATATTTTGGATATATTGAATTTAAGAAAACATTAAAATTAATTTCACCTGATTCTTTTTTTAACATGGCTACTAGAAAATTTTAAATTGCATACATGGTTTACATTCTATTTCTACTGAACAACGATATGTGCTAATATCCTTGCTTGCCTTAGTAGTGCAGTTTGGTTTTTTGTTCAGCTCTATAGATTCCTTAACATGCGTTAGTGCCTTGCACAGAGCAGGTTTTTGTTGTGCAAATTAACAAATTAATAAATGTATTCAAAGCAGTATTTATGCTACATGTATTTTTGCTTCACTGGAGAGATAATAAGAATTAATAAGCCATGTAGTCAGTGCTTATCTTTTGCTAGTACAAGGGTTAAACCCTTCTCTGAATAGCAAGGCTAGTGCACTTCAGCTGTGAGACTGGCAGACTCCTGTGCCCCTTTTTTTTGTCCCTTCAACACACTCTGCTTCAATAACAAGTTGAGACCTCTGAGGTTTAGATAGCTTAACTGAAATTTGTGTTGTGTAGCAGATAAATGTTTTTATGGAAATGAAGAGTCTCTGTAAATAAAATGATCAGGTTGGAAGAGGTTTTCAAAGCACTCTGAGGTAGATTATTTCTGTGAATAGCCCAAGGCCACACTGCCCTTACCAGGTAAGGCCGGAACTGGACTCCCACACTCTTAAATGAGACAACCTTCAATTGCACAGAGAAAGAAGAGGTTGTCAGGCATGGTCGCCCTTGGCTTTCCTCCCTCTAACATCTGTGATATCTGTTTCTTCCTGCCTTACTGAGAGGAACGAGTGTCCTTACTCTTTTCCAGAGCTGATGTTGCCACCTGTGCCCCAAGCCCAGCCCCGCCCACCCATCTGGGGCCTTGCTCCAACAATCATCTCCTGTTCCTGATGTTTCACTCTTCACCCACGACTTTCCTATTGCTCTCTCAATATGTCCAAGATCTATCTCCTTGCCCTAAAAGCCATCATCCTTGCCTTGGTCCTCGGACTCTTCCTCTCTCTCTCTCTCACTCCCCTCTTCAAGTTTGTCCCTGTCATTCCCTCTGAACAAGGTCCACCCCTACTCTGCATATCCTCACTTCATCCCCTCCTGCTATGACTCTTAAGGCTCTGGCTTTGGCTTGTAATCTCTCTTGACAGTGATTTCCAACTTCCTATTAGTCATTCCTACTCAAACATGTTGCAGGGACCTAAAGTTTAACATGTCTAAATAAAACTCTTAGAATTCTTCCTCAGATCTACTGTCCTTCATCTGTGCCCCCATTTCATTTACCCATGGACTCTAAATTATATATCCTTTATTTCTCTTTTATTCTCACATTTACTACCTCCTCCTCTGTCTTCTTTTTGCTGGCAGCTATTATTTTCTTTCACCTTTCCAGAATTCATTTATTTATTCCACACTTGGTACACCAAGTGTTGGGCATTATTATTTTGAGGATATCCTGGTGAATAAGACTGACACATCTGGCCCTCATAAGATCTACAGTTGAATAGAAGATACAGATGAGTCAACAGGTAATTGTAATAAAGGTACAAGTGCTTTGAAGGGGAAGCACAGAGCACTGTGAAAACTGAGTAAAGGGGTATCTAACCTCCTCTGGGAGGTTAATGAAGGCAATAGCAAGACTGTAAGTTAGACCTGAAGGAGTTATCTAAATGAGATGGGAAGAGGAGAATTTAAGGCTATTGCCAGCACATGTGAAGGACCAGAGGCAACAAAGACAGCAGGATGCATTTGGTGAACTAAAAGCATCATTAGGGACCTGAGCTTGAGCTGGTGGGGGTGGGGGTGGGGGTGGGGTCTGAGAGAGAAGCTGGCCAGATACAATGGGCCTTGTTAGTTGGGTTAAAGAGTTTAGAAGTCATTCCAAGAATAATTGTGAGCATTTGAAGTTTTTGGGCCAGGGGTGAGATGTGATAGAATTTGCATATTAGAAAGGTCACTCTGGTCTCTCCTTCATGTGATGAACAGCAGGAGAGAGGCTAGGCTAGAGGGGAAGTCCCAGTTGTCAGGTTGTTGCACTAATTCAGGGAAGAGACAAAGAAGTCTGGAATTAGGGGAAGCAGCGCACATTGATTTATTTCCAATCTTGACTTTCTTGAACATACAATAAGTTGTAGGCCCTGGAAGAGATGCCGAGATGCTAGGTCTATCAGGAAGCTTATCATCTCATAAGGAAAACAACTTATTGCTTGTCAAGTAAATAAAGCATTACAATGCAGTGTGATAGGTGCAGTAACAGAGGTAAGAACAAATGATGTGGAGGTCAGAGCTAAGCAGCACAGGTCTCCTAGAACAAGGCTTTCCACCAAGAGCCACAATTCTCATCTTCCAAAAGAGATGATCTTTGCCTCCCAGTGGCAGAGGACATTCTTGCCTCCCTTGGATTTAGTAATGCAAAAGTGAAATGGGGTTGAAACCAGGCATTACTTTTCTAATTTGGGGGAGAAAGGCCTTGTGAGGCCCAGGAGCCCAGGTCAGTACTCACTGGAAAGGCAATACCTGAGACTTTGCCAGTACCTGCTCCACAGAGACCGGGCCTTGCAGCCTGCCCTGAGCCCCGAACTTCCTCACTCCGACAGAGCATGAATTTGTCAAAAGAGTTTTAGCCTCAAAGGATTTATTAATATGTGTTTCTCTCTTCTGCCTACTTGGCTCCTATGCACTATTTGAAACCATACTCAAATTCTGCTCCACTGGTTCTCCCCTTTCAGCATAGAAGCATGCCTAGCTCTTCATCCTCCTCCTCCCCCAATCCTTTCCATGAATCTTCATCACCCCAAACTACTGTCTGCTTTCGGGGTCTAGAACACGAGGTGGGTGCTGAGTGATCAATCAGCTTGTGAGTTAGTCAGCACCCTTCCCCACCATTCCAATGCTCGATACTTCGATACTTTCCCGCAGCACGATTTCTTTTCCAGTGGAAAATTGACCACAGCTCTGACGTTTCCAATGTCATTTCATTCATACACAGGTACAGTTTTTCTTAATAGCAGTTACTGCCCCCTTTTATGGTATATTTTCCATGGATACACCAAAGGGATCTTTCAAAAAATGCAAATCTAACACCACTACTCCCTTGCTTAAAATCTTGCATGATTGCCTATCTTCCGGGAGAGAACACTAAGCCCCTAACAAGACATGCAAGAGTCTTTGAAAGAAATTTCCAGCCAACCATTCTGGCCTGATCTTCTGCCTCTGTTCCATAAGCCTGTGGATGTCTCCACAATAGACTGTGTGTTCTGACCTTGAATGCTCTGCCTTGAAAGCTCTCCTCAGTCACCTTGTCTAACAGGCCTCATACTCACCCTTCAGCATTCTACCCAAATGCCTTCCTTGACTCTTTTGCCTCCTGTGACAATATCCTCCCTTTTGTGGAAACTTACACTAGTAGATGTGTTACTGTTTACATTTCTTGATTCCATTAAATAGTAAGCTCTTCAAGGCTAGGAGCTGTGTCCTTGAGACTCCAGGATTTAGCTCTAAGCCTGGTTGGAGATGCTTAGGAGGGTCTCAGTAAGCAAAAGAATGGTCTTGCAGGATCTGTAAGGGCATTACTTTGGTGGGAAGTTCAAGTGTGCTATGGGTTCCAGGACTGAGGCTCCCAATCATCCAACGGTCAATGTCCATCTTCACTTTTCAATGTTCCACTTGATCTTTCTACCTCCTCCTAGTCTCTCTGCCTCCCTGTCTTAGTGCTCCTCCTTTCTCTAAAATCTCTGGTTGCAAAATTTCCTAATGAATGCACATGTACCATGGTGCAGAGATTAAGACATAAGGTATAAGATCGTGTTTTCTTTCAATAATGAGGATAATTTTTAAAATTATTTCATCGGATTCTTATAAAAATCTTTTGTATCTGGACAATAAGCTTCCTCTTTCTCTTCTTGCAGACTGAACCCATGGAGAAGGACAGCTCTTGGCTAAGAATTTATTGGAGTCTTAGAAGAGCCACAGACTGTAAACTTTTTTTGTGCAGCTAAGGGAGCTGTATCTGGGCTGTGTGGCCCAGCGAAGGCCTCTGTTTTGTTATTAGATAGTCTGAAGGGGGAAGGGTGAGGAGGTGTGCAGGGTTATGAGGAAATGAACTAAACACTGTTTGGCATGACAATGTGAATGGGCTGACTCTGAAGAGAGATGTGCCTCTGAGGTTTAAGCTGAACTGACTCTGTGAAGTGCCTTGTCCTCAAGTGAGTAACTGTGTGTGTTGGGTGCAGCAGTAACCTGCTGATAATGGAGAAAAGGTGCCTGTACTTACACTGAAAGCGGGATTAAAAAGGGATCCCATCTACAGCCATGCCACCATGAACAAGCCTGATCCTGTTTGATCTCGGAAGCTAAGCCGAGTCGGGCCTAGTTAGTACTTGGATGGGGAACCACCTAGGAAGACTAGGTGCCATAGGCATAAAAAATAAAAATAAATAAATAAATAAGGGATTGTAAGCTGACAAGGTCCTGCAATCTGTGAGGTCAACCAAGGGTTGCCTCACTAAAATAAATAAAATAAAATAAAAATTAAATTAAATTAAATTAAATTAAATTAAATTAAATTAAATTAAAATTTAAAAAAAGAGAGAAAAGAAAAAAGAAAGGGGTCCCTGACTCAGAGCTCACACCTACCCTGGACTTCACTGCAGACTTACAGCACAGAATAACGCCCCCGCTAGACTGCTCAGTGGGACTTGAGGCTGAGTCCCCAGTCATCTGGAACACTTGATGTAGATTGTACTGAGGAAGAAAGGAATAGTCCTCCCTGGGAGGAGATCAAGCCTCTGGTCAGGGATAGAATTTCCTGAAAGGTGGGATGGAAGGGAGTATCCCAGCGTGGGAGTGGAAAGGTGGAAGATACTGGTATTTTGGAAAGGAGGAACAACCCTCAGGGTAGGGAACCAGGTAAGACTGTGGTATGCACATGAGGGCTCATCTACCTAGAGAGATCTGACTTCCTAGGTGTGGTGTTCTTTGTTTTCTCTACTATGACATAATTTCCTTTAGTTGCTCAAATCTTCAACAAAGATATTTTGATATTCACATTCAGCCACATGCTGAAAACAAAGGGACAGGAAGGCAAAGGGGAGGACGCTCCTTTGCGCCCTGAGCAGAGGGAGCTGCAGCCTGTGGAGAGGGCTGTGTCCAGGAGTTCCACATAATGATGGGAGTAAGATGGGACAGGGTGGGGATGCAGAACTGAGAGCAAAGGAAAGTGCCAGCAACACCATGGGACAGCTCACAAGTGGGTAACTCAGGAGGGATCTAAAAGAAAACTTATGTTTGCAAGTTATTAGACATTAGACTTGACATCAGATGATAGAGTAGTATATTTCAGACTATGATTCATAGCTCAGTAACCAGTCATGAGAGCTGTTTAGTGGGTCTCAATCAGGATTTTTTTTAGAAAATGAAATAAAATTGAATAGAAAATATCAACTGCAGTGCTCTAGTAAGTGTTGTTTAATACAATTATACAGTTATAATGGAAACTTTTATTTCAGTTAGACATGTGTGTGCGCTGGATTCATGATGTAAAATATATTTCTTGTGAGTTGAGATTAAATATGTTTAAAAGTCACGATGTTAAAGGAAGTTGACCTTGAAGGGTTTGGGCATGAGAGCAGATTCTTGGATTACCTGTATAAGACAGGCAAGAAAAGTAGTATAAGCTCCATTTTATAGATGAGAAACTGGAGAAGTAACAAGGAAAGCTATTGTTGGTGGACCCCTGGCCCCATAGCTAAGCACAGTGCCAAGTACTTCCTTGCATTGTTTTGTCCACTTTTCAGGTAGTTCTGGGCAGCACCCCATGTTCAGAGTGGAATCAGAGCATATGTGACTTGACCAAGGCCTCATGGATCTCACAGCTTTCCAGGGGAGTCATTTGGTTCCTGACTCAATGTTCTTTGCTGCTCAAGGAAAAACCTTTAAAAAAGGAAATCAGGAAAATGACATGCTGCGTACAGGTGAATGAATCTCTCATGGTTAAATTTTAGGCATCAGTGGAGGGAGGCAGAAAACCTAGCCCCTCATATCACACTTCAAAGGTGATAACAAACTCTTGGCAGTGAGACTCACAGTGCTTGGACGGTTTGTGTGGGAGACAATGCATAGGGTCTGCCTAGGCTGAATGGAAAGCACTGGGAACGTTAATGCCCAGAGCAAGAGATTTCACTGAAGGTCACTGTAAGCAGAGAACAAAGGAATAGCACTCTAGGGTATCTTTACCCATAAATTTTTCTCAGATGCTGACCAAGTGTTTATTGGGAACCAGTTATGAGGCTGCTACCATGATAATGTGTAGGGGAGAGTTAAAACATACAAACGTTGGGCATTCAAGGCAATGACAGTAGCACTCGCACACAAATTCACATGCACAGAAACATGCAAGAGTATGGAAAGGAACCTGTGGTGAAGTGGCACGCCAGGGTTAGGATGAAAGTAAAGTGGCTGGGACCTTTCCGGGGGGCAGATGTGAAATGCTGGAGAAAAGTGCTGCACATCGTTGTGGGGTTTTCAAGCCGACAGTGTTTCATCTGTTTGCAGTTAGTGAGCGTCATTTAGGTTTTCCACCTCTCGTATCTGTGATAAGACTAGAAAACTCTCTCTGGGAAAATGTACCAGTTTAGTGATAGCAGCCAAGAGGGTAATTAAATGAGTTTATTTATCTGGGAAATTCCATGATTTATGAGATATCAAGGAAGCAGGGGCTCCCAGTAATGTTAGGAGCCTGGGACTGTACTTGTAGTTTTTTTTTGACTAGCTCTGTTCTTTCCATGTAGTGTGACCTTAAGACCGTGATCTCTTCATTTCCTGCTACTGCACTGGCAGCTCAGTCAACCCTTTCCTTCAAGTTGGCCAGCTTATGGCCATGCAGCAAGCTGCGCTGCATCCCCAGGGATCAGCCTTTACCCACACGTGGGCACTTGTAGCAGTCCCCCTCTCTGGAAATGAGGCTGCTTTCCGAAGAGACTAAGGAAAAGGAAATTACAGATGCTCAACCATCATGTAACGTGTGCTCTTTATTTTATTGCTCAGTATATGTGCCTCTGTCAGCATCATATCATATTCCACCCGCATTGGGTTGTAGCTCTACAAAAGCTGGAGCAATCTCCTATTCTGTCCTGGACCCACAACTCACACAATGTCTTGTGCAATAAATATCAATTGAATTATTAATGAAATTTATTGCCCATTTTGTAAAGTGTCGACCACAGTTGCTACCAAACAGTTTTAGATCATTAGAGGGAAAGAGTTACAAGAAAGGAAATTATTAACTTCTAAACAATTCTCTTTTAAAAAAAATTGTACTTTTCTTGTTGTGGTTTTCTGTATCACGCAAATAAACTTTACTATAATTTACATATACCATAAGTATAACAAAATCAGAAAGTTTTGGACAACCGTATTATTTAACCTGACAATGTGATTTTGTTTTCAAAATGAAAATACCTTTTTTTCTTCTGATTAAAGTAAATAGTATTGGATTTGATTGGTTACTGAAAGTTTTTCTAGAAAAAAAGTGGTTTCTTTGAACTCATAGTCTGTTTTGAGTGTTATTTAATGCATTATACTAATAGTATACTTTATTTTTCTCTCTATTGTATTTTTTAACATGATTTCAGGATATTCAATTTATACACTGTACTTATTCTGTTCTTTAGTAATAACTCATTTTTGAGTACAGACTGTGTGCCTGTGCATTTCACATTTACAGGCTCATTGATTCCCCTCAATAACCTGGGGAAGTAAGTGTTGCTGGATGGTATGTTTGTGTCCCATATGAATTCTTATCAAAAGGCCTCCACTTCACAAAAGGCCTTTAATCAGGTGGGCAAGATGATCTGCCCTGTGGATGTCAGGGAGCCTCCCTCTCCATAATTCCAGGGCTTGCATGGTGGGCTCAGGAGCAAAGGGTCATGGTGGCAGGAATGGAGATTACATATGGTCTCAAGAACATGAATTTCCTCTTACCAGGGGTGACCTGACCTGCACCACGGCTGTGATCTCAGTTTGCAGTACAACTCTCTGTTACGGTTCTATTAGCTAGGAAGACCAGTCAGCTAACTGGTGACAGTTTAACTACATTAGAACACTTTCATCATGAAAAGGATAGTTTTATTTGTCCTCATTAGAATGGACACTTATCCTGGATTGATGTTTGCTTTCCTTGATACTGCCAACATAAAAATTGTGAAGGTAATGAATGCCTTAAAACACACCCAAGGTGTCCTGCTAACGTTGTTTTACAGTGAAAGAAACAAGCAATGTACTACTGTCATGAGATTCAATAGTCTTATCATGTACCTCATTATCCAGTAGTCTCACACAGCAGTGGTGTGTCATGGGCTACCAAAGACATAACACTCTCAGAGATTCAGATGCTGTGTTGCAGTATGTAGCATATGCTCTAAACCAAAGACCAATACATGGTTTGGTCCTTCCCATAGTCAAAATACATGGAACTGAGAAGCAGGAGATGGAAGTGGGCACAATTATACCCAGTGGCACAGTCACGGGGTTTTTCTTTCTTTAGATCCTTATCAATCTGTTCTTTGCTGGTTTAAGGGTTTTAGTATCCGTGGGAAGAATGCTTTCACAGGGAGATCTATTGAAATGGAAGCCAATATAGCTACCTGGGACGTCGTCTCTTTGTGTCATCAGGCAAACGAAAAAAGGGGGAGTTGAAGTGTTGGCTGGGTCATTGAGCCTTCTTCCCTTCAAGGGAAGTAGGATTGCTGCTAGATGACATGAATAGGGAGAAATATGGCCTCCAGGATCTCTTCCTGAGAACTGTTAAGTAGAGGAAGAGGGCTGCATGTAGATATTGGGCAACTGAAGGGTGGATTACAGGGGAGGGAGGGAGCAATTGAGGGGATCATCTTATGAACCATATAGATGTCTAACCAACGTACTGTATACTTGAAACTAATTAAAATAAATAAATTAATTAAAAAATATATATAAAGTGTGGGTTATAGTGGACTTGGGTCATGGCTTTAGTTGCCTGCTCTCAAACCTTCATCTTATTTATGAGTCTTTTTCAGTGAGGGAGTCTTGGTGAGAGGAAAGACTCTATCTTCCACTATAAAAGTCTGAACCAGCATTTCCTCTTCCCACAGGGTACCTAATCTGGTTTAGCCCAAGTCTTTGAATCTGGAGGGAGTGCCACAGACATATAGAGATGATTAGAGATGATGCGCAGACATTGAGACAAGGGTCCCCTAGAGGCAGTGCCTACACTGGCTTATCAGCCAGACTGTTCCTGAGGTGGGTCCTGGTTGGTGTACGTGGGTGCACAGACAGACTTGGGTTATGCCCATTTTCCAATCCTGGTTCTCCAGTGTTTTTGGAGAGCACCTTTCAGGCAGTTCCTTCTGTGCTTGTGTTATCCATAGTTGGTTCTGACAGGTACAGAGGTGAAGCAAGCACAAACATGAATCTACCTTTTGTATTGCGATGCAGACTACACATGTCTTTTTCCTCCCTTCCTAAGTACTAGATGTTTTGTGTATTTTAGTTTTGGATACATTAAACCCTGTAAAAATAAGGGTTGGAGCAGAGAAGAAACAAAACTTTAAGATATAATAAAGAAAACTTATCAATAGCAAGAAAACTGAGGTTAGCTAATATGTATCTAGTTACACCTTGCACTCAAACTGAGCTAAAATACCTCAAGACGACAGCAGAAACTGAGTCTAAAACACCTCAAGACAATAGCAGAAACAACAGAGATAATCAAGAATTTATAGGCTAAGAACTGGATTGATTTTACCTCAATGGAAAATGAAACCAGACTTTAGTTTCCAGTTTTGCACTGAAAGAGTTTGAGAGTTGGGCACTCCTTCCTAATAAGTAAAAAGCCAAACAGACTGAAAAATCAACAATTCTTATTAGATCTATAAGACAGGGGACTACACAGGGCAAATTGCTATCCCCAAGACTGGAGAGACAGGCAAAGACAGGCTAATCGGAGCAGAGATATAAAGCAGAAATCACTCTAGGAACCAGTGTTGTGGCAGGAAAGCCTGAACTGCAATAAATGAATTTCTAGAGGCTCAGCATGCACATGTCTGAGAGTTAAAACTCCAAAAAGACCCAGTCTTAGAGTGGTCCCGAAAGTATCGTGAGATTTACCTCCAGGAGCTCAACCAGATTCCTACAGTAAATAGGGAATGATCTCCTCATGCTTCTGGCAGGGGGAGGGAAAGGAATCATTGTGAAATAGCCAGAGCACTCTGTTTTTCTTAACATGGCCTGCCCTCAGGGGAAACTACACCTAACTAAACCTATACCTAACCTGTTGAGGTAGTATTAGAACCTAACTTACTTAGGGAAGGGAAACATCCAACTCCAGCCCACTCTAGCTATCCTGCCACAACCAAGAAGAGAGGAAGAACTTAAAAACACCTGTGAAGGTCACTGTGCAGAGGCAGAGGCTCAGTAAAAGACTGACCTGATCACAGGACTATAGAATGCTTCCCCTTTCCCCTACCTCACCACCACGTTACTATGGGCCTATTTACAGCAGTTCCTTTTATCCAATACATCATGTCCAGCCATCAAGACAATATTACAAGGCAAACCAAAAGGCAAAAAACACAATTTGAATGCCAGTTTATTTATTTTTTTCATACTATATATACATAATATTTTTTTAACATTTTACTTTTTTAATTTTCCCCCTCCCCCTTTCCCTCTCCTTTCTTGTAATCACTAGTCCATTGTCCATGTCAATGAGTCTCTGTTTGTCCTGTTCATTTATTGCAAAAACACAATTTGAAGAGATGGAGCAAACATCAGAACCAGACATGGCAGATGTTGGAATTATCACAGCAAAAATTCAAAACAACTATGATTAATAAGCTAAGGGCTCTGATGGATAAAGTAGATAGCATGCAAGAACAGAAGGGCAACATGAACAGAGAGATAGAAATTCTAAGAAAGAACCAAAAAGAAAAGCTAGAGATGAAAACCACTGTAACAAAAATGAATGAAGAGTATCTTTGATGGGCTTATTGCTAGACTACACAAGGCTTAGGAAAGAATCTCTGAGCTTGAGGATATCTCAACAGAAACTTTGAAAACTGAAAAGTAAAGACACCAAGGACAGGGAAAGAAAAAAGAACAGGATATCCAAGAACAGTGGGACCACTACGAAAGGTGTAACATACACATAATGGATTACCAGAAGAAGTAAAGAGAAAATAAGAAATGTTTGAAACAATAATGACTGAAAATTTTCCCCAAATTAATGTCAGATATCAAACCATAGATTCAGGAAGCTCAGAGAACACCAAACAGGATAAATACTAAAAATCCCTACACCTAGGCATACCATTCTTTGGGGGGTGGTGGGGGGATTAAGGACATTTATTTTACATTTACACATCTGTATATTTTCTATAAATGGTGTGGAGCTGAAATATGTACATCTCTTGCCCAATGGCATATCATTTTTATTACAGAAAAATGAAAGTAAAGACAATATCCTGAAAGAAGACAGAGGAAAAATATCTTACCTACAGAGGAAAAAATAAAAATTAATCCAACTTATCCTCAGAAACCATGTAAGCAAGGTGAGAGTGGAGTGAAAAAAAGAACTGCCAACCTAGAATTCTGTACCCAGCAAAACAGAAACAAATTTTTCTTTTTAAAAAAATTCCTTCGAAGAAAGTTTTTTCTTTTTTACCTCCTGTGTTCTACTTTTCCTCAACATAATCTTCTTTTTTCTCCATTTGAACTGTCATCATGCCAATATGTTTCTACTCTCTCCTTCCATCTCCTTTCTAATAACAGGATACAGGCTTCTTTGGCTACAGATTTTGCAAATGTTCATTACATTTATGTATGTATGTGTTTATATATTTATAAACACTTGTAAGTGTATATTTCTCGAAGAAGTGCAATTTACCTGATGTTGGGGAGGAGGGAGAAGCTGACAGTGCCCTTTCCCAAACAATGCTGCTTCTTTTTGGAACCATGAGGACAAAGACTACTGGAGAAACAGCTCCTTGCTCTCCTTTTTGCTAGAATTAGATTGTGCATTGAATTTTAACCTCTGTGTGTTAAGCAGAGAAAAAAGTTATGAAGCGAGGATTAGAAATGCTAGTATCACGCTTGTTTGAAGGTATTGTTTCCTTGGAGCCCACGATAAAAGGTAGGCATAGGAAGGGTGGCTGATGAAGGGAGAAGTCAAAAGGGAGGGACACAGGAGCTGCTGGAAGGAAAAAAGGGAAACTTCTTCAACAAAACCTCCAATGGAAAAAGAGGTTGTTTAGAGAAACTGGCTTCTGAAGGAGTGATAATTTGATTTAGGAAGGCATAAATGAGGTCTATCAAGAAAAATGCTTGAGTGTAAGGAGCATCCATTTCAGAACATTTCTTCAGGACCAGTGAAAAGAGCAAGGGAAGGAAGCCTTGCTAAAGAGATGCTGAGTAAAACTCAGAGAAATCTATAAAACTAGATAGAAATTCCGCTGGCTTCTGAGAGGGCAGTTTAATCCTAAAACCTAAAGTTTATACCTAATGTTCAATATAAAGGCAGCGTGCCTGTGACTGCCCCAGAGCAGTGCAAGCAAACCAGGATAAGATCAGAATGCAACGTCATGAAAGGCTAATCACTGTGTTACACTAAGTCAAACTAATAATAAATTTATCTATAATGATAATAACAGCTTATTTTGTAGAAGCTGTATAATTTGTAAACTTTTCAATTATGCATTCTCATGTAATCTTTACACATTTCCTACAAGGTTAGCATTATCATCCTCATTTCAGGAAGCTGAGGCTCAGAGCCTCTGAGACTTGCCCAAGGTCTCCTAGCACACAACCAACTGGTACTGCCATTGTGTTCTACTCATTGTGCACACTGCCTCTCTAGTGCATGCAGACTGTGCCTTAGAGATTCCTTGCCTTAGAGTAAAAGAACCATAGAGGACAGAAACAAAAGGGAAAGGTGTGTCTTCAAGTCCCAGGTGTCTGAGGGAGATCTTTGCTTCTTTGGGGGATGCTTGCAAGGGGGTCCTGTATGGATGTGCTTGGCTGGCCTCCTCACTTTGGGTGTCTTTGTGACTCCTGAAGATCTCTGAGACCAGCTAAATCCTAGACTTTGTTCTTTACAAGTGGGAATGTGAAGAAGGCATTTTGAAAGATTACCAAACCCTTTCTTTAACATGGAAAATTAGTCCTTTTGTGATATGCTTCTTAATTGATTTAATAAGTCATGTAGGCTTAAATCCTCCCCTCCCCATATCTGTGAAGAAGTATTTCTCGCACAATCTGCAATGTACTTATAATTTTAGCTACACTAGAACCCATCAGGAACATACTATGTTTCATTTTAAAACAATTTTACAAATATGGTGTCTCAGTTATTTCTCACCACAACCTTGGGAGGTGATTATTATGTTCCCATTATATAGATGAGGAAACAGGCTGGTAGAGGGAAAATCACTTGCCCATAGACACACAGTTAATAAGTGGGTTGAGCTAGGGCCTGAGACCAAAACTTAGGTCTCTGAATCTTTGAAATTAAAATGCATATTTATAAAAGCACCTCCATGGATAGGTTAAGTGGGGTGGTAGTGGTGGTGAGAAGAAAGAAAGAATATTTGTTTTGCTTTAGGAATGTTTTTTTCTACATTCCATTCTCAGGGCTGATACCCTGGAGTATGGGGTAGGAATGAGAAAAAGAGAATGCTGTTTTAGAGAATTTGCTTCAGAAAAACCTCCAATATATTTTTATTTGTTTTACTTATTCAAAAGAGAGGCAGGTTCTGTATTTTTAATTATATTTTCCCAAAAGTTATTTTAAGCCCAGTTCAATATTAATTTTTAAATTGATAAAAGTATCTCATCTAGTTGTCAGTTCAGGAAAACAACTGAAATCATTTGTTTTCAGAAACTATTGAAGTAGAATATTAAATATTATCTGCTCAATATTGTCAAATAGAAGATAAATGCATTGAAGTCAGAAACATGGCTTCTATCTTTAACCAGCTCTAAGCACCTAACCAATGCTTATTGTGTTTTATTCCATAGGATTCTTCTGGTTTGCACTTTTGCAACAAGGCAAGGGGGAGGAATGTCAAGGTCTTTGGAGTTACAAAAGCTGCTGTACTCAATTCTGCTTTGTATTTTACAAAAGGGTACATTTATGAATAAAATGCTGGGGTTGAAATTCTCATGCAAATGGCACTTTCCAGAAAGATTTTTATTTTGAGAAGGGATTTCAGTGCACAATTATATATCAACTCTAAGATAGTCATTTTTTTGGTGTGTTTTGTTTTTGTTTTTGTTTGTTTGCATGTATATTTAAAAATCTTTTATTTTGCAAGATGGAAACCAGATAGAGATGTTGCTGAAATTCTCACTCACCGTTGTCACCTCAATCATCTAGATGGTATGACGGATTTTGTAACGGGCAAATTTCGTTGGAGTTCAGCATTAAACAAAGTGAGGGGGATTCGTTGTGTCAAGAATATTTTAATTGGCCGTTTGCATTGCGTGGACTCATTAGATAATTGCCAACTGCTCCTTCACTTGTGTTACATAGATCTGGCTACAGAAGACAGTGTTTGGAAAAGAGATCACTAGGAGGAGAGGCTGCTGGACTAGAGATCACAAGGAAAGAGAGAAGGGGCAAAACTCAGGGGGAGGTGTGCCGGGGGTGGGGGCGGCGTGGGAACAAAAGGCCCTGAGATGATGAGGAAAAGAAAGTCAGCAGAGCAGAGAGCACAGGGAGGTGGCTCTGGAAGCTCTCAGACGTTGAGGGCAATGAAGAGGTACATGGACAAATACATGTGCAGGGACAAATAAGGTCAGGACAGACGAACCTTCAACAGAAGCAGGCAGTCCTAGATAGTGGCCTACCAGGGAAGCCTAAAGGGTTGGGATAAGAGGTGACTAGGGTGCTAGTCAGCTCTTCGTCTAGCCGGGTCCTGAAAAAACAAAGAACTGAGGACTTCCTCCCACTGTGGGAGGGAGGCATATGCAAGCCAGAAATGGTGAGCCTGGTCCACTAGAGACAGAGGCAGGCTTTCAGAGGAAACACAGGGAAATGACTCCTCACCACAGTACACCAGGACACAGACAATCATGGGTGGAGGATGGGGAGGGGCGCGGGGCAATGAGGCTGAGGTCATCGCAGCATGAAGTTGCCCAGCCCAGGTGCAAATGGGCCATGGTTTCAAAGATGGGTCTTAAATTAAAGAAAATAAAGAACAGTATTATCAATGTTGGAGTCCTCATCTTGCTCCATTGAAAGTTTTCTAAAAAGTAGACATATGTGAAATTCAACCCACCTCATAAAGAAGTCACCAATGTGTAATAGCAAAAAAATAAAAAATAAAAAAAGGGAGCACATCCAAATATCCATGAATAAGGAAATAATTGAACAAATCATGACACCAGCCTAAGTCATACTATGAAGCAGCTAAAAACAAGAGAGATAAGCACATCTATGAGAAGGTAAATCATAGAATAAGAGAGTATGATTCCAGGGGATATGCATGTACGTCTGAGAGGGGTAATGTATGGGATGTGCACCCCAAATTGTGGACCGTAGTGACAGACTAGGGTGGGGCAAAGGGAATGAAAGGAAAGGGGGAGAGGAGGTGTCTCGATTTGTTCTGAATACTTGTAAAAAAAAAGAAAAGAAAAAGTCATCAAAAGTCACGACAAAGATGACATGGAATGAGAGACAGCAGAAACAGGAATCACTCTGAATTTGCAAGCTCACCCACAAGAAGGGAATGAAGGAGTCTGGAAGTGTTTGTAGGAATAAGAAGTGTCTGCTGAGCCTCGGAGGGCACCTGTGTCTGCTCCGAGAACACTCTTCTTTTCATGGAGTGGATAGAAACTAGAAATAACATGTTGTAACTCATAATAATAATGTGTTGGGTCTTATCTGGGAATCTCAAAATGTTTTTAATGCTCACAATTCCCCTTACCCCTGTGAGTCAGGCCGACAGCGTGGTCCATGGGGAAATTAAGGACTGTCTGGTAAGGACACTCAATGAATCATTAGGAAGACTGGACCTAGAACTCTGTGTTAGAGCCTACTTGGATTCTGGAACAGGTTGCCTCATGTTGTCTTAGAACTTTAGCTTGGAAAGCCACCTGTAAAAGAAACCAGTCCTGCCTAATCTATGCTCATCTCAGCAAAAATGTCATTTCCTCAGAGTCACCCTCCCTGACTCCCTCCAATCTTATTGACTTTGATCCTGCTGCTTCTCATTCTCGTTACTCTCCCACGTTAGTTATCAAAGCTGCATTTGGGCTCACTACCTTCAGTCTTCACACCTCCACCAGGTTACAGCCCAACCTGGGCAGGGGCTCACCCTGTCCTATTTACTTACCACCACATCGCCAACACCAGTATCTCCTGAACAGAAATATGGTTAAGGCTAGTAGAGTCTTCACTGTGATTCCTTCTATCCCAAACATGGTGTTTGAAACTTGGTGTTTAGTAGGTAGGTTTGCCAGGAAGGTGCTGGCTGCATTTCTTAAGCAGGTCAGCAGGCAAATGCTTGAACCCACACCCCAGGTGGCCCCAGTGGTATGTGTGATTCAGCACCCTTGGCCTCGTGTTTAGCTGTTAGGTGAGACAAACACTGGCCCACACCCAAGACTCAGGGTGCTTTGCCGCAAGCCTGGGTGGTAGAAGTGGCACAGGGGCAGACCCGGAGGGCAGGGAGGGACACAGGTGACTGTATCCATCAGCTACGCTGCCTTGCCAGGCTCAGGGGAGCCAAGAACAAATAAGGGGTGTTGCCCAGGAGGCCGAATGTTGCCCCTCCTCCCTCTCCCCTGCCCCACCAGCAGCAGCCCCTACCTGGCCTGCAGCAGCCCCTGCCCCATGAATGACATCTTGAAAATCCCTCTAAGAGACCAAGGGGAGTTTTCAGCTATTCCCCTTTACCTTGGAGGAGAGCATTCCAAACTGCTGTTTGGGGGTGAGGTTCTGTAGAGCTCTACTGGGTCGTTCCCACCCTCTAAATAAGGAAAAACAATGGCAGCAGCAGATGTTTGCCCCCAAGCTGCACAGGCTGAAGGCTGCATCTCCCCCTCCTACTCTAGTGTAGGAGTCAGTGAGAGGAGGAGGCTGCCTCTCAGTGGGTGGAAGGAAGGGAGAGGTGGGTACAGACTGAATGGGGGAGGGTAAAGGCCTTAAAGGTGCCCCAGATGGTGCTGAGAAATTCCTGTGTGTCAGAACTGGGCCTCTGGTGCTGTGTCAGGGGCTCTTTCCTCCCACCCTCAGCCTTCTCAGTTCTGTTTCACAGCACCCTTGTGACGAGAAGCCTGGGTGGAAGGCCTGTACCTCGCTGCTCCCTGGGCCAGATATGATGACTCACTGACAAGTCCCAAGGTTGGGGACTTCTGTATGTTAAGCCTGCACTGCCTCCCTGTAACTTTACCCACGCTGTTCCCTGAGGCCGCACGGAAGCTGTGTCTGGCAGCCTTTGCAGGGTTTAGGGTAGGCTTTGATTTGTTTTTACCTCTGACTTCACTGATCTCAAGCCACAAGTAGAGAGAGTGACAAAGCCAGAAACCCTCAGGGGTCAGGGCGCCAAGGTTTTCATGCTTCTGTTCGCTTAGCCAGGAGCTTCCTTTGATTTTACGGATTTCCAGTGAGAACCACCTTAGCAGCCAAGTTAAGTTCAAGAATGCCACCACCAATGGCACCCGAAACTAGTGGGGAGGAGTTTTGGGAGGCCGAGGTACAATACAGTTCCTGGGATGGATCAAGAGGAAAGGCAGATTCCCTTGGAGACTGGGGAAAACCAGGCCCATTTGTTCTCCAGGGAGGGGCCTGGGTAAGTGGACTGCGCCCTCTCTGGATTGAATTGGAGGTACCCCCATCCTCCGCACGCACACACACCCCACCATCACCACCACCCCTCTGTGGAACGTTTTAATTTTTTCTTGGTGGAATGAGAGAACGCTTCTCAGTTGCCAATGAAATTTTCGTATCACAGCACTATTAAATATGTGAGAACCAAGAATCGCTTTTGTCCTCCTATAGGTGAGGAAAATGAGATCACTTCTCAAGAAATGTACATTTTCTCAGAAAACAGTGTACAATGGAAGCAGCATGGCATAAAACCATAAGCCAGGGACCACTGAAACAAATAACTCCGGAGCTTAAAAGTCAGCAGACATGTGCTCCATAAGAGGAGAGACAGCCACCCTAGACGTCATGCTTGATGACATTTCCACATTCTGCATCCCCTCTCTTGGAGGGGGGTGATCCACCAGGTGGTGAGGCTGCTGAGATCCAGGTCATTCCTCTCTTTAGGCTTGTGTTGTTCTGACATTTCCAGACCGGGTGTAGGCCTATAGCCTGATTGTA
Organism: Eidolon dupreanum; assembly: GCA_028627145.1. Lineage (NCBI taxonomy): Eukaryota > Metazoa > Chordata > Mammalia > Chiroptera > Pteropodidae > Eidolon > Eidolon dupreanum. The sequence continues at coordinate 79,072,384 of CM053503.1, read as the reverse complement.
TGATCTGCTCTGCCATTTACTAGCTATTACCCACCCTCTCCAGCCTCAGTTTACTCATTTGTATCTCAAATCTTCAACAGATAATTTAATGATTAAGTGAAATAACATAAGTACGAATGTCCCCAAAAGACAGTGGGAGCTCATTAATATTAGTTTCCCCTTAAGGTTCTCTCAAAGAAACATGGGGTTGGGGAAGTCAGTAAACGCAGACTTCCTCACTGGCTCAGAGGCAAAGCCCCCTAACTTTATGCTGACATTGGTGATGCCAGCTGCTTCTTCCTAAGGGTTTGCCTGCTTCTGGTATAAGGATATACATAGATTTTGCAACCGTTAATATCGCTCTCTGTTTTTGCAGGTAAGGAAACAGGCTCAGAAAGATGGAATAGCTTATCCAAAGTCACAGAATTAGTCCACAGCAGAGCTAGACTTGAGACTCTAAATCCCATGCTATTAACCCCTCCACAGTGCTACTCCCCTCCACCACCACTACAGCAGAAAGCTCCCCAAATGGGTGGAGCACACACAACTTTAGAGCAGCAAAACCATTCAACCTCAGAAGAACCTTGGCGCACTCTTTCTGGGGAGGCCTAGCTGGCCACAAGTATGACCAAAGCAGTTCAAGGTCAGGGGATGGCGGAAAATGGGAGGCTGTGTCTTTGGTTGTGATTATATCAGGGACTGGGCTAAAATACTGTAAGTGGTTACAGAGGGTGCAGCCTCTTCCCTAGGAGAGCGTGGGGGTGGGGTGGAGAAGGTGGTTAATTGAGATGGGAGGGTGAGGGTGGGGGTGGGCAGGCACTTCCAAGCTTTCAGATCCGGTGCTGTTCCCGTAAACAAGTGCAACCCTCAGTTCCCTGGAGGGCCTGGGGAGCAAATGTGCGCATCTCGGCCTCTTTCCCAGCAGCTGTTTGCTGGAGGACGCAGCCCTGCCATCTCTGGCAGTCCTTCTCCAAGCTTCCCCAGCCCCCAGCTCAGGAAGTGGAGCTGCTGAGAATCTCTCCTCCAGCCTCGCCTCCTGCAGAGAGTGTCCTCTGCGTGAGCATTTCCTGGCCTAATTAAGCTGGGTAATGAGTAGCTAAGAGGGAGGGGATAAATGCCCTAGGCAGCTTAGAGCAGGACAGTTTATGACAGGGGCGTCTGCAGCTGGTGACACTCTTAGGAAAGTTATTTCTCAGAACCCTGGAAAGTTGCATGCTGTTTCCACAGCAGAGTTTGCCCTGAGGTAAGCACTGGGAATACTGCGTCTCCAGGGGGCCTGGCCGAGGGTCCTGAGAGGGGATAGGTAGGTGGTGCTGTGGATCTGAGGGCAGGACTGATCCAAGCTGCAGCGCAGTCTGGAGCTACACAGGCTAATGCCCTTGGCTTAGCCCCAGACTGGGGTGTCCTTCGCGACTACGTGTGACTCTTAGGGCTTGGGTTTCATGTTTCATTTGAATGATAGGACTGTGTACTGTGGGCAATTTCCTAAGACCCTGTCTGGCTAAGAGTAAGGCAATCTGAGCTGAACATGGATCCTGACTCCCCTTCGGTCCTGTTGAGGTGCCAAAAATTGTGTTCTGGAAAATGAGGGAAGGCTGACACCAGGCCTGCCCTTTCGGAGACACTAAGGGCCAAAAATTGACTGTTACCACCCCAACCTCTGCCACAAAAACTTAAAAGCCAGCAAAACCCCACAACCACAGACCCCATACCCAGTTACTTTTTGCTTATGCACCCGAATCTGTTTACTTTTTATTTTTTATTTTTTATTTTTTTTTGTTTAATCACTTTCCACGCACTCATCAGTTGGCCAGAGCACGCCTGTGGCGTGTGGGGAGGAACACCTGGTCAGGCCTGGGTCTGGAGTGGGTTTCATCACTCTGCCCCTGAGTGAATGTGGGAGATCACATGATCTCTTGGCCATCACATTCCTGCTTGTCAAGTTAGGGCTTTGGAGATGCTCGCCTCTGATATGTCATGAGCCTGTGACCTCCACTGTCCATGCATGGTGGGAAAGGCCAAACTGGGCCACAGGTTCCAGCTCTTCTAATTAGGGAACCCAATGTGCATTTTACACTGAGGAACAATTTGCCCCAGTTGTCCTGTAGGGCAGAGCTGTATCCAGTGAATATTGCTGATGATGGAAGGGCTCACTCTCCCACATTCCTACAATCAATGTTTCAGATCTTTCTTAATTTTCTCAATAAGACCTGTTTGGGCCATGTCCTGAGAGCCCATTTCCTCCATTGCACTTTTGGTGGCTAGAGCCCAGGGCTGAATGGAACTTTTTGGGACTCCTTCCCTTCTTTTTTCTTCCCTCACTCTTCCTTCGCTGTTCTTATAATCCCATCTATTCTCTTGACCTGTTTCTCTTTCTCCCCACCCCAGTTTTACTGAGATATAATTGACATGTGACATTGTATAAGTTTAAGGTGTAGAACATAATGATTTGATATATATTGCAAAATGTTTCTTTTTCTAAACCACAATAGTCAAATCACAAATAACCTGCTTTTCCTGTTTTTTCCCTCTTACTATAGTTGTCCACAGAGTGGAAAGAGATTCAGTGGCCAGATGCCTGACTAGGGAGGGCAACCTGGGCTGCTCCACCTCGGCAAGGGTGCCTTGTGCATTCAGAATTCCTGCGGGAGGGTCCCTGGGGTTCGGAAGAGGGGCGAGCAGGCCTGGGAGCTTCCACTCCTGAACTTTGCCCACCCTCCAGCTGGGCAGTCAAGCCCAGAAGCCTCTGGAGTCCTCCAGCCCTGAGGCAGCTGGGCAGGCCCAAGGAGCCAACTCACCCTGAATGTATAATCCTGGTTAAAAAGAGAAAGGAGAAAGGATCTTTTAATTTCCCAGAACACAGACAACTGAAACCTGATCCTCTTGTCAAAGGAGTCCTTTCACTGAGAAAGGCAGGGAGAGAAAAGAGGAGAGAGAAAGAAAAAGAAGGAAGGAAGGTGTGTGAGAGGCCATTTGGGACCAGGGGCCTGGAGGAAGCACTGAGCACAGCTAAATGTGAGTACTCCGGGTGTCACCCGCCCCAGTGCTTGGCCTGACGCTGACTCTTGGTGAGAGCCAAGAGAAAGTGTTCCCCCAGTGTGGAGAGCGGCAGCCACTTTCAGAGGCCTGTCTGCCGTCCCTGTCTCTGCTCCTTAGGAGCCTCTGTCCCTTCTGTAGGAGGCTGGGGGTGCCTCTTTCCCTTCTCTGCCTTTTGTGTGAAGGGGTCAAATACTGCTGCTGAGAAATATGTGTGCAAAGGCCTTCAACGTGGACAAATGAGAAGCAGTTCTTTCCTCCTTTCATCCAGCAGATACCCGCTGACTAAGTGGATGAATAAAAGCGACACCACTCGGCATGGTCGAACGTATGGTCAGAAGGGGGACACTGTAGTCTGACTTGGAAGGGTTAGGGTTTTTCATCTTTGTTCCACTACAAAGAATTGTGGGTGTTTATTAGGCTAAAGTTACATAAATTTGGGGAGGCTGCTTTGCGATGAGCTCTGTGCTAGGTGCAGTTCTGGGAAACATAGACATATATGGGAAAGCATCTGTCCTTGAGGTATAGTGTGCCATGTGGCTGGAAGAGCAAGGCTTTCAGCTCAAACAATTAAGGGACAGTATAAAAGAACCCAGAGTGCAGCCCAAACGTGTCCTAAGGCCAGTGAATGGTCCCATGGGTCAGTCCTGATGTACCTTATGGAGAAGGCTTCTTCCAGGTGAAATATTTCCTAACGTCATTCTCTGAGTCAGCAACTGTTTATTGAACTCCTACAGGGCTCCAGGCACTGGCCTAGGCACTAGGGATACTGCTATGGACAGTAAAAACTGTCACTGCCCTGGTGGAGCTCACCCCACAGGGTGTCACTTCATCCCCATGCACATACTTCCATGGTATAGTTCATTTGTTTATTTACTTACACACCATCTTTATTAAAAAAGGATTCAAGGAAGTTTATAATTAATGACATCATACCCTAAAACCTAAAACCAGGTTAATGGTTGAGGTCTGGGCTGTAAAGGAAGCTGAAGCAAGAGAATAATTATACCAGGAAACCTAGATTTAGGGAAATGCTTTAACATCTGAGCTTACATATCAGCTCTGAGCTTCCTGGTGGTTATGTCAAAAAGGTAAAAAGTGCATCTGATAGAAAGGAAGCACTTCTTATGCAGGTTCCTTTTGGGAATATCCAGTTAATGTCCAGGTTCACTTCTTACCACTATCCCATACACACTTAGCCTTGCTCAAGAGCATTCACATCTGCAGAAGCACAGGTGGCATGGCTCTTTTACACTTGTGTTCCATCATCAGGAATGCTCTGCCTCCTTAACCTGGGTGAAGGCCATTGGCCATGCTTCAAGACCCAGCACAGACATACCTCCACGCAGTGTCCTGGAGTCAGGGCCACAAGCCTTCCTTGTGTCCATGCCCCTCCTACCTGGCTCTGTCACAGCCCTCTCAGGGCACTGTACTTGTTCTTTGTTTCCCCACCATCTGATGAACTTCTTCAGAGCAGGAGCCCTGTCCTTCATCTCTACGTTCCCAGGGCCTAGAAGAGTGCCTGGTGCAGAATATCCAGTAAAAACGTACAGCTAACAATTTTTTTTTCTTTGTAATTATGTGCCAAGCACCATGCTAATTGTCTTACATGTATTACCTCATTTAACTCTTACAATTGCCATGTGGTCTAGGTGATATTATGCCCATTTTACAGATGAAGAAATTAAATGACTTGCCAGAGGGCTAATAGTGGTGGAACCAGCTGTCAAACAGCCGTTGGAGAGTGAGGCATTTTTCATTTATGGCCTTTTACTGGAATTATTTTTCACTTTAACTAGACTGTGAGCCCTTGAAGGACAGGGAGAAACTCTTCTTTCTATTCCCCACAGTTGCTAGTACAGTGCTTTCCATTTAACAGGAACTTGCGAAATATCTTTTGGCAATTATAGCTCTTAAACATATGTGGAGAATTATACTGCTGGTTTGCAGTGCAGTAAGATGGAACTTTACAACACCCTAATTACCCAGTTGGTTTAATCACATTTGTGGTATTCAAAAGGCTTAGGACTTACAACTGGAAGGGACTGTAGAACTCATCGATTTCACTCCCACACTGCACAAAGAGACAGTTGCAGAGAGATGAGATGGCTTGTCTAAGGGCATAGAGCTCATTAGTTGAGTTACAGAGCAAGGGCAGGAACAGATCTGACTCCTGTCACCCTGAATCATTTTCCCATTTGGTTCAAAACTTCACCTCAATTCTGGAAACAAGGTGAGATAGAAGTCTAGAAATAGGACATTTCTGCTGAGGCAGTGCTCCCAGGGAGAGTCACTGGTAGGCACTACTTCTACCTCTCCCCTCCCACAGCTACCTTCTCACAGACTGTGAGTCTCTCACTTAAAAGAAAGGTATTGGTGAACATCCCTCCTTCTAGCCTATTATGAGCACAGCCTGCATTCAGACCCCTAACAGGAAGCATACGCTCCCAGCTCACAGCAGTGGTTCTCAACCAGGGGTTATTTGACCCTCGGGACATTTGGCAGTGTCTAGAGACATTCTGATTGTCATAACTGGGGGGAGGAGTGCTATGGGCAGACATCTAGTGGGTAGAGGCCAGGATGCTATTAAATCTTACAATGCACAGGCCCCCACAACAAAGAATTATTTGACCCAAAATGTCAATGATGCTGAGGATGAGGAACCCTGCTGTACAAGTAGAAGTCCTGTCCACTAACTTCCTTCCAGAGAACCTTTACCTGTTTCCTCCTCCTTCCCCATCCAGTGGGCCTATAGATGTCTCCTCAAAATCACTGGGTTTGGCACCTTCTGCCCCTGACACTTCCACTGCCCATTGTCCATTTGGTGTTTCCATTTTGTCTCCCACAGAACACACACACACACACACACAAAAAAAAGGAAACTATTTTATTGATCACCAGTGGAATGCTTGATGTTTTATGTGTGTTACATCTACTTTGCATGGTCGCTTAACCTGAAAAATAAAGAGCAGTTACATTTGTGAGATAGATAGTATTTCCATTTTACCAATGAGAAAACAGGCTCAGAGTGCTTATGTTAACTTGTTAAGATGACACAGCCATTGTCTGTTTCAAACCTAGCTCTGAGCTATCCAGTCCAGTGCTCCTGCTACTTTCCACAAAATAGCACTGAACCCTGCAGACACATTGGAAACAGTTGGCAAATGGAAGGCAGGTTTGTTTTCCTCAAACAAATCCATTTCCTGCCTTGCCCATTAAAGAGTAAAGGTAGAGCTCTGAGGAAATACGGAAGCTTGGAGGTAAAAGCAGGCTGATATAAGCAGGCTGATATACCATCTTCCTAGTTATAGTGTCTTAAGATTCTCAGAACTCAGGTGAGCCAACAGTAACCCAAATTTAAACTCTAAATTGCCAAAGAAACCTCTGGGGGTTCTCCACCACCCAGCTCACAGCACACATGCCCTCCCTGGGAGGAGGTACTCAGGTTCCTCTCTACTCTCCCCTGCCTGAGGCCCTAAGGATTGCCCACCATGGGCACTGGGGCCTTATTAAACAGCATCAGCTCAGTGATTCTGACCATCAAACCCAGAGTCTGTCAGGAACATACTCTCTGTGTGTGTGTGTGTGTGTGTGTGTGCGCGCGCGCGCGCGTGTGTGTGCACGCACGCAAGCTACTAGAAAGGTGGCCTTTATTCAGGGTTTAAACTGGGCCTTGGCCTCCTGGCCTGAGTTGCTTCCTGCTGCTCTGGTTCCAGGGATCTGCCTAGCTCTGTCTGAAATCGAGCTAGGTCCTTCCTGGCTTCTGCTCAGATTAACCTTTTCCTTCCAGCTTTCCTGTGCAGGGGCTCTCGGCTAAGGGGCCAGGTGCTCACTGGCTCCAGGGCAGCGGATGCCATAAACTCATTTTTCTTGGGGACCCCAGAGCTCCACGAATTACTTTCAGAAAGCACAACTGTTTTTGTTTGAAATGGCTGTGGGAGGAGGGAGAGCCCAAGGCTCTATACACATGTTCCTCATTTGCCATTGGTGGGAACAGGGGCAGAGCGGGGCGATGCTGGGGGGTACAGGGGAGGCAGGAACAGGAGGAGAGAGAGCCGGCTGCAGCTGCTGCTGCTGGGAAGTTTGGCTTCAGGGAGGAATGGAGGGAGAGAGTGCAAGGAAGAAGGGGTGGGACTTGGGGACAAGGGCGGTGTCGTGGGGGAGGAGGGAGCAGGTGGTGACTTGTTTATCTGCTCAGCTGTTTTGTGTCCAGGAGCCTGAGAGAGACAGAAGCAGCTGGGAGGAGAAAAAGCAACGCGGCCAGGGGCCCTCATGGTCCTTCTGCCTTAGCCACAGGTTCTGAAACCAAAGAAAAACCACCAGAGTGGCTCATAAGGGTAGTCTCCCCCAACACACACTCAGAAGGGTTTCTTTGGGCCACATATGCTAGTTTCTGCTATGCTAACACCTTGGCAATACCCTCCTGGCCTTGATGCAGTGGTTACTTTTGGGCAGGCAGCCCCAGTGGGTTAATACTGGCACTGACTCACATATGTACTACTGGGCCCCAGTCTGGTGTACTCCCATATGTGAGCTGGTTGAGTCCTTGGGGGCCAAACTAGGTAGTTCCTAGCCTTGGTATCAGGCCAGACCAAACCAGTGAAAACCAGTGAAAACTGTCCCTGGTGGAAACTCCCCCACTTCTCCCTAGCACCTCCCTTCAATTTCAGAGCAGCCCTGATTGGGTTTCCCTCTTCAACTGCCCAAGACCTGTGTAGCAATTACAGTGGTGGTCCCCTTCACGCCCCAGTGTGTGTGTCTCATTTGCATGCTAAATTGTTTGGAGGCAAGGCTGGCCTGCAGCTTAATCTGCCTGATGTCTTTTGACCAAGTTAATAAACATACCTCCCTTCTCAACATATGAGAATTAAGAAAGCAGACATGTTTAATTACAGCACAATTTCAAAAGTTTGCTTATTTTTTCCTCCTGCCTCTTTCTCCATCTTATTATTTTTCTGTTGTTTGTTTGTTTAAATGAGAATATTTACTGGGACTTCCATAGACAATTCCCTCTTGCTCCTCCCCAGAGGCCAGCCTGATGCCAGAGGACTTTTTCTGCCTCCCTCTTGGTGCACAAAAGGTCTGCTTCTCTGGCACTGAGCCTGGCAGTTGGGAACAGAGTTAAGAAACACAGATGCAAAGCTTTTGCCTTGTCTCTGATGTAGTCAGTGGCCACAGGTTCCTTTAAGAAGCGAAAACAATTCAGGAAGAGCACAGGTCCCAGTCCCCTGCTCCCTGAGCACAATGCCCCCAGGACTATATGGTGCCTACAGGGCTGGAGGGAAGAGGAAGGCTGTGAAGGATTGACTGTGAGATTTGGGGATGGAGGAATAGTGACACTGTCTGTGGGTTGGCAAGGCAGAAGGACTGTCTCCCTGGAGAGGCTGGCTGGAGTGGGAAAAGCTGGGGATATGGAGTTGGAGGCTTGGCTTCTAGTTAGCATCAGCTTTGCTGCTAACAAGTTAGGTGGTCCTGGCCAGACACTTCCCCTCTCTCTCTGGGCCTTCCTGTATAAAATGCAGGATTGGAGGCTCTGCTCTCCGAGTCCTTTTTTTACTTTACACATTTGCTTGCTTTTAGAATGCTGCTTTCTTTGTCTATAGCCCATTTCCTTCTACAGAGACCAGGTAGCCCCATAAAATTACCCCTTAATGGTGGTCGGTAACACAGGCAGCCCAAATGACCGCCTATTTTCCTGAACCCAGATGCTCTGGCTGTAGCCCCTATTAAAATTCTCATCATGCAGAAGCTCTGGAAGTTTCCCTCTTACAGGTCAATGGTCTATGGGGCAGAAGATCCAGGATACCATCTTCTTGAGCATTTCCTGTGCAGATTTCTACGGAATCAACGGCCCCTCCACCAGACGCTCACCTCCCTCTCAGAGAAGCCCCCTGAGCTCCACTTTATGTAAGTAAGGTCAGTGTTCTTTGCCTTCAGATGAATTCCATTTAATTTACCAAAATAAATTTTTTTGAGCTCTTATTCTATGACTGGCACTGCTGGACCCAAAGGAATACAGAAAATGTATACGACCCAGTCCTGTTTCTAACAGAGTTGACTGACCTGCTGGTAGTCTAGACTTACCTAGGTAACCATTAGAGGATAATTCTGTCACACCTCTCTCATTTCTCCCTAAAACTTTAAAGATCATGGGAAAAGAAAGCATTAAACTGACTAATAAATGTATATCAAAGGTGATAGAGGAATTTCTTATATTTAAGAAAGCTAGCCATGAGGAATTTATTCTGGCAGATTGCACTTAACAGTTCTCTGTTAACTGCATTTGCAATCATAACAATACCAGTCGTTGTTTATTGAATGCCTGTTATACGTACCATGCATTTTGGCAGATGTTTTACGTATTATCTTACTGGAGTCTTATGGGAGAAATACTATTAAAACCTCTATTTCAGATGAGGAAATTTATGCCCAAAGATCGATGAGTTTTTGATGGAGCCACTATTCAAACCTGTGTCTACTGAACTCTAAGGCCAGGGCTAACATCTAGATAAATTTCCAGCAATGAGTGATCCTACAGATATCAGCTGTAGAAGATATTTGCCTCAGCATCTGTGATGTAAATGCCTGAAGGCCCAGATCCCTGCAGATCCTACTCCAGATGTTTCTTTGTGTTATAAGAAATCCAGCCCTGGTGAATCTAGTTGCTAAATTTCTTAGCATCTGGCTTTTGAGGCCTTTGTAATCCTCATTTCTCTGTGCTGCTGGCAGTTGGTCGGCTCTGCTGACCCTGTGTCTCATAGGGATGTCAGTACAGGGTTGTCTGGTAAGCACAGACAGCTCTGCTTCCAGGGTTGACTTTGTCGTTTGATCATTTCAATTAAAAAATTTTTGAGTACTTATTGTATTTAAGACCCTATCGTGTGTGATGGGGGTTTTGGTGGGGAGATAGACAAGTCAGGCATGGTTCTTCTCCTCACAGAGCTTACAATCTCCAAAAAATATTCTTGAAATCTGTATTTTTTGCCTACTTTTTCCGTATAAGTTATGCAATAATTTCGTCACGTTCTGTAAAGTTGTTTGCTGATATTTTATAGACATTGTACTAAATTTTTTCATTGACTTGGGGAACATCAACCTCATTTTGATCTTTAATGCCAGGAACGACTTTGTACTCTGGTAAATGGCCCAGCCTTGCTGCTGCTGATTTTATTGTGTTACTTCTTTTTTCTAGCTTTATTGAGATATAATTGACATGTGACAGTGCATTAATTTAAGGTGTACAACACGTCGATTTGACATATTTACATCTTACTGTGCTATTCACTGTGTTTCTCTTCACACTGGGATAAATGCCCAGGAGGGGTTCTTGCTTTTCTGTACAGGGTCTGTCACACGCCCTTACATGAGAGATGTTTATTTTCATCTCCAAGATGCTAATGAGAAATCCCACCTTGTTGTCTACCCCCAGAACCAGAGCTTCCTGGTCTGGTTCTAGGGGGCTCAGCAGTTTTTAAGCTCATTCAAGTCTCAGAGTCCAGTCTAAAAAATAGCAGAGGGGCCCAACAGGTGGGCAGAACATAGAGAGGGGACCAAGTGGGTAACAATTGAGGCCCTAACTTCAAGTGTTCATCCTATAGTCATCTTCATTTAGCTTGTAAACTTTTTGTTGTAATTTATTTCGTATTTATTATTTTTTGAAACATACAGAAAAATAGAAAGAATAGTACAAGGAATATTCATATATCCATCATCTAGACCCACGGTGGTTAACATTTTGCATACTTGCGTGGGCACGGGCGCATGTGCTCTCTCTCTCTCTCTATTTTTTTAAATATATATATATATATTTTACAAATATATATATATTTCCGAATCATTTTAATGTAAATTACATAGTGACTTTTCTCTTTTAAATGTCACCAGAAAGTAAAAATATTGTTCTATATAATCACAATACCATTATCACACCTCACAAAATGAAAATAATTATTTAATCTGATAACAAGGCCATATTCAAGTTTCCCCACTTGCCCCCAAATATCTTTTGAAGGTAGTTTCTTGAAACCAGGACCCAGTCAAGGCTCATGCATTGCATTTTGTTTTTATTTCTCTCAAATTATTTTAATCCAGAGCAATTGCTTCTCCTTTTGTGGTGTCTTTGATTCTTGAAGAGATAAATCAGTGCTTGTGTATAATATTCCATACTGTGAATTCGTCTTAATTATTTTCTCATTGTGTTATTTAGCTTTCCCTTTATCTGTGTATTTCTTGTACACTGAAAGTTAGATTTATAAGGCTTAATTAGATTCTAATTAAAACTTCTTGGCAAGAACATATCCTAGGTATTGCCCCTGGTTCTATCTTAATAATGGAGGTTGTCATCAAAAAGCTCTTGCCAGGGTGGAGGACAGGCAAGAGGAGGCAGAAGGTGGGCTGGGAGGAGCCTGGGCCTTCCCTTGGCAGGGGACTAAACAAATCTCAGAATGTGTGCCAGTGCGGAAGGGTCTTCCTTCACCAACTGTAGCTTAAGAGGTAGGCTCAGGCTTAGTACTCTGGCGTTAGAGCCCAATTGCAGAAAACACTTGTCCATTCTGCAGTTTCAGGCCTCTCCCAGGAGTTTGGTGACAGCTCTGACCCTCTTATCCTGGATCTGAGTGGCAGTGGTGCAGCCTGGTTTAAGGAAAAAGGGCAGACTTTGGAGACAGTCAGACATAGCTCTGTAATTTGTCAGCTTTTTGGCCTTGGGCAAGTCACTTGAACTCCTTGAGCCTTGGTCTCCTTGTCTGTGAAATGGGTACTGTAATTAATCATCCTACTTAACTAGTAGTTTTAGGGAGTAGCAAAAATGGAGGAGAGACACCTGGCACGTGTGTGTGTGTGTGGGGGGGCGGTGGGTGCTCAGTAGGTGGAAGCTAATGTTAGTGACTAGAGCTTTGGGTACAACAATGGGCCAGTGGCCAGTACTCGGGGCTGCTCCCTTTACATTTAAACAATAGGGTGACTGAATACTATTCCCCCAGGTGTTGGGGTGGGGTAAGCTTGAAGCAGCTGTAGCCTTCCTGACATAAGGGGCTATTCATTCTCTAGTTAAAACAAGCCAGTGGGTGGAGGCTGGCAGCAAACAAAGGCATTTCATAGGTCTTCAGAGCTGGGCAAAGATGGAGGGTGACCATCTTTGCCTCTTTGCTAATTTAATCCTAGATTGCTGGTGGAAGTACATCTGTTGTGGTGAGGTCCGTGCCTTTGCAGTTTGTTTCCTTGGTCAACCTCCCTATCTTTTGTAATACAGTTTTTAGGGCACACCATTTGCACACAAACTCCAGAAGTAAAAAAAAAAAAAAAATATATATATATATATATATATATATATATATATATACACACACATATACATATATATATATATATATATTTAAAAGGAAAAGCTCACCTCTCGAGATACAAAAAACAAGTAAACATCAACATTAAATGGTTTAATGTAGCTTTATGGATGAGAAACCCACTCCAATATGGTTAACAAATTGAGAACGATGGAAACCAGGGAAGTGTCCTAGTGTTGGCAACAGGATTCATAATTAGAATATTACACTCTCATCAGGATGCTTTTGGTTTCAAGTAACAGAATGTGTAACTAGAAGTGGCCTAAATAATAGGGCACATCTTATCTCACATAACAGGAAGTCCAGAAGGAGATGTCTGGGTGATTTGGCAGCTCAGCACTGTCAGGGCTCTGTTTCAGCTTCTCTATGATTCTCTTGGCTTTGCCCTCATGGTCACAAGGTGGTTGCTGTAGTGCCAAGTATTACATACCACTGTTACAATAAACAAAGATGGCAAAAGGGGGAAATCTGTCTCAAAAGCCTCCCCCAATCAACGTCAACGTTCCCTTATGTCTCTTACTAGAGCAGATCTTATGTCTACCCCTAAGCCAATCACTGTCAAAGAAGCCTAGGTCTCAACATGGGTCACACCAACCATAGTTCACTCCTTAGGGCTGGGTCCGCCTTCCCTGAAAATATTGCCATTCTGAATAAAATAATAAGGAACAAAGGAGGAACTGGGTAGACAACCAGCAATGCCTACCTTAGTAACTAAAGAAAATCATCCTCTAATGAACTCTATCACGAGTTTCTTGAAAAGGTGTCTGCATTGAGTCTAGCAAAGGTAAGCCAAGAAGCAAGGTTTGAGGAACGCCATCTATATGTTCAGGGAGGGGTGGATTCCAAAGGAATAGTAAGAAAAGAAATAAACCCTGAGCTCTCCTTTGCCACATCAGGTATAAACCCTAATTATCGGGCTTCAAAACAAGACATGTGGCTTTGTTTTCAGAGAAGGTTACACAGGTAAAAAGAGCAGTTCCTTTTCAGTGAGGACCAAGAATTAACTTTGTAACAACAAAGCAGCCACAATGGCTCTGCCGTCTGCCAAAAGTCCTGGAACCAGGTGTCTGGGGCTGTAGGGCAAACATTTGGGGCCGTGGTTCTGGTGTACCTCTTGGGCCCCTCGCTGATTTTATGAGAAACTGGAGAGCACGTGTTTGATTGAAAAAGGCAGCTACTAGTTTTGTCTTGTAGGAAGGATGTTTTAAATTTGCCTAATCTTCTGAGTTTTCAAGAGAAGTTAAAATTTTTAATTTTTATGTGAAATTGTCTCATTTTAAAAAGCCAGCAAAAATTGAAATCGTATATATTTTAATTATGGTAGACCAAACACAACATCTTTGGGTGAGATTTTGACCTGCTGATAAGGGGCATGAGGGATATTATTGGGGTGATAAAATGTTTTAAAACATATTTAAGCTGGTGGTTGTGCAACTTAGTAAATTTCTTTAAAACTCATTGAATTGTACACTTGAAATGGATGAATTATATTCTGTGTAAAATATCCCTCAATAAAGTATACAGAAAATTGGCCTATGGGCTGTAGTTTTGCTGCCTAAAGACCAGAATATTATTCCTAAGGCCTTTCCAGTCCTGGTTTTAAAGGCACCAACCCTGCTGGTAGCTGAGAAAGGACAACATCAGTTTATGAGGGAGTGAAGCCTAGGAGGTACTACATGGGCTGTGGTATCAGCTGAATTCAGTTCCACCTTCCCCAGTTACTAGCCATGTGACTCTGGGCAAGTTAACTCTCTGGGCTCAGTTTCCTCATCTCTAAAATGGGAATGATAACACCTAGAAGATTAAACGAAGTAATATGTGTAAAACATCTGGCACGATGTAAGTCCTCAAGTCATAACATATTTGTTATTAGTTCTTGCCACAAAACACATCTACCCATTGAGTACCTGGACTATGGGTCTCCCCTTTTCCTTCCTGGGAGAAGGGTTAAATTCAAATCCACTGCCGCTGATTGAGGGTGACTGAAAATACCATCAGCTGATGTTCCAGTTTACCTGTGGAAGGGCTCAAGAATTTTTAATCCACATTTTCAGCACAAAGAGTTTTAGATTTGGGATTTTCCAGGCTTCTAGGAGTGGTGTGCTGTGCATGTACTGAGGGAGAGAGAAAACTAAAGTAGTGTTTCTTGGGAAGCTCAGATTTAGGCTCTTTTTTTTTTTAGGAATTCAATGAGAGTTGATTAGCATCCTTCTGTTGCTGCCCTTAAAGCCATATTCATGCTGAATCAATCATTCCGATGAGTTGCGTGTATCCTTTGAAAGTCACACACCAGAGACACAGGGGAAGTTAAATGAGGATACTGCGATGATACAGCCCCCACCCCACCCCCTTGTAGTTCATTTTTCTGTCAGTCTCCAGTAGTGGCCTGTGTGGGGCTGGCTGGACCTCTAGAGTTCCTGGGCTCTGGGGCAGCTTGCACATGCCATCTCCATTTGTTTGGTTTTGCCCTACTGATCTGCACTTCACCCCAACAAATGCTCCTAAAAGGGCCATGGATCACTCACTTACTTTCTCAATGAAAATGAACTCTAATTTACTTGGTTCTGACAGGTTTGAAAGATATTCCTAACACATCACCTGAAATGAAGGCCCTTTGGCCATCACTAGGGCTGGGTCACTGCTCTGTGGACTCAGGTACATAAGAGGGGAGAGAGTCCCAACTCAGGGAGCCCTCAGCATATCTGGGAAACCAGGCAGCAGCATTCCCCAAGCTATGCATGCAGCCTGTGAACTGGAGGGGAAAAGAGAAGCCTTTCAGAGGGCTGGTGTGCAGTTGAGGAACAGTGGGGAGAACCTGCTTGCAATACAGGACCAATCTGGACCCCTGGCCCTAAAAATAATAAGGAGAGAAATGTGTGTCAGGCCAGACAATCTGTTCTGGTTCTCAGTGCCCTGTGTTCTCTTTCTTCTCTGTCTCTGATTCTGTTTGTCTAATTCTGTGGGCTGTACCTCTTTTTCCTCCTACTTCCCTCCCTTCCCACATCCTGTCAGCTGATGCTCTGTGCAATCAGTAGCCTCCTAAACCAACAAGGGCATTATGACCAGCAATTGAGTGCTGCCAGAGAGCTGAGGAGCCTAGGGTGAGGTGGGAATGGGGTGCAGGTGTGAGCTCATTTGCCTTGCCCCGCCAGCTATGTCTGCAGAGGGGGACAAAGAGTCCCTATTCTCATCCACCTCAAGGGTGGAAAGCTGAGTGGAGAGAGCTTTCAGTTCATAGTAGGTGGTGGGTGGAACTATGGTGATCAGAGCAAGACCCACTGTTGTCTTGTGATTTTAGAAACTTGAAACTCTGGACATCTAGAGTTGTCTATGTGATTGAGGCTTTCTGACTGGCTTTTACTGTTTGAAACAGGAAAATCTGTAATGAACAATGTCTCAGGCTAACAAATGCTTCAGTCTGAGTGATTTAGCTTTTGTCTGCCTGCTGCCTCATTGATCTTCATTCCAAATTCCAACAGTAATTGAAGTCTGTATCACACATTTAGAACACAGTTATATATTGCTTTGTGATGTTCCTGTTGTCTCATAGGAGTTTGTCTGGTCTCCCCAACAAGAATTACAGGTTCCTTTAGGACTGACCCCAAGTATGTCTGATACTTCTTTATCCTCCACCACTCAATAAATACTTCTTGATTCGATCAGACAATATCTGCATTGCAGTGGGGCTTGGTCTCTCATCTTTTACAGCTTTACCTTCACAATGCTTGGCACAGGAGGTTCTCAATAAGTGGTTTCTACATGAAGGATTGATTTTTTTTCCCCCTGTTAACAAAGAACAAGACAGAACTTTTGGAGATTTTGCGGGGGTACTTGCATCTAAACTGGGTCCGCTGATTCTAACGCAGCTCTGCATTCTCTCCCACAGTCACGTCCTTCAGATAGTGAAATGGACTGGGGTTAATATTCCTTACTTAGATAGTGTTGTGTCCCCCAAAATTCATATTGTTGATGCCCTAATCCAATCTGATAGCTATCTTTATAAGAAGAGGACACTCGGACACACACACACAAAGGCTAGATGAAGTGAGGATATAGGAGAAGGCAGCCATCCCTAAGTCATGGAGAGAGGCCCCAGGAAAAACCAACCTGGCAGACACTTTGGTTTTGGACTTTCAGCCTCCAGAACTGTGAGAAGTGAATTTCTGTTGTTTAAACCACCTAGTCTGGTATTTTGTGTGGCAGCCCCAGCAAACTAATATAGATGGAGAAGCTGAGACCTTCTCAAAAAGGAAGTAACTTCTCTCAGAGAAAGTGTCTAAGCTTTCTGGAAATCCCCCTCTGTGGGAGTTCCCAGACAGATACTGCAGTCCAGCTGAGTCCTGAGTTTGCTCCTTCTTATGCTCCCTATAAACAAAAAAAGTGTCTCCGTCTCCATCCAGAATTATTCCACTTCCTGTCCTCTCGGGGCCCTTTCCCACTTTCTCAAGCTCTGCCCCCACATCTGTGCAAGCACCCATGCAAAATATGTTGCCTTACCTTGGTAAGAAAGTGCAAGGCTCAGGCTGCATTGTGGGTAAGGTGACTCCTAAGAACATTCTCCCAGGGCTTGGTTCTTTCCGCACAGAGGGATAGCACCAGGCTGTCCATCCACAGGTTGTCTCGTTTAAGCTGTTGCTACCATCAGACAGGCTGGGTAAGTTAGGGACTGGCAGAGGCCAATCTCCTTAGGCACTAGCCAAGAAGCTGTGTCTAGGGGTGTGCATATGGAAAAGCGAGTCCGAATGATTCATGGGAAAAAACAGGCAAGACAAAATGAGCAGAAGACCAAAAGGTGACTAAGTGAGTGGAGGCCTGCTCTGTCCACTTGAGGAACAGCCTGTTTGTTCTAAAAGGCTGGGCCCCACAGGCAGTGGTAGGCAGATCCCCCCTGCAATTTAATCCCCAGAGCTCACTCTTCTGTGTTCGTCAGATGCTGTTCTTTCTTTTTCTCCTGCAGATACCTGGGAAAGCTGTTTTCTGATCTGAGCTCCTATTTTCCAAGGTCAGCTGTGTCATACATACTCTGCCAACTTTTGCCCAACTACGTAGGATCTGAACTGAGCACACAAACTCCTTTCAGGCTCTTAAAAACATTTTTTAGTTAATTGCTGGCATCTCTTGGTTCATCTAAGCATGCCTTGTTTATAATCTGGAATAGTGCTTTCTAGGTAGGCCTTTAACTGACACAGAGCAGCACTTCTGAGGATGATATGTACTGCCACATTACAGTGTCCACTCCTCCCAGCGTGGTCCCCACAGTGTGTTACTGGGCTGTGTCTGTCGGTGTGGTGTGACAGCTGACCCTCTGAAAGGGCAGCCTTTCTTCATTACCTGGTGATTTTGCCTACCATAACAGAGGACATGAGCACTGCGTTTGTGCATATCCAACACTGGGACAGTTTCTGTTGTTACCTTAAGCCCTTGAGACTTAGCAGCCACTTGGAGATCTGCTAGGACAAATCTAGGACCCTCCCTACTTTCTAAACGCCTCTCCTCTCTCCCTCTTCTCCCATCCTAGTCATTTAAAGAAAGATGGTATTATACACGTTAGGGTACATGATGGATCTCAACTTTGAGCATGCATTGGAATCATCTGGGGGGTGTTTGTTAAAGCACAGATGCCTAGGCAGCTCCCACCCCCAGAGTTTGTAGTTAGTAGGTCTGGAAAGGGTCTGAGCTTTTGCATTTTTAACCAGTTTAAAGGCAATGCTGATGATTCTGGTCTAGAGCCCATATTTTGAGAACCACTGAGCTAAGATAATGGATAATAATAAATAATAGATAATATCTCTTTGAGTATGTGTAATTAAATATTTGATTTTCCCATGATTTCATGAACATGCTCTTGAGAATGTGAAGAAAGCCAGGGATCAGGGTTGTGGACAGGAGTTGACACAATAGAACCAACAGTGGGTGTTTGGCCCTAGTTTGCCCCAAAATGCCAATGAGACTGAGCATAATTTTTTAAAGGCTTCTTTTTGACTCATGCTCTGAATTGCATTAAAGGAACAAAAATTACAAATAAAGAGATTTTCTAAGCATCAATTTTGAAATTTTATTTAAAAAAATACTGAATAGTATATTAATTTTCCATTGCTGATGTAACAAATTACCACAAACGTAAAAATCTAAAAGAGCACAAATTTGTTTTTCATAATTTTTGCAGGTAAGAAAACCAGGTGGGCTCAGCTGAGTTCTCTGCTTAATGTCTCACAAAGCCAAGACTGGAGGCTCTTGAGAATAGACTGCTTCT
The DNA here is from genome assembly GCA_028627145.1 of Eidolon dupreanum. Taxonomy (NCBI): domain Eukaryota; kingdom Metazoa; phylum Chordata; class Mammalia; order Chiroptera; family Pteropodidae; genus Eidolon; species Eidolon dupreanum. Next base: position 79,053,775 of record CM053503.1, on the reverse strand, counting down.
AAACTCATTCACGTTGTTGGCTAGAGCTTGTTACCTGAGGTTGTAGGACTGAGGTCCCTATATTCTTGCTATCTGTCAGCTGGAGATCAATCTGTGCTCCCAGGGAGTGCCGGCTTTCCTTTCCAGGCCCTCTCCAGCAATTGTAGCCTGATTCCCTCTAGCACTTCAAACCCTTCTGCCTTCTTCTGCCAAATTTGTCTGACTCCAGACAGAGAAAGTGCTCTCCTCACAAGTTCCTGTCCTGTTTTTGTCCCAGATGACCCCTTGGTTTTCTGTATCCTTTCTACATGCTGACTTGCCCCTAGAACTTTTTATGAACGCTTCTTCATTCTAGCATCCCCTCTCAGTCTTTTTCCTTCTCTGGTGGGTTTTTTTATAATGCACTGGAGCCTGCCCAATTGTCCCCTTCCCTCCAGATAATCCAGGATAATCTCTTCTTTTAAGGTCCATAACTTTAATGGCATCTGCAAAATTTCCTTTGCTATATAATGCAGCCTAGTCACACGGTCCCAAGGATTAAGATGTGGATATCTTTAGGGAGCCATTCTGCCTACCACAAATAAGTAACATGGTTGAAAAAATCAGAATAACATAAAAATATTTACAGAAAAGTCTTACTTTTGCTCCCTGTTTTTTCTGATTCTTCTGACCCATCCTACCAGCTAGCCATTATTTTTAGTTCCTGTGTATTCTTCTAGAGTTGCTTTTTATAAGCATAGTCACAAATATGAATATTACTCTTTCTTCTCTCTACTTACACTGAAGGTAGCATACTGTACACTTCTGTAGCTTGCTTTTTTCTTTTTAAACCTAACTGTAGTTTGGAGATATTTTTCTTACAGTGCATAGACAAAGAAGTTCAGCCATCTCTATAAAGCATAGTACTCTGTAAATGGGTACTACAGTTTACTTATTCTGTCTCCTATTGGTGGGCTGCTGGTCTCTTTTCAATATTCTGCCACATAATCAATACTCTCAGTGACTAATTTCACACAAATGTCATTTCTTGCATGTGAATACTCTTCTTTTTTTTTAGTTCTAATGTCTAGTGACAAGTTGGCTTGGTGACAGATTCTTACAGCTTGTCCACAGGCAGATTGCCCAAGAAATGGAGGGTTTAGCTTGAATGTGTGAATGTGAATCATTGTTGGACCTGGATAGTCTCAACTCTTCCAAAAGCATCCTCAGCTTTTCTGTGGTAGGTCGGACCATCCTGGTACCACTGCTCCACCACACTGCATACCTCTTGAGGATGCAATTAACTTTATGTGAATGACACCCCTGAGGTTATGCCACCAGGAAGTATAAACTGCCACCCTGTCCCACCCTACTCCGTCCTGCCCTGCTACACTGACTAGAAGGAAATTCTAGTCAGGTCCTCTGTTATTCTCCTGACCTTCTGGTTGGCATTCATGCTCTTACACAAAAGTGTCACTTCCTTTGACCCTTTGGAGGTCTCTGGCTTCCTAGCCAGTCCCTTCTTCTTTCATATTTTTCCTGATTTTTTCCCAGTTATCTGGAGAAGATTCATAAGCTGCTTTTTCTTCACCTAAAATAGTAAACTCAACTTACTGCAGGGCTTGGGCACTCGAAGCACACACCATCGGCCTCTCTTCTTAAGCCAGTTTCCTGTCCACCCCCACCCTTGCCTTTGTGAACAGACGTGCCTCTTCTCTGCTCTTCCTATGTGGTTCTGTAGAGGTCTCAACGTTCAGCTTCATTATGAGACAGAAATGACTGGGGAGCTCCTCGGGTGACCTGCTTAGCCCTTTCTTCATAGTCTCTCTGGTGACTCACCAGCAATGAGTTCCTCCCCAGAACTCTACTATTACCAGGGCGAAGTCACTGCACACTCAGTATCAGTCATCCATGACAGGGAGGAGCAGGGTTGCTCCCTAAGCTGGGTTCAGGGCTAGGGAAAGGTGGACTGAGAAGCAAAGGCAGGGCCTGAAAACTGGGAAGATCAGAAAAGGACAGGCAGAGATATGACTGCAAATCTATTTTAAATCCATTGGAATGAATTTCCTTGTCTTCTCCCAGTGCATCAGTTGGGCTCCTAGATGGAAGTTAAATGCACTATCATGTCTCAGTATCACACAGTATTCTTTATTTACTTTCCTTTGCTGCTGCTACCCTGCTTGCATTCTTCTTTCAGTCTTTAAACTTTCCACCTCAGGCCCTTTGCATATGTTCTTTATTGGCCTGGAATGCTGCTTTTCCTTCTGGCTAACTTCTATCCATCCTTCAGAACTCATTTTAAATGTCATTTCCTATTGGAAACTGTCCTGCACCCCCCTGCTCTGGGTTGAGTCTCTCTCCTATGCTATTCTTATTTTTTCATATCCTAAATGTAATTATTTTTATCTATATAATTAATCATTTATTCATGTTCTGTCTCTCCTATATATTGCAAACTTCGTGAGAGCAGGGGTGATACCCATTACATTGCCTGGCATATAGGGGATCTCAATAAATATTTGGTGAATGAACAAATGAGTAGAAGGAAAGCAGAGGCAAAGACTCAATCATTCCTTCATCAGTGAGCACTGTATAAATGCCAGGCACTGAGAATATCAAAATAAAATTTAACATAGTCCTGCAATCAGGAAATCCACAGTTGAGTACATTCTTGGAAAGAAGAGTTAGGATTTGAGCATGAAAGAAGTGCTGGAGGAGAGAAAGCCAGGGATGTTGAAGCAGAGTACTCCCTATTTGCTATGTGTAACTACATTTGGTTGTTGAGATAGTATGTTCCTGTCCCATTTTTGTCCCAGATGACCTCTTGGTTTTCTGTGTCCTTTCTACATGTTGACTTGCCCCTAGAACTTTTTATCAATGCTTCTTGGTTCTGACATCCCCTCTCAGTCTTTTCCTTCTCTGCCTGGTGTTTTTTTAATAATGCGCTGGAGCCCACCCAGTTGGTCCCTTCCCTCCAGCCTGAGGCAGCTCATCACCTTGATAATAACTAGCACTTAAAGATCATTATTTTATTTGCGTATAAAAAGTAATTCTTTTGGTCCCAGGGCAATCTGTTACTTGTATTACAACTTTAAAAATATTTAAGGCCCCTGCATTTACATTTTAACACAGACCTGCCAGGTTCCTGTTTGGGGATGGAGTCTCACTAAAAATCTCTCCATTTGCATTAGGGATAAAGAAATGTCACCTAAGAGGTTGCTCTATACCTGTAGAACAATTCCAGATGCAAATTGATGTTCCTAGTTACTTGGGGAAGGGAGTGCACACAGGTACGCACAGCCCCCAAACCCTGGTCTTGAGCCCACAAGTACAGGCCCTAACTTAGTCACCAGCCTAACTGAGAGGCTGGGAAAATATTAGGGGGTCTTTGATCAGTCTTGGTCATAATTGTGGAGGTATATTCTAAGCCCTATTTGAGGATAGTTTTGAAAGCAGAGCTGGCGCTGTTCCCCATTTCCATCTACCTCACCCTCTTGAACTGGTCTTTGGGGTAATTTAGTCTCAGCTTGGAACTTTCCAGTGTATCACTGTCCAGATATTGTTTTTTTCCTGCAGACCTCAGTTTCTCTATAAAACAAAGCTGGAAGCACATTTCCATCAGCTTTTAAAAAGGGGAATGAAGAGAAGGTGTGGCCCTCAGGGGACAGACACCCATAGTGCAGAGGAAGGGCTGGTTCAATAAGCTCAGCCAGTACCTGCCTGGTGCTTCTGCTTAGGGGAAGCTGAAGCTCATGGAGGCTGTTTTAAAAAAGACGACGGGCCAAAATGGAGTCACTTTTGCTAAACTATGTTACCAAACCAAAACTTAGTAACTAATCTAATTACAACTTCAGCCTCTCCCAGGAAAGAAAATTTTAAACCAATCAATCTGGAATTCCATGGTCAGCACTAGTGAGGTTGTCTGCCTGGGAAGACCCCTGCCTTCCTCTAAGGGAAAGGGTCCTTGCCTGATACAACCCACTCTTTTTACTTCTTAGTCCCAACTTCTTTCTGCTTATAAAAACCTTCCATTTTGTACACTTATTAGTGTGCCCTTCTAATTGCTAAATGGGATGCTGTTTGATTCATGAAAGGCTTAATAAAGCTTAACAGATCATCAGGTTTACTCGATGAATTTTCTCTAATGAGGCATTCCTTCCACTTCACGCTCCAGACGCAGAGGACCCAGGCGTTATCCTCAAAGGTGCAGTTGCTCCTTGGAAAGTTCCTTGGTGGAAACATAGTACGAAGAGATTCCGGATGGTTGGTGAAAGCACAGGGATTTGAAGGTGGCAGCGAAGCTCTGATTATGTTTTATAGAGTTTATCTGAGCCAAACTGGTGAAATATGCCAGAGAGCAAGATCTCAGATGCTCCAGAGAATGACAGTTTTCAGTTTCTTATATGCATTTGAAATTAAAGAGGGAACTTAAGGGAATATTACATAATGGTGGAAGAAAGCGTGGTGGGGATGAGATTACAGGGTAGTTAAGATTATGTGTTCTCTTGAGGGGTCTGAAAGGGTTGTCACCTTTCAGAAGGATGGGTCTGAAAGGCGGCTTCATTGAACCTAGGTGCACAGAAACAATGGACAGGGCTTGCTTGAAGCAAAAGTAAGCCTTTTACTAGAGAAGTTATGTAAGGTACCTGGGGTGTGACCCGCCATGACCTTCTCAGTTAGGAATTTATGATCAGGTCACCCTGTGAAGTTACTTTTCATGGAACCCCTTTTTCCTCTGTGTGTTTGTATTCAAAACTCTGCTCTGCTGGCCTTTGCAGCTCTCCCTTCCTAGTAAGTGCCATGGGATGGCAGAGGAGTTGGACAGGCCAGTGTGGTAAGCTGAGGAAGACACACACTCCTCCTCAATGTCTTTCTTCTTCCTAGGATGCTGCTCAGGGTCACATCAAATCTCACCTCCTCTAATGAGGCAGCCACCAACTCCCTCCCTGACTCCCAAAGAATTTGGGTCTTTTTATTTGTGTAGATAATGCCATATAGTGCTGTTAGGTAGCTAGCAAGACATGAGTGACAAGGGGAACAAAAGAATAGGGGCCCAGCATAGAGACTGCCAAAGAACACTCCAATGGTAGTAGAATTCTGGGTACATACATGCACATTAGGCAAAGTTATATAGCAGCCAGGTGTCAATCAAAATGACGTCATGTGCCAATCACCTCGGAATGCCTTTGGAACCACCCATCACGGCCCAAATATAAGGCGGATATTCCCATTTCTGGGCCCTTTTTGCCCTTCTTGGCTCCCCTTTTTGCGTTTCTGGGTTCTCTCTCTTTTTGATGGCCTTTTTTGCCCTTTTGTGGTCGTTTGGGCCTCTTCTGGCCCCTTGTTGGTTACAGCGCTGGGACCATGTGCCTCCTTGGGGCATTCTTCATCTTTCTAAAATATATTTTTAATAAAACTTAAATTTCAATGACCTGTGATCCTTCACTGCCTTCATTTGAGGAAAAACCAAGGAAAAATGCTAACAACACGTCTGCACTGTTATTATCCCTCTCCTGCCCCGCTACCATTGGGGTGACACTGAACTCCCATTGGCCCTAATGATGACAGCGCTATTTAAATTTTTTATGTGCAGCTGCTTCCTGAAATGTAGTGGTTTTCAGCCCTGGCTGCCCATAAGAATCGCTAAGGGAAGCTTTTAAAAAAATACCAGTGCCCAAGTCCCAAGCCCAGGGACTCTGACTTGATTGGTCTGGGGTGGGGCTTATACCTCAGTGGCTTGTAAAAATTTTCCAGTTGATTCTATTGTGCAGCCCAGGCTGAGAACTTGAGGGCTAGGACTAGCATTCAGCAGGGCTTTCTTAAGTCTGTGTGGATGGAAGGGTTGCTCATGGGGTCTTTTGGAAAGCAAGGGCCATAGGGCTGATAAGTGGAGCCTGGGCAATCATAGAGGGATGAGCTAATAGAAGTGTCTAGTAAGAAAGTGATGAGGGCATGCGTGGTGGGCATTGTCAGCTTGTTCACTCCAGGAGCAACCAGGGAGGTGCTTCTAGAGGGTCTGTGATGCGCACACTGCCTCCTGTCCTCTGGGTGAAGGAGATTGAGCTCCCATACATAGTCCTTGCTCAAGAACCCCTCCTCCTCTGAATGATCCTTTGTGTGCTGTGTTTATGTTTTACACTCCACCTGTTTTCTCTTCCTAGGAGGCTTTAAACAAAGGACAAGTTTAATGTACTCTTCCCAGCTCAGTCACTTATTGTCTGACTTGGATTAAGTTTATTGGCTTCTCTGAACTTGAGGTTCATCATCTGTCAGATAAGGATGAAATTCTTGCCCATCTCCTAAGGTTACCATGGAGATTACATGAAATGGTACATGCCCACAGGAAGGGCTCAGTGGATGTCTACCATTGCTGCTCTTTTTACCTGGTTCCACCCCTAGGTAGCTACAGAACTGACTATATAAGCTGGTAGGCTAGTTATAAAACACTTGGGGCCTCAGTTTCCATATCTTATACAATAGGGACAATAATACGTCCTTCACAGAGTTGGAAGGCGTTAGTAGGTTAAGGGTAGAGCACAAAAGAGGCCGTCAAGAGAATAGGCTCCTCTACTTCCCATTCCTCCCTCATCTCAGCCTCATTCTTTCCAGTCCCTCTCACTTCTCTGTCTCTAAGTCTTCTTTCCTTGCTCAGGCTCCTCCCTTGATCCTCCTGAATTGTCATAGATTGGTAGGCTGTGGATAGAGCTTTTGAGATTAAGGAGGAGGTAGATGTAGAACAAGGAGGAGGAAATGCACTTTAGGGATAAAAGACCTGTTTCAATTAGAGTAACAAAGACTGGTCAATGAACAGTTCCAAGTCCTCTGTTCCTATACTCTCTCAGTGACAAGAACTGAAGCCTGAAAGAGGTAAGGGAAACTATGTGGCTTATTTCATTCATTTCTTCATCTACTGAACAAACATCAATGGAGGTGTAATGTGCCATGCACAGTGCTTTAGGGAACAAGATAGTCTCTGACATCAAAGAAGGTGCATTCTTGTGGTAAAAACACATAGGTACCTGAAATGTTCCAATATGGTATGTTAGTGCTAAAAGAGGTGTAACAGAGTGAAATGCTCAGCCTCTCTGACTCCATCTTGTTTAACCCTGCTTCGTTCCCATGGCCTTTAGGTTAATAGCTTCTGCTTAGTCTTGCATATAGCATTAGAGTAATTCTGCTTGCTGCTTGAGTTTTTCAAAAACATCCCCTTACCAGAAACTGCCTCTTACAAGGAGATAAAGAAAGTTTGTACAATTTAACCTCATGACTGGACTCATATCAACTAGAGTCAACAACTAAAAACAAAGCAATCTTCCTCATACCCCCTGCTGCTGCCCAGGTCTGTGGTCATCAATCAACCTCAAACCACTCCCATTTTCCCTTTCCCTTGATATAAACGAAGCCTGAGTTCTGTACTTTCCTAAGATGGTTCTTTAGGATGCTTGTCCACCAACTTCTCAGCCTGCTGGTTTTTTGAATAAAGTTGTTTTCCTTTCCCCAACACCTTGTCATTCAATTCATTCGCTGTCTTGCGGTAAGCAGTATGGGATTGGACTTGGTTACAGAGGGGCCTGAGCACAAGAGCAGCACTTGACCAGCACCTGACCTGGTCTTTTCCTTGGGGTAAGAGTCAAGACTTCTGAGAGTAAAATAAGTCCAGGTTGAGATTGGAGTTGGCCAGATGAAGGGGGAAAGAAAAAAATTTTCTAGGCTCAGTGAACATGTGAACATGTGGAAAGGCTGGAGACCAGAAGAACTTGTTTGGGGAATGACTAAGACTTCAGTATGACTAGCTGGAGGGGTGAGCAATAAGGCTAGTGAGGTGCCATGCGGGACTTATCAGGGTTTTTAGAAGAAAAGTGACATGATCTGATTTGCTGTACTAAAGTTTCTCCTCCAGAGAGAATCTTGGAATACCTTGTGCTTTACAGCCTAGACAAACAAGATGAAATCCTTGGTGAACATGGAGCTCAGTCATGTGGATATTTACATTTCAAAGGCAGCTGGCCCTTTTCTTTCCCTGCTCAAGAATAACCCTGCAACCATCAAACCAGGAAATGTGGGCAGTTCTAATATTGCCCTGTTAACACATGATAATAAAAATCCTTCGCCCGAAGGCTAAGGTCTCCATTCCTGCAGTAGAGAAAATGCTGGTCAAAATGTGCAGGACTTTGGATCCTACACTCACTTTGAAGTTTGCAAGATGCAGATATTGGTATGATTGATGATGAATCCCTGAACTAGCCAGAGGAAAGGACAATATAGACTCATAAGGTATGACAATTGTAATAAAGAAAAATCCCCTGCTCCTCCCTGCCCCCCAAAATAGACATAAGAATGGAACAAAGAAAATTATGGAGAGTGCAAGGGTAAATGTTGGTGCTTGCAAAGAGTGTGTTAGAGACTGGAAACAAAACAATGGGAGACAAGGTGACTCCAAGACAAGGCTTGATCCATAGGGATACTTCTGTGTTTCACTGAAGATGGATAAAAACTAAGTAAAAACAAACAAGAAAATCCAGCTCAGGCTTATCAATATGCCATTGGCATTTATCATTGCCTCCCAGGTTGCCATGTGTGATTGTGCAAGTTGAACACTGCACAATTCTAGGGGACACTGTTTATATCACTGACATAGACTCATATCTTTAGTGCACTTTTTCAGCAGATGGCATACAGACCAATGGCTGTGCTTACCAGCTACCTTTTGCAAGACACTCTGGTCTCATTTACCTCTTTCCTATGACATCAGGTTGAGAAGACCCGAATGCCTACCACTTGCAACAAACCTATTTTTCTTTTTCCTTCCTTCCTTCCTTCCTTCCTTCCTTCCTTCCTTCCTTCCTTCCTTCCTTCCTTCCTTCCTTCCTTCCTTCCTACATGCCTGCATGCAGCAGCAGATGTTTTTTGGGTGTCTACTCTGAGCCAGGCACTGTATAGAAGAGGAAATAGTGGCAGCAGTTCAGAAAGCCTTCAGGCAGCTTTCAAGTTCATATGGAGACATAACTTTAACAATCATGGAGATATATAAATACAGAATTACAAATTGTGGTGTATTCTGTAGAAGAGAAGAAAAGGATGTTATGAAGAGTAACAGAGAGATCAAATTTACATTGGAGGGTGTTCTCTGAAAGCTTCCTGAGAAAGAAATATTCACTTTGGGGCCTGAGAGATGAACAGGAGGAGCTGGCTTACAAAAGTCAGGGAAAGCCCATTCCAGGCAAAGTGAAATTAACTGGAAACTCTTAGAAGTGCAAACATTTACCACATCTGAGATGCTGAAGGAAGGCTGGTCGGTGGGCAAAAGGGAGCAGGTGGGGAGAGAGGGTTGAGAGATGGTTCCTAAGCCATATAAAGCATGGCCTAGGGGCCAACAAAAGGAGTGTTAGAATTTACTCTTAATGTAGTGGGTAGACTCTGAAAGGTTTTCAGCAGAAAGGGACATGAAGGACATGCTGATATTTGTACTTTTAGACCTGGATAACAAATTGAAAGGAGACAAAGTGGAAGTTATTCAAATAGATCAAGAGAGAGTTGCTAGGCATTAGGGTCATGATTGTGGAAACAGAAGCGAATGACTGGAGATCCATATTGGAGGGGACTAGGCAGGGTCTAGTGAAGGTTTGGTGTGGGAGAAGTGGACACCAGCCAACTCCTCATTTTTTATAGTAGGAATCAGGTTTCTGGCAGAAGCCATTGAGTGCATGGATGTGCCACTTACTAAGAAGGAGAAAATTGGAAGAGGATCAGGTTCTATGGGAGAGGAGGTAAAAAAGTATGGGCTGAGTTTGAGGTCTGAGTTTACTTTGTTACTGTCACAATATCAAGAGACAGAAGCTTCTCAACAAAAAAGACAGTAAAAACTTATTGAACACATACTATTTATGAGCCCACGCTATATAAAATATGGGGAGTTCATCAGGGAACAAGATGACACGTAAGGAAGATGAGTAAGTTCTGGGGTGCACATGCAGCGTGGTGACTACAGTTAACGATACTGTAGTGTATTCATGAAAATTGATAAGAGTAATCTTGGGTGTCCTTACTCCTTTACACACAACTGGTAATTATGTGGACGATGGGTTTTAACTAACTTTATTATAATAATCGTTTCACAATCTATACGTATAGCAAATCATCACATTGTACACCTTAAACTTACTAATGTTATTTCTCAATTATGTTTCTCTCAATAAAGCTGGAAAAATATGTAAATAAATAAAAAAGATAACATGGAAGGCAGTAGAATAGAGTGGCGGGGAGCATGTTTCTCGGAGTATGTCTGCCTGACATAATCTGGGCTGTGCTCTGCATCTGTAAACTTACACACTTCAACGTTGTCCTGAGGATCACACGGGACAATGGCGGTGGAGTGTTTGAGTACAGTGCCTGGTACACAGTAAATGCTACATAAATGTTATTGATTTTTGACCAGGTATTTAACAAGTGTTGCAATATAATGGGGAAGCTAGACACTAAACAAATAATTTCAGAAGTGATGAGTTGTTGCACACGTCAGTCTTACTTTTCAGAGTTTGCCTCTTAGGATTGCAAAGTGATTCCTTGGCAGGCATTCTCCACTCCTTGGTTAATGACGATCTATTCCATTCTGCTGGGGTAAAAAGTCTGTGGTTTGTGTATGACACCATTCATGTCTCCATTCTGCTCCAGGGCACTTTACTGGCAGACTCTACATCCTAAAAAACAGGAAGAAGGCATTCCAACTGGGGGCCATGCAGTCACACCCACAGTTAAAGAGTCAGAGAGTCCTCAAGGGTTGACCCCTATCCCCACAACCTCACACTATCCATTCTGTGCTCTCCAGAGGCAGTGCTTTCCAAGACTGTTAGCCTTTTCCCTCCATATTCCTTATATGCTGCCCTTCTTGATTTTTTTAGTTTTAGGCATTAGCTGTGGGCTTCCCACTACAGCAGATGAAGATTTAGGTCTCTCTCTCTCAGCTCTGCCCCCTACTCCTACCACCACACACACATTTTTCTATCCTTCTACCATCCCAATGTATTTATATCATAATTTTGTTAGCTCTATATTTGTGCCATATTAGTAAACTTAAATAGACACCGCTGAGCTATTTCATTTACTATAATTTTCCTTTTCTGCACAAATCTTTGTATTTCATGGAATCAACAATTGTCATATTTTTTCTTTTACTTAGTTTTCTGTCTTTTCTGCCTTTTTGTTCTCAAACCCTTCTCTCTTTATGTGAAACTCTTATTAGGCATCCTACCAGTTTCATCTTGAACAACTTTTCTCTCAGAGGCTCTTTTACCAGCTCTAGCTAGTCAAGGACTGGCTGTTCTGGGGCATGCAGCACAGCTCTGGACTAAAGATTTTCCTTTATCAAGCTGAGAATTTCCTCTTCCTCTTTCTTGCCTCTGTTTCCTAGATCCTTACGTGCCTTTTTCCTGGTTTACCCTCTTGCTTTGGATAATCTTAGGTCCTTTACTTGTCCCCAGTGTTCTGAAATTTCACCATGATGGGTCTTGGTGTGGTCCATCTTCATCCATTGTGCTGGGCTTTCCAAGTACCCTTTAAATATGGACTCACATGATTAGTAGTTGATAGATGGTCATGGGGATGAGGAGCACGACATAGGAAATGCAGTTAGCATTAATGTAATGGCTAGGAGGAGAGCCAGAGGAGAGAAAGAGCAACTAAGGGGATTTTGTTTTATAAACTATATAAATGTCTAACCAATGTACCATATATTTGAAACTAATAAAGCAAAGTTAAAAAAAAGAATAGCTATAAAAAAATATGGATTTACATGTCTTTTAGTTCTAAGATACTTTCTTGAATAACTTTTTTGATTTTTCTCCACTCCGTTTTCTCTTTCTAGAATATGAAGTTTCCATATATTTGGTTTCTTCAACTGTTCATCCTTTAAAGAAAAACTTTTTCCTTCAATTTTTCTTTTCTTTGTCTTCTATATCCTGGAAGATATCCTCAACTTTATCCTTAAACCTTTATATAGTTTTTCATTTTTCTCTGTCATCATTGTTTCCAAGAATTCTTTTCACTCTCTTTTATAGTGTCCGGTTCTTGTTTCATGGGTACAATGTCTTTTCTTAGCTTTCTGTGGCTAATAATGTTAGATGAAGTTTTCTTCTCCTTCCTATTCTCTTTCTTCCAAGATTCTTTTTGCTGCTGTAAATAGCATTACTCTTAGTAGTGACTCTTGGCTGTCTGCTTTTATTTAAGAGTGGAGTTCTAGAAGCCTTGTGTACATGGGGGACAGGCGGTCATTGGCCATACTTTTTACTGGCAAATCTTTGTCAGGATTATTACGTCTTTTATCTGAGGCTGTTTAAAACCCCAAGGAAGGCTTTTCTCTTTTCCTGACTGCGGCTGTAAGTTGGTTGCTGCTGTCTGAGGGAATAGTCAGGGGGAAAAGGCTTAGGAGATTTAGTATTCAATGTATAAAATTTCAATAATATCTCCACTTTTAGTATGCTACTCCCATCCTTAACTAGGCCAGAAACTTTGTTTTACCCTTCCCTGAAAACAAATCTGTACTGCTTTGTTAAAAAAAAGAGTAGGGAGAACATCTGTGGCTCTCATTTTATTGTTTTTGTTTATATATGGTCTAACTTGATCTTTTTTCTAGATTAAAAAATTTTTTCTAATAATTTCTCCATTCCTCCTGTATTGGAGCTACCTTCATCCCTACTTTCAGAGGTATTCTGAGTTATTTCTTGGCTTTCTTCACTGCTGGTTTAAGATTCAGCTTTTTTAAGTCGTCTAAATTATTAGCACTTATTCATCTACCTTCCAGCTTCCAAAAATATTTTGCTACTTTTTCCATTCCTATTTTCTTCATCCTTATGAATATATGTTTAAAAAAGAAAAAACTCTCCTCACTGTCACTTTGTTGGGATTTTGAAGGGGAACTAAAGTTAATTCATGTGTTTAATCTGCCATCTTTAACTGAAAACCAGCCCGTGCACTTAAGAATATGACTGACTCATAGGAAAATTGAAAAAGCTCTTTCTTAGAACCCACATTTTTTGCAAATTTGATTATCTGATTCTTTAGTTCACAGATAACAAGAGGTAGCATATTAGAGGGGAGGGTTGCTAGAGAATACACCTACCAGAAGTAGCAAATTAACCCTATGAGACAGGAGAGAAAAAGCATATAAATGGATATACAAGCAGAACCATTTAGAACAGGGTCAGGTAGTACTACATACCTCAGTAGCATTACTAAACCTAGTGATAGTTTAATAGCAACACAAAATATAATAAATGTTTATTAGAATGAACCTGACTCATCAATAAAAGGTCAAATTATGTTTAGCACACTCTAAGAAGCTAG
>CM053503.1:78892712-79040379 GCA_028627145.1 Eidolon dupreanum | reverse complement strand
GGGGGGGGGAAGCGGGGGTGGCTCCATAGTGTAGTGGTTAGCATGTCTGCTTTACATGCAGAAGGTCCTGGGTTTGTGCCCCAGGTGGAGCTACGGACCATGACCCAGGGGCTCCAAGCCCCCTGGGTGTGTACCACCAGTGCGTAGTAGGAGGCACCCCGCCTTCAGAGATCCAGTTCTTAAGGAGAAATAGTAACATCCATAGGTCAGGGGTGGAAGTGGCTGGGGTGGGGGGGGTAGGGAATTGGGGGGGTAGGGAATTAAAGAGGGGGTGCGGGAGAAGCACAAGCTCCCAGTATCCAGAAAAATCTTCTCATGCCTGATAATGTCTATTCCTGTTTCACCTTTGATGATTGGGGCTCTCCTCCACAAGTCTGCTCTTCTATGCTGAGCACCGGGGCTCTAGGCATGTGGCTCCCCACCAGCTTGAAGACCTTCCCTTTCTTTGCTACAAGGGAAGGCAGTAGGTGGAAATTGCCAGATGCTAGTCTAGTCTCTATTCCTTACCAGCTGTGTGACCTTCAGCGGGTTACCTAAACTCCAGGTGCTTCAGTGTACTCGCCTGTCAAGGGGGATTAGCAATAGTTCTTATAAGATCACTGCAAGGATTAAATGAATAAATATATATAATTTTCAATAAACTTTACCTGTAATTATTTCCATTTTCTTAACTCTAGGGGTCAGAGAACCTCATTTATCATCTATAAAAATTGTGTATCAAGTGCTTTAAACCTTTACCTTAGGAAACTGCTGTACTCTGCTCTAAGTTATGTGTAGCAACAGCATATAATTCATGATATTGGTGGGAAAAAGTTGTTTTAATGAAAATGCCCCTCAAATATTTGTGTAACCATAGACCACTTTAATTCTGAAAACCTCTCCTTTTCTTCAATTTTGGAATCATAACCAACCTGTCTTCTCAGGCTTCATTCCACTTAGATTTAGTTTTGTAGTCACTAAAAGATGCTGTGGTTCTCTTTTTTTGCCCAGTAGATTTTCAGATTGTGAACAAAAGCCCAGTTCCACTTCTGATGGTCATCTTCAATAAAGCGTAAAACACAGAGCCCTGTATCCCATTGTACAGTCTCCATACTTGGCAGAACACTCTTCCAGAATGGCCTCCCCATTTACACTCTTGCTTCCTGTTTTCAGATGTCACATCTTTTCTTTAGACAGTGCTTCCAGCCACATCACCGAGGGGGCTGAAGGCCCCTCACAAGTGACTGCAGCTACGAAGGCCTAGAGGTTGGCTCTGGACAGCTGCCCTGCCCCAGCAGCTTTGCAGAGCCTGCTGGTCAGCCTCCTGGTGCTGACCAACTGTGGTTAATTGTTTCTGATCTTGTGTCCAGGTAAGTGAGCTGAGCTGTTCCCCAGTCTGTCTCTGCCTCATGATCAGAGTCCTCCATGCCCCTAGCCCAGGCAGATTGTTTGACATGGAAACTCCAGCCTCAAGATCCACAACCCTCTGCTGGCTTTACTGTGTTCTCTGGCCAGGTCATGAGCTGCAATCCCAGAGCCAGGCTTTTAAGATGAGAAAATTAATTCCTACATTTAACCAAAGGTTTTGGAAAGAAAAGCTTTATCTGTAGTTCTGATCTGGTATTTTAAAAAATCTTCAAATGACTTATGTCCAAAATCAGTGATCTGCCCTTCTTACCCTTCTGCTTTAATTAACTTTGGTTTTCCTTACTACTTGCTTATTCCTTCTGAGTCCTCTTACTTTAAAAAAATCAATCTTGAAGTCTTGATGAGGGTATTTCTAATTCCTCTATGTTTTCACTGTTGGATTTCATCTTATTTACTAAATGGATGATCTTTTTACTTTTTGGAGATTTCAAGGGGCCCAGAGTTCCAGCCATTTAGGAGTAGCAGAAGTGGAAGTGCCAGAGGGTTTGTGGGTATATTGGGGGCAGAAGGCCTTGGAGGTAGGTGAGAAGGAAACGGGTGCATAGTAGGTATGCAGACTACGTGTGCAACAGAGAAGTCAGTGGTACCCTCACGTGTCTTGATTAGGTTGGCTCAGGTGATGTATCACAATAGTTACTTCTAATAATAGTAATGGCTGAGATTTATTGAGAACTTCCTCCGCTCCAGGTATGTTGCATGCATTCTTCACTTATTCTCATATTAGACCCTGTGGGTCCTGAAAAAGAAGTTACTAAGAAGGGCATCTGGTGGCTAACTGGGTTCAAAAGGTAAAAAACAGAGCCTAGTATCCATCTCTATACAGAGGTCTCTCATGCAAACTGAGCTTCAGAGATGAGCCTGCACTAAGGCACCAGCCTTCTGCACTGAACTACCTTTCTGTGCTGTGTTTCTGTGGGCAGAGCTAGCTTTGTAAAGGAGCTCCTGGAATTGTATTTCATCCAATAGGACTGAGATTTCCCTGTCCAATAGGAGCTGTGCAGCTACAACCCCCACATCATCATCTTCAATGACCAATCAGAATGGCTCCATTCTGTCCAATCAGGACAGTGCCTTTTGGACCAATCAAACTACGAGGATTTGGAGTCCTCATTTGTATGAGGATGGACCAATTGGGAAACAACAGGGGCAGGGACTTCTCTCTATATAAGTCAGCTTCCTCTGGCTCTGGCAACCCTTTACTTTTCTGTAGGGGAGAGTAGACAGAGTTTCTCTGGCTGGGCTGCTGCTGAAATCCTGAAGGAGTCTTGCCACAGCAGAGTGGAGCAGGAGGAGCACACCGGAGCAGAGCTGCCTTGCTCTAGGGCTCCTTCACAACCATTCTGTTTCACAGCTCTGCTGAATCACAATTGAACTGTTTGCACTGAGTAAAGTTTCCTTCTTCACACTCCAAATTTGGGATTCTATTTGGCATTGAATTGAGGCCAACCACCTGTTGACAACCCTTAGTGTCCTGCTCCCACAGTCTTGATTTCTCCCTCTAAAACATTTACCTTTTATTATTATCTATGTTTTTACTCTGTCCAGGGGTTTGCTCCTCTAGTTCACCCACATTTTATGGAGGGGTACCATTCTCAGAGTTCATGAGCAGATTTTAGAGTGCTTCCTTGTGGTACTTGTCCAAACTTATGCTCAGAATCCTATGTTCTGAATCTTACACAAACAGTGTACACAAACACACATACCCTCCCCTCAAATAAACATAAAACCCACACATGCCCATAATCTTTAAACACACACAAGCATATATAAACTCCCCAATGAACAAACATAAACACAGCAACACACACAAGCATATAAGTTCGCACTCAATCCTGCTTGCCGTCTTGGCCCTGGCAGGTCCCATTTTCCCTGCCTCTCTTCAGAGGCCTGTGCAACATGAGGCTGGAAGGAAGTGAAACCTGCCTTGACAGGAAGTGAAACAGAATGTTGAGCTTTTTTTCTCCTGCTTCTGACACAGCTGTTGAAGGGACTAAGCAAACAGTCTACAGTTTCTGGAGCTGCTCTAAGGTAACTGGGATCCCCTAGGGTGGGGGTCTGGATGGAGCACTGGGTTTGTGAGGTTACCATAGGTAGCTGGGAAGTTGGGCGCTTAGTCTTTGTTTACCTGGCAGCAGCTGTCCCCTCCTCTCCCCTCTTGGTGGGGTGGAAGAACTTAGGCTTTCTCCACAACAGGTTTTTTGAACATGTTGTGGTCCCAAGGACATTGACTCAGAATCACAAATGCATGATCTGTTCCTTTGTTCTCAGTCTGAAAACAAAGTATTTTTATAGAGTTTTCATTCACCCTCTTCTCGAAGAGAAGGAAGATGGGTAAACATAGCAATAAGGGACTTTTCCCCTCATGCTTGACCAAGCTGGTCCTGACCAGTATTAGATAAATTTTGTCTGGCAGGCCAGGAAGAGTCTCCAGATGCTGAGCCACACAAATAATTTTAGGGTCTTTAGAGAGGATCGAGTGGAAATTTTGGAACTTGGTGGCTTCTGTTATATGTCACTAGGAAGAGAGGGACAAGGGGCTGGAGCCATTGAGTGGAGGATGCAGCATGGAGGTAGATGAAATGGCAATGTAGATGTCTCTGTCCTCTTGCCCTAGAGATTTCAGTTGCAGGCAAACACTGTAGTCTGAGGAGAGATTTGAGGACTTAATGAAGTTGAAGGGTTCTTCAAAAGTCTGGCTCTCTGGTTTGGAGCTATAGCCCCGACCATAACTATAAGACTAGAGTAAATGCTAGTCCTGAAAAGAATCTGGGATATAATGTATTTCAGTGATTACCAAACTTTCCATTTTTGTCATATTTCTGCACCTCTATTTACATAATATATTACTTTAAAATAACTTGCTTAAAAATTTTTTTTATTCAAACTAAACAGTGATATTTTGTATCACTGAAGATACATATATCACAATTTGGGAACCACTGATATAGTCTAATTCACCCTTTTTACAGGAAAGCAATCTAAGACCCTTAGACATTAAGTAATTCACCCAAGGTCTTACAAAGACATACTAATTTGGGACTGTTCCTGAGGCCTCCTATTTTAAGCTCTTGATTTTTTCCAGTATAACATATTATACTTTCAGGTATGCAGAAACAATTCGTAAATGTAATTCAAATAGATAATCATGTAAATTGCTAAACATAGTGCCTAGTAGGAGACTCAATACATACAAGTTTCTTTCCTTCCTCCCTTAAATCCATACTCACTGCCCACCTGGACTAGCCACTCTCTGGAAGCTTTTAGAATCATTTAAATGCTAACATTTTGAAATATCAAGATGATGTATCTTGGTGTCACTGTTGAGTAATTGGCTGTGCTAGGTAGGTATTCAACAAGTCTTTTCAATCTAGAGACACAAGTCTTCAGTTCTGGGACAATTTCTTGTATTTCCTTTATTATCTTATTATTCATTTATATTATTTGTATTAATTTATTTCCTTTTTCTCCCACCTATTTCTCTTTCTTCTGAAATATCTATTATTTGGGTATTGGATTTTCTGAATCAATAACCATCTCATTTTCTTCTCTCCTATTTTGTCATACTTTCTAAAAACCTTTTTTCAATTCCATCTTTTAGTATTGTTTAGTAAAGTTTTAAAATTTTAGCTTCATATTTAAATTTTAAAAGCTCTTTCTCATTTTGTTTATTTTTCTGTTCCTGTTTTATGGATACAATATCTTTTCTTATCTCTGTAAAGATATTTATTATAGTTCTTTTGACTTTTTCTTTTGTTTCCTGCACTGTCTCCGTTTCCCTTTAGTTCCTTCTCTGTGTGTTTTTTTTTTTTTTTTTTTTTTTTAAGTTTCTCTCTCATGTTGGAGCCTTTTTTTCATATGTCTTGTGATACTTTGCTCTATGGTTATATTTAAAAGTGAATCACTAAAAATCTGATTGTAATGTCTTGCTCTATGTGTAAGCAGGCCTTGCTGACCGAAGAGCTCCACTACGAGGAGTCCTTATGTTAACCTTTTATTTGAGAAACTCCTCCTTATCTGTACTTGTAGTTCTTTTCTCTGGGATCTGAGAAAAGAATCCTTCAATATGCTACCTCCTGGTAATCTGAGAACAGAGTGTGAGAATCTGTAGATTTTCACTTACACACTACCTTTTTTAGACCCATTTAGTCTCCATCTGAGCAATTGCCTCTCTTTCAGGCATCTCAATGTTGACGGGTGGCCCATCTGTGTGGCCAGCCCTGCTCTCTCTGCTTTTGGTGGTGGCAGCATCTTTTTTCTGCTCAGCCATACCCATAGATGAAGCACGAAAGCAGCTGTTAATGAGAGAGAAGGCAATCCAACTGGGGGGACAGCTGGTGCTGAAGAAAGAAGAGGAGCTGGCCAATGAGAGACTCATGGCCCTCAAAAAGGCTGAGATGAAGCAGGCCATGGAAACTCAGAAGTTCCCACCCAGCATGCACTTTTTCCAGGCCAAGAATCTCGTTGAGAAAAGTGAGGTGTTTAATATCCTGAAGAAGATGCCAAAAGGTAGAGATTTGGCTGGGTGATTCTGGGGTCCTGGGAAGTTATGAGGAAACTAAACTTAGAGCTTTTATTGTTATTGAAGCTGCCATCCTAAATGGAGCAGTGAGAATGACACTCAGCTACTCTGTGCCTTGTTCTTTCTGGCAAACGAGAAAAGGTGCTGTTCAAAGGTGGCTGCCAGTTTGCCCTGGAAACCAAAAACTCTGCTTCTGAAGAGACTCAGCTTCAGAGGAAGAGCAGGGAGTGGGCCCCGGGTACCACTGGTCTTCCCTGATGAAGCTGGAAAAGCGTCCACCTGTAAGATAGAATCCTAGGATCCTAGTTTTCCCTTCATATCTTCCCTCACATCCCTTTCTTCTAGCCTTTTTCCAGGGGCTAAGTTACCAAATTGGATACATGAAATAGCATCTTGGATAAACACATTTCTAGCAGTATATTTCTATAGTATAAACACATTTCTTTGGATAGTAAAATAATTATCCTGCACATGTAAATAGCACTTTGCAACTCACAAAGGACTTTCCGTTTTAAATTTAATGTTATAGAGATTAAAAAAAAAAAAACTATGAGGTTGGTAAAGTAGCATTCCCAGTTGATAGAGAATGTAAGGTTTAGAGAGGGTGACACCCCAAAGCTCATACATCTGGGACACGTGCCAAGGGGCCAGTGCCAAGGCCAGATGTGAAGATGGAGCAAGAACAGAGGGACAGTGTATACAGTGCCTTGAGGAGCATGAGGGTCAAAACTGGTGTCAGGTCTGAAGGACAAGCCTGGGGCCTCAAATGGTAAAACCTGCAGGCCAGAAACTCAAGTGGAAAGTTATGGGTTGGGTGTTGGGGAGCAGGGTGTGAGGATCAAGGAAAACTTCAAATAGGACTGGGGTGGGAGCAGGGACTGAGGCTCATTCTCATTACATCCCTTCATGCAGTGTTGGGTGACAAGGCTAGAAGCTGATGGAGCCCTAACTCGAACCCTGATCTTTTGCTTCCAAGCCTGACACTCTTCCAGCCTACCATGCTGCCTTCGAAGCCAAGGAAGCCTCATTTTTAAACTAGAACAAAAAAGACAATGGTCATCCTTGGGAGACAAAGGCAGCCTAGAAGTTTTTGAACTGGACAGGGAAGAGTACATTATGTTCAGTTCTGAGGAATGTAGTCAGGCAGAAATCCTTGAGCTTCCCACCACTTTATGTCCATCTACACTGGGCTCACAGCCCCTGAGCCCTGGAATCAATGCCCAACCTACCCCTGCTGCCCTTTTTCTTCCCTTTCCAGGGGCTGCTTTGCATGTCCATGACATCAGCATCTCGAGTATGGACTGGCTGGTGAAAAATGTCACCTACAGGCCCCACTGCCATTTCTGTCTCACTCGAAAGGGGATCCTGATGTTCAAATTTGCTTACCCAACTCCACCCACACCAGCAGAATGTTCAGAGTGGATTTTGTTGGAGAAGTATCGAAAGAAGGTATATAATGTCACAGAGTTTGACAACAGGTGAGTGATGGTTCAGAATGTGTCATGTACCTATCATAGGTGGGTAGAGTGCTGATATGTCTCCCTTGGTACACACCCATATGTAAAAATCTGGCCTTAGAAAAATCAAGAGGCTTTTTCTTTTAACTTTACAGGATACTTTGCTGCAGAAAGGCATTCAACACCTCTTCTGTCCATAGGAAGTATCTGATATTTAAAATTCAATTTGATCAGCAAAAAATATTGACAGCAATACTGTTGTTGCATCAAATGAAATTTGTCTAGATGTTCAATAAGACCAGAAAGAAGAAAAGTTCCCAGCTCCTGGAGCAATGACAGTCTAGCTGGTGGATAAAACAGCTTGAATATATGATGGAAAAATTTCCTAACAAACTTGTATATAGTGATATTATAAGTAATAATTATTTTAATCATATAATCATCTATAGAGTCTATAGAGTACTTTCATGAAGTTATTTCTTTTTACAAATAAAAACCATGAACCTCAGCATGGTTAAGAAAGTTGCCCAAGGCCACACAGTTGGTAAATGGCTAGTTGAGGATACAAACCTGGTCATGTAGGGCCATGTCCAAGGTTATTTCTATTAGACCCATTGTATTAGTCTGCTAGGGCTGCCATCACAGAATATCACAGACTGGGTGACTTAAACAACAGAAAGTTATTTTCTCACTGGTCTGGAATCTAGAAGTCCAAGATCAAAGTGTAGGCAGGCTTGGTTTCTCCTGAGGGCTTTCTCCTTGGCTCTCCTCTCTGTGTCCTCTTGTGTCCTTTCCTCTGTGCACATGCATGTCCTGTGTCTCTGATAACAATCCTATTTGATTGGGGCCTTACCCTTATGATCTCATTTACCCTCAATCACACCCTTAAAGCCCTTATCTCTAAATGCAGTCACACTGGGGGTTAGGGTTTCAACATATGAATTTTGGGGGGACAAAATTTGGTGCACATCACTCCCCAAAGAGAGCTTGGTCTAGGATGTAAGTACATCGGGTCAAATTGGCTAAGCATGCGAAGGGAAGCATGAGAGCCTGGTTGGTGGGAACATCCTACCTGAGCTGTCTCCTGGTGGGTACGAAGCGGGTCTCATGGTTGGAGGCCTCCACTAAAGAGCCTGGATGCATCTCTTTGCCTTTCACCACTGCTCACAATGATGCATCCCAGTTTCCTCTGGGTGGGAGACACAAGGCAGGGCTCCTGCAGGTGCCTTGAGGTAATGACCTGAAGCATGCCTCCTCAACAAACCTCCTTTGTGTTCTGGACAGCCTGCTGAGCAATTTCACTCTGATGACCAAGAACCCCGAGGTGACTTATGCAAACCAAGATATCATCTGGTCTAAGTTTGAAACCATATTCTTTACAATCTCTGGCCTTGTCAACTATGCACCGGTGTTCAGAGACTACATCTACCGGGGCCTGGAGGAGTTCTACCAGGACAATGTGTTCTACCTGGAGCTCAGAGCCATGCTGTGCCCGGTGAGCCAGTCTTTCCTCTCTTCCGTGCTGGCTTGATTTTCAGATCTTACCCCGTAAGTCTTCATAGGTTTCCTACTCTTATACAGTATAGGACTTAATGATGGCTTCATCCCCAAGGGGACAGTGCCTTTTTAGGGGCCACAATGAACAAGGAAACCTGAAATAGACTGGGCTGGCCCTAGCAAAACTGTGACTGTGACCCTCACTGCCATTTTACCTCCCTTTTCTCATGATCCCAACTTCTCACCTTCTCATGGATACATAGTGCCTCCTGGGTGCTCAGGGTTCCCTGGCCTTGGACTCTGAGCAATGTCTTGTGCCTGGACCTTTTTGACCTGTCTTCTTTCATATCAAAATTTAGCTTCCCTGAGTCCCTTAGGACAATGCTCTTGTTATGGGACAGGTGAGGAATCTGGTAAATGGATCTAGTTGCATGTAACAGTGGGGATTGGTAAATTTCTGGGGGCCCTTTCTGTGGAACCCAGTTACATTTTATCTGGGGTCTTCTATGGGCAATGCTGCCATCACATAGGAGCTGGTGAAAAGCCTTGCTCCCTCCCATATGCCCATGACAGTGTCTCCTAGCAGAGCTCAGAGCATGGCTCTGGTGGACTGACAGTGCTGGCTGAAGTGTCTATGTGGAAGGTAAGGGCCTTGTGACCCTCCACCCTCTACTTCCCTTCCTCCCTGGCTGGGGCCCCTTCCTCTCTGCCATCATCTGCTCTTGGTCCAGGCCCTGAGTGGCTTCCTGCACAATGCCTTTCCCTTCACCTTCCTCCCCTCTGGGGACTACAGACTCTCCTTGCTTCCTGTCTGTTCCACCACAGGGGCTTCCTCCCTGATTTCTCTTCAAATCATTCTACACCCAACCTTTTCTTCAAGCTTGGTGGAATAAATTTTAACTCTTTGTCATGAAATGAGAGCCTCTCAATTTTAGAGTGTATTCACCACTTCAATGTTATTACTCTTTTTCTAACCCAACCCCTCCCCCTTTCTCCCTTCCTCCCTATCTCTTTCTTTTTCTCTCCCTTTCTTCTTTAGTGTATTTATTAAACATCTGCAAGCTCCTACTCTGTGTCAGGCACTTGTTAGGTGCTGGGCATACAAAGTCATATAGGACAGAACCTATGTCCTTAGGAAGGAAAACAGTTTCTCTCTGAGAGACTCATGGGTAAACAAATACATGTAACTGATATTCTTGCAGATGTTAAAGAACCTTTACAGGATATAGAGAGAAAATAAAGAAAGAAATGGGTTGGTGTTACCTAATGGGTGGGAGAAAAGACTAACTATGCGTTATAGAGGAAGGAGAATGTTCTAATGAGTCCTGGAAGGTAAGAATGGGTTCACTGAGTTGAAGGGCAAAGGTGAGTGAAGGTATTTCCATCAGTGGGAGTAGCATAAACAAAGGTATAGATTTCTTAGACACTTATTTGGAGCCTATTTGGGACTGTAAGAAGCTCATTATGACTAGAGCCTAAGATTCTAGGCATATTCACTGAAAATAAGACAGTGGAGGTAGACAGGACTAATTATTAATAGTTTGGGCACCACATTAAATGCTGTGTTCTGGAGGTGAAAGGAAACAATTGGATGGTATTAAGCAAGAGAGTGTGAACACATTTGCAATTTGGGCAGATCACTCTGGCAGCACTGGGAAAAATGGATTACAGTGTAAAGGGTCCCCCTGGTGAAAAAGGGAGAAAGTTAGGGACTGGGAGATCAGTAAAGAGACCCGGGAAGCTGCAGGTACAAGATTGTGGAAGACAGAAGCAATGAGAAGGAGGAGATGGATCCAAGCCAGGTGCAGGAGGAAGAATCTTAGGTCTGATGACTATATGGGGTGAGAATTCTACTATGACTTGTTGGCATTTGGCTTGAGTTGATTGGTGGTGACTGTTATGGAGATAGAGAATGCAAGAGGAGGAGCAGGATAGAGAAAGAGAAATGTTCACTTTGCTTTTGAATGTGTAGAGTTGGAGATGCCTATGAAATATCCACATGAAGATGTCCAGGAAGTGATAGGATACATGAGTTTTGAGACCGTAGGAGAGTTCTACTGTGGAAACATAATGCTTGACATTTATCTGCAGATAGGTGATCATTAAAACTAAGAGAGGATAAGGCTCCCATAGAAGACATTAGATGAGAAGAGAAGTGGGCCAAGAGGGGAGTCCTACAAACATCAAATAAGATGTACAGTTTACAAAGGAGCAGTCACAGAGGTAAGAGGGGACTAGGATAGAGCTCTTCTAGAGGTCAAGGAGAAGGGGGTTTCACATGGCAGGGTGAGGTCAAGAAATGTGTAGATTGGAAAGAGCCCATTGGATCTGGAAATTAGGAGGTCACCTTTGATTAGTTACAATGGTATGCTGAGAAGAGAAGCCTAATTTCCAGGAGTAAGAAAAAGGAAATGCACTTGATAAATTTGGGCCAGTTTTGGCTGAATCAAGACTTTGCCTGTGATTTGAAAAAAAAGAAAGAGGGAGGTAGCTAGGAGAGAACACTGGGTCCGAGAGGGTCCTTTTTAGGGTGAGACTTACTTTGCACACATAAGGAAGGAGGCTGGTGAGGTTAAAATAGAGGGAAGAAAGAGGATAAAAGATGACATGATGTTCCTTAGGACAAAAGAAGAGGTCACTCCAGTAGGCAGGAAGTGAGACTGCCCTTGATCCAGAGAACATTCTCCAAGACTGGAGGAAAGGCAGGTGAGGGGCAGATACAGACATTGTAAGGATAAGAATGCAGAACTGAGGGAGGAGGTCCTTCCCACCTCCCCTTACTTCTATAACAGGAAAGCAAAGACATTCACTGAGACTAAGGGAAGAGTGGTGGGTGTTTGAGAGAACCACCTTGGGGGATGGACAGGTTGCTGATCCCAGAAAGATAAACTGATTCCCTAGATCTTGGAAGGGCAGCCTGTGATGGAGATAAGATCTCTGGTAGTTCATGCTGGTGTGTGATTTCCTTCTGTATCACCCTACCCATAGATATAGAAAACGGTTGGATGAAGTCTAGGTTAGCAGGACAAACAAAATGGAAGTACTGAGATGAAGACCTGAGGATAATGACAAGAAAGTGATGGGAGTAATGCTTCATGGGTCTCAGCTGGAGAGCACAGGGAGTGGGTCAATGAGAAGTGTAGATACATGGAGACAAGATGCATGAAGGTAAAGGCATAGGAATTTGTAGGGTGGCTGGTAAGGGAGTAAGCAACCTGAAAAGACAGGAGGCAGGGGAGAAACTAGTAAATTTGAGTTTATCAGAAGCGGAGCTGCTTGGGTGATAAGCTCCCAAGCAAGATTCATGAAGTATCAGTTTGAAGGAATGCGTGTGTCCTTGGGATTTAGCATGCCCAGAAAGACCTAAGATGAAATGGCTTAGGAGAATGGCAGGAATTGGGGTGCAGGAGAAGGGGCCTCTCTTAAAATAAGCTGAGAAAATGGGGTCTTCGGACCACTCTAAGAAAAGGTTAAAGATGACTTTGTTGGTTTGATTTTAAGGAAGGAAGTTTGGAGAGAATAGAATGGAAAGGATTAGAAAGAGTCTAAAAGAAGGGGGACCTATGGAAAATATATATGTTGGAAAAAAACTTGACTTTAGTGTCTTGCATTTGGGCCGGAAGCAAAGGATGATTGGGATTTCCAGTACTCTGAGAGGGACCGACCTCAGATTTACAGACTCCAGCTGGTGGAAGCTCAGGCCTCCATGCTGGAGGGAGGCATCTGTTGAGGAGAGAAGTCCTAGGTGAGTAAGGGCTGCAAGATGATTCTTTTGGTCCGTCTATTGAAGTGAACTTTCCCCAGTACTTTTTTTGTTGGGGGTTTGGGGTTTTGTGGGTGTGGGCTGGATTTCTGAATTTTCTCTTTGGTAGGTTCACGAGAGTTTGAGCTTGTTAAAGGTTCTGAGTGGCTTGGGGAAAGTGACCTTTGGGTAGAGTTCTCTTCTACACTGTATCCAAACTAGTTTGCTCATTTATTCAAATATTTATTGAGTATACCAAGGCCATGGTGACTGACCTTCAAGTCTGGGGCAGGATCCCCAGGATGACATAAATTTGGTTTTGTTACCATATTCCATGGTCTTTATGGGCTCAAAAATTTTATTATCTATACACCCAGAAGTGATAGGGCTCCAGAGGACTAACACATATTGACCAAATTCATTGACTAAATTCATAAGAGACAGATATATAAATAAGAAAGTTCAAATGCTGTTTTTCAGAGAAAACTATCAATCAGACTAGACACTTATGTTTCCTGATTGGGAAATTCTCTCCTTGAAGGCAAATCTTAACCTTTTCTGAAGTTAAATTATAGCCATAAGGGAGTTGGTAAGCCAGAGTCCTAAAAAGCCATGTCACTGAGGCTCCGAGAATCTAAGGGAGTTCATAATAGTGTTCTCAACTTTTGGAAAATCTGATGAAAGCTATCCCACTTTCCCCAGGAGGAAAAAAAAAAAGAAAGTACTAGACTAAATTGACCATTGAAGACTGTGTTTTCACATGTATCCATATATGTCTATAAAATTTTCCTGGAAATGCAATGTATAGCAACTCTGGATATTTTTGCATTCTAAAAATTTTAAATGCTAGGATTCCTAAACTGACTTTACTACCCCCAGTTTGATTTAATGGGTTCAAGGACCCTCTAAGTAAGGATACACCTGCACCAAGAACCAGTAATTCCAGTTTGTGGGTCGATGCTCCTTTCTCCTCTTCTGAAACAAAAACTTTCTTGACTCTCAGCTCTCCCTTTCTCTGCATTCTGGACCCACCTTTTCTCTTAGCTATGTTAATACCTTCCTTGAGGTTAGCTCCAGGCTGGAAGGTGAAGAGTATTTTCTCAGGTGACAGTGTTTTATCTTCACCAGGATCTGATGTTTGTTTGATAGTTTAATTCTGTGTTTCTATATCCAAGTTCTTGGGTGGGAATGAAGCTTACCTTTGCACCTCAATAGAGCTTTCATAAGTTTTGTGAGTACAGTAAATAAGACCTGCACAAACAACCCATTAAAAAGAAAAGAGAGGGTCCAATCCGTCGTCTATTAAGAGAAGAATTTCTGAAGGTGAGGTGACACTGGGCCTGGCCTGTGCAGGGTGTTAGAAACTGCTCTTCCCAGAACAATTTCTTCCCAGAACAATGTCTTCCCATGTTTTGGCCTGGAAAACCCTTCTCTCACCAAGCATGGGCTCCACCCCCTCTAAGTCCATCCTTCTCTCTGGCTCTGGCCTAAGCCCCGCCTGATTCTTGTGTCTGTGGGGGTCCATGTCTTTCCCTTTGTCTCCTATAATGTTGATTTGTTGTCTTATGTTGTCTGTGTCATAACACATAAGCCCTGGTTTTGCAACTAGATTGTGAGCTAGTTCAGACTGGCACCAGATCTGACATTGCCTGGTGTCCTCAGGAGGCATCAATAGGGATAATCATGCTTGGTGGTGGTCCTCAAACCTGGGTGTACATGAGAAAATTCGGAGACAGTGTTTGAATCCCGACCTCCCAGGATTCTAATTCTGTGCTCTAGGGTAGAGCTAGGAAGCTGCAAAGTTAACTAGCTCCTCCTTCCTCCTCCTCGTGATTCTAATGGTCTGATCTAGATCGTTCAAAGAACTCGATCTGAATTCATTGCCTCATTTGAGCCTCATAACAACCCTGCATTTTACAGATGTGGAGACTGAGGCTTGCAAAGGTCAAAGAACTTGACTAAGGTCACGTTGGTGGTAAGGAGTGACCAGTAAGGTAAGGAATGACTGTGGCAGCCACACTCCTCTTATCCAGCTTGATTCTCTAGTCCTTCCACCGGAAATTGAAAGCCCCCAGTATGCACTGGGCTGATGCTTTACACAGAGGGAGTTGGCCCCTGCTAGTGGAGTCGCTTCCTGTTGGGCCAATTCTGGTAGCTTTCTCAGTGTGGGGAGTAGTGGGGGAGATCCAGGCGGAGCAGAGGGCAGCAGTGGGTGGGAGAAACTTGCAGAGAGAGTTCGGTGTGGGTGGTTTTGAAGGTTGTTGATTTTCATCTTGAGCCTGGCGGGGAAGTATTTGGGGGAAGTTGTTGAGAAATTGAATTGGAGGGACAGAAAAAGGCCAGAGCCTGGTTTCCTGTCTAGCCTTCCCCCTTTCTGCGGTTGACCCTACCGAGTGGGGAGACTTGGACTCCAGGGCATTTACCCTGGGGACCCCACCCAGCTCTTCCCCTCTCCCCACTCTGCCCTACCCCAACCTCCCCCACCATTCCCCAGCCAGTCTTCCTAGAAGGTGGAGGGCTGCTGGGATCTGGGATTCTGGTAGAGGCTGAGGGGGATGGGATTTGACCATTTGTTCTGGTCTGACCCTGGAACAAAGGCCTCTTGCAATAGAGAGTCTATGCCTTAATGCCCCCCATTAGCCAGGGTAGGGGGAGCCATCAACACATTAACAACTAAAAACCGTCTGCTCTGGAATTCTTTTGCTGAGCCGCACTACCTCCCCCTCTTGCTTGTGGGGCTAATTCAGGGCCTGGGATGATGTTGATGGACTATCCTGGCTGCTCAGCCTCCTATTGTGTTACTAATGCTCGATAACAAAGGCTACTTGCCTTTAGCAACAGTTGCTAGGCGGGTCTTATCTCCTGGGCTTCAGTCCCTTCCCCCACGGCCTGAGTCTGAAATGCAGACTAGGTCCCGGCCAGTCTTCAGAGTGGAACTCTTATAACCTGAGAGTTATCAACAGGAGATGGCCCTGCTGGCACTTACTGATGGTGGTGGTGGTTGGGGAAGGGGCGGTCTTAGGAAGACAGAGGTCAGTGGCAAAGAGAACCCATGATGGTCATTCGAGACACTTCTTGGCTGCTGTCACTTGTGTAACAAGCAGTGCTTGTCCTCTCCTCATCCCCTGCCCCCTAGATTTTTCCTGGATTCTTAGCATACCAGTCATTAAATATTTCACCTGGCTTTTTGCTGAAGTGCCCACTGTTTCACGTTATTGGTGTTACTCTGCAAGAATAGTGACAATAGCATTTATCTTACCAGGCTGTAATTGTGCTATTTACCTGTCTGTCAAATCGACAAAACTGGTAGGTCTTAACCCTGGCTGTATATTATACATTAGAGTCACCTGGGGGAGTTAAAAAATAAACAGGTTCTAGCCCAGAGATTCCCTAGGTAATTCTAATGTGTAGCGAGGACCAAGATTCTGAGATGCCCTGACACTAGAGTATAAAGGTGAGGGCAGGGACCACTCCTATGACAGGAGACAATGAGTCAGCAAGATTCTGAAACTTGGCAGACCTCCAGCTCCAACTATGCAGTAAGACTGAGCTCCTTAAGCCTCAAAATCTTTATCTGTAAAATGAGACCTACCTAATAGTGTGGTTTTGAGGATATGATATAAAGTTCTTGGCATATGCCTAACACACAGAAGCTCAATTAATGCTTGTTAAATGAATCATGTTCTAGTAGTGAAAGCCATTTGCCTTGGGAGTTAGAAATTCTGAGTCCTAGTTTCTGGTCTGATGCAAACTAATTTTTGCATTTGTGACCTTGAGCAACTCTGCTCCCAAATTTCCCTTCTGTTCCTTTCAGCTTCAAATTTCTGTAAGTCCATGATATCAGACAATAAAACTTTGTAATCTTATATTGGTTTATGAAAGTAATATGTATTTCGAATAGTTTTTCCAGAAATTTACAGTTTCTCAATTAAACTGTAGTTAAAATTGAGATAATCTAAATTGAGTCCAATGTGTTTTTAATTCAGGAGGACTTGTTACATGGATATAGCAGTTTTTTTATCATTTAGTCTTAGATGAATGACACAACATTGTCTACTTGTACTTACAGATTGTTAGGACAACTGCAGATTTCAAGTTATTTTTCTGTATCTGGTGATAAAATTGTAATGATAATAATGTTATTCATAGTTATCATTTCTAAGTGATTTACAAATATTAACTCTTTTCATCCTTGCTATGATTCTGTGAGATAGGATTGATTTGAGAGAGTGTATCTCCACTGGGAACTTGAACCCAGAAGGCCGACCAGAACCTCCAAACCAGCTGACAAGTTTCCTCCAACACCTGGCTTCACAGAAGCGTATTAACCGCACAAGCTGGAAGACTGGGAGGGGTTGCAGGTGTCTCCACTGGAAAGGGAGTGCTCTTAAGCATTCAGATTCTGTCTTAGGTGCTTCTAGTAAGCCTACAGTTTCTTTGCCTAAGGCCAGAGGCCCAGGAGTACAGGGCACCAGGAGACCAGGAAACACTTGGGATGTAGCTTCAGCATCTGCAGCCCCAGGAGCCAGATCCTGTCTCCATGGCTGCCCGTGTTATGGGAACTTATAGTGGGATTGGAATGCCTGGCTTTTCCTGGGATAAGTACTGGAATGACAGAATCAGTGACTTGGAACCATTGCCATATGCAAGCCCCCATCAGGCCTCTGTTTGTATCATTCGCACAGCTCTCCATACCTGATTAATCTATCAGATATCTTCTTTTAGGTAGAATTGTTATTTGTTGATTTTTTTTAAGGTTCTTTATTTTGTCTTCCTTCTGTTCTGCTAGCACTGCTCCACCAGTCACCTCTCAAAAATCCATCTATTCATCCATTCAAACATGCTGCCAGGGGCTTAGTGCTTTTAAAACTCCAAGGAGATAACATTCTTCTTAAGTTAATGCTTCTTTATGGAGCTCCCACTCTGGTGCTATAGGGCAGTGGTCCCTAGCCTCTTTGGCACCAGGGACCAGTGCTCCTATAAGAATCTAATGCCTGATGATCTGAGGTAGAGCTGAGGCAGTGATACTAGTGCTGGGGAGCAGCTGTAAATACAGATGAAGCTTAGCTCTCCTGCGCTGCTCACCTTCTGCTGTGTGGCCCAGTTCCTAACAGGCCACAGACCAGTACCAGTCCATTGCCCAAGGGGTTGAGGACCCCTGCTATAAGGAAGGAGTTGGGAAGATCAAAACTACAAACTATGTGGACCATACCCTCATGGGTTTACCATCCAGTTGGGGTGGTTAACTCTGGACAGGTGTCTCAGTAATGACAGAGCAGTCAGGCATGAGGCAGAAAACTATTGTCCTTCCCTTCTGTTGATCAGGCAGGTTATGCAAAGAGGACTTCAAGTAACAATTTTGGGTTGGGTTAATGCAATGATTCTCAAACCTTTACACTCAAAAATTATTTAAGGACCCCCAAAGAGCTTTTGTTTTTATGGATTAGACCTAGTTTATCCTGTTAATATAGTGTGTAATAGAAAATACAACTGAGAAATTGCCAAAGCACAAGACTACACAAGTGCACAAGTAATTCTCTGTCAGAGCAATGTTGTCACTTATACATGATGTAGCTTCAGGAAAATTCTGAACACTTTATGATAGAATAACATTTAAAATGACAACATCTTAAAATTTTATGAAGAGAGTTGTGACTTTGTAGACTGCCTGAAAAAGTCTAGGGGACCCATAGGGGTTCCCCAATCACACTTTGAAAATCTCTGGGATACAGCATATAGGTTCTTGCAGGATTAAAGATTTGAAGATTCTAATGGAGTGCCTGGAAGTCTGTCAAAGCCTTGGTCAGTGATAGGAAAAGCTCTAAAAATCCTTGGTAAAGTAAGAGAGAGAGAAAGTAACTTTGTATTTGTCTTTGGTTGTGTTCTTGGGGCCTGCAAATTAAACTAACAAAAGCCACATTAACAGAAGAAAAGACATTCGACGTTAATATTTAATTTTTATGTGCATGGAGGCCTTCATAGAAAAGAGGTGAATACCCAAAGAAGTGGGTAGACCAGGTGCTTCCATACTATTTTAACAAATGGCGATAAATGGTGGAGAAGTGACAAGACTAAGGAAAAGGAGTTTGGGCTTCTAGGGGCAGTAAATTGGGGGAAGGTAAATATATGGGGGAAAGGAGTAGAAAATAAAGGTTATTTTAGTAAGGTTTGTTTGTGCAGACCAACCTGGGCACTGATTTTCTGTCTCAGGGATAAGAATTGCACTCCTTCTAATACAGGAGAGGGAAGGGTGACATGTCTACAAACAAATTTATGTTCGTTTAGGCAGAAAAGAAGAGGGTAAAGACTTCTGTCTGTGTTTGCTGCTGTTTAATTAATTACCTTCAGCTCAAAATTATCCTTTTGTAAAGTGGCATATTTTGGGATAACATGATCGTACTGGGATCATACTGATCGCCTTCAGTAAATCATAATAATAATGGGCAATACTAGATATTGAGTTAACAGTACCTAAGTTTCTGCCCTCTGGAAAGTCCTGGCACCCTTTAACAGTCAGTAAGTCTGAGCAGGTCCACTGGCCCAGGCAGAGCAATCAAAGAAATTCCAGCCAGGAACAGTGCGCCCAGGGGGCTGATGCGGCCTTGGAGAGGAGTGTGCGGAATGCCAGGCTTCACTGGGGCAGCAGCAGAGGAAACTAAAGAGCAAAGCCCAGCGGGGCCAAGAGAAGGGGCTGCAGAGAACTTCCTGCTCACTCCACACCCGGAGCAGCAGAGCGGAATCCCCACCGCTCTGCCCGAGAGAAAGAGCAATAGGCTGTTCTATGGGTCTGGGGAGAAGAGGCCTGCTGGGGAGGCTGACCAGGGACAAAGGGAAGGACTCACAATGGTGCAGCCAGGTGGGAAATGGGAGGTCCCCTGGGCTGGGGAGAGTGGCATGAGGCTAGTACCTGGTGGGAAACGAGAAGAGAGCACCTGGCTGCTGTGACGCTGGGGAAATGAGAGTTGACTGCTCTGTGCAGAAAGGATTTTTCTCTTCTGGGATGATGAGCTCCCATTTCGCCTCTTGGCCTCAGCTGCCTGAACCCCCGGCAACTCTGGCTCTGTGTAGAGCCCCTGTTTCTTAGGCCAGGACCAGTAACCCTTTAGCCACAGGCCACCTGGGATTAACTGGTTTGCTTGCAGAGCCACCTCCCCATTTCCTGTTTATCAAATCCTTCTCACCTCTCAAGGCTCCATTCCAGTGCCTTTCCCCCAGGAGTGCTCCTACCCAGTTAAAGGAACCCCTTCTTCCTCTGAGACCCCATATATTTGTATTAGTGAAGAGTCTATCTCTCCACTAAAGTACAGGCTCCCTGAGGCCAGGCATCCTGTCTTACAGCATTTGTTTATCCTTCGCAAGGCCTAACCCAACGTACTGTGTACTGTGGGCCTTAATTAATGTCCGTGGAAATAAATGGAATTCTGTATATAATTTCTTCCTATCCCCCCTCACCCTGTAATCTGCAAAAACTCCCATATCTTGTCCTGACCTAGAACTACCAACGTATATTAACTACCACACTGAGCTGGGTGAGACCTGGCCCAGTGACGGGAAGGGCTGAGGGAGCTGCAGGGGACAAACTCCTCTTACCGCAGCAGTTTGGAGTGGCTCAACCTGGGAGTAGGCTCTTTAAAGGGGTCTCCTTTACACTCCTTCCTTATTATGTTTCCCCCTTCCCCACTTCATCTCTTCCCTTTGTTTTGCCTCCTGTCCATTCCTGGATCTTCTAACCATGTTACTCTTGGTGTCCCTAGCAGCTGTGGCCACCTCAGGAGTACTCAACTTGGGGGTGGAAGAGGGGAGATGAAATGGGTCTTTGGACCACTCTTTCTGACTTGTGTCTTGCCCCAACTGATCTGTCTTTCATTCATTATACAAATACTTACTGAGCACCTACCACGTGCCAGGCACTGTTCTAGGTGTGGACCCAGCAATGAATGAGACAGGCAGACATCCCAGCCACATAACATCAAAGAGTATCATCGTCCCAGACGGGGTAGGACTGTCTCTGATAAATGTCAGAGGCTGTTGAAGGCATTGAACGAATAAATTGCAAAGTGCAACTTGGTTTTAGAGATAATTGGTGGTGGGAATGAAGTTTTGCTCTGCTTATCTCTGATGCCTGGTCAGGACATTGCTTCCCCCCTCCCCAGGTGTACGAACTGAATGGGATGATCCATAACCAAGAGTGGTCAGTGAGGACCTACAGAGAAGTGGCTGGTATGTTTGCAAAAGAGCATCCTGGCTTTATTGGACTCAAACTCATTTATTCGGATCACAGGTGAGAGAGAACATGGCTGAAACCGCAAGAGTTGGGAGAATGAGATGTGGGCAGAGCCCCTAGGCTGGGAAGGGATCGGGGAGGAGAAAGAGGGGTAAGAAGGGAGGCTGGGGGCCAGAGACCCCTCCATGCCAAAGGGCCCTGGGCTCAGCTTGTGCGTTTGTGTGTGAGTGCAAAAACCTGTCTCTGAAATCGCTTCTAGTTTGAATCTCTACAACTAGACTGAAATGAAGAACTGGGGCAATTTTCCAGATAATTCTAGGCTGTGATCCTGCATCTGCTGGGGTAACTCAGTTACAGGTGTAATGTTTTTGCCTGAATGTTTGGATAATGGCCCATTTCTTTGTTT
Organism: Eidolon dupreanum; assembly: GCA_028627145.1. Lineage (NCBI taxonomy): Eukaryota > Metazoa > Chordata > Mammalia > Chiroptera > Pteropodidae > Eidolon > Eidolon dupreanum. The sequence goes on along the minus strand of CM053503.1, from coordinate 79,019,127 downwards.
CAATTTGCCACGGGGATTCTGCCTAAAGTCAGCCTTGTGAGGTGTGTGGCTTTGTACAAGGGCTTGGTTGGTACCAGCCCCTGAGTGACAGCTGTCTCAGCGTCTGTGTGTGGAGACTCCATAGCAGCATGTGTGTATGTGGCCAGGTGGGATGAAGAAAGACCCATTCTTTCCCTAAGCAAGTGCAGAAAGCCTTAGAGCTTTATTTTCTTTCCGATTTTACCAAAGAGCTCTCCACTCTTGCCCAAGAACAGCCAAAGTCCTGTGACTGCCCAAGCCTAGAGATGTAAGGGCAAGCAGCCATGGGGATCGCACCCCTCAGGGGTCTAAAAGGCAGTCAGACTTCCCAGGAGCCTCCTCTCTGGCCCCACCCCCTGATCGCCTCCCCTCCATGTGAGGGTCTGGGGCCCTCAGGAGCTGAGGCCTGCACCTGTGTGCTCGTCAGCCTGGATAGGCCCAGTGGTTCTGCTCAGAGGTTCCCTGTAAGCCGAGGCAGGGAAGGTGTTAGGGCTGAGCTGCAGTGTTCCCAAAGGGCTCTGTAGGAGAGGGAATGGGTAGGTGTAGGAGGACAAATTTGGGCCCACAGAAATGAGGATTGGAACAAGTGAGCCAGTTGCCAGGCAGAGACCTTCCTCCCCTCGCTGGGTTGTGCAAGGCCTTTTCTTTTGTTGCTTCTGTTGTTGTGCTGCTCACTCTGTCCCTATTCTGTACTTGAAGGGAAAGAGGTGCAGAGGGAGGTAAGAGCTTGGTTAGGTGGTTTCTGGCGTGCCCAGGCCTTGCTGACTTCAGAGGAAGAAGATATACAGTTGTCAGGTCTAGCTGACCCAACAGGGACTCAGGTGACCTGTGGCATTTCACACGTGTCCAGTGAACAGAGAGCTGGCCTCTGTACTGCACCCACTTCCAGGACCCATCCTCTTACAGATACAGGACAAGTTTTTGACAAGGCCACTTTGCTTCATCCAGATGTAGACCAATAAAACTTGTCTCACAAGTCCTCTTACCTCACCTGCTTTTGAGACTGTGGGGCCAGCTTGAGCCAGCCAGAGTCCTCAACAGGCATTGATTTGGGTTAAATATCTCTTGGCTATAGCCACTTAAAGGGATCACAATAGCCCAGTTGAGGTGGGCCGTGGGGACAGATGGTGCTGAGGCTTTAGGAAATGGTCACCACATACCCTGGACTGGACTAGGCCAGACCAGCCATGGGCGCTGAGGGAGCTGCTGGGCACATAGCTCCCTCAGCACCAAACCACACTGTCTCCCATGCTTCTCTCTCTTTCTCACAGATTCAAAAACATGTCCCTCATCATGAAATCCATCAAAACAGCCATGACGCTTCGAACCAGGTTCCCCAGGATGGTCGCAGGGTTTGACCTGGTAACTGTCTCCGCACAGCAAGGCAGCTCTTGTGAAGGGCCGGGCAGTACCTGCGGAAACCCTCTGCAGAGGCTCAGGCTGCTGACCGCCTGCTCGGAGTTTAGTGCTGACCCTTTCTAGGGACCTGCAGGGGTATGACAGTCACCAGAGAAGGGAAAGCGGAAAAGGCCATACTGCTAAAACAGGAAGTACCAGAATAGGGAAAGGATTCAGTAAGTTGGAGCAATAATGGTGTGTGGGCTTGTTCCCACTCCCCTGCCTTCTGTCTTCGTTCCTAGCCTGCTCTGCTCACCTGCATCTGCTCCGCAAAGCTCAGCACATGGACCAGTGTCTGGAAGTGGAGAGGCCACACTGTCAGGGCTGTGAAAGCTGTCCCTCCCTCTCAACCCGTTTGCTCCTCCGGCTATGTTTGAAGCTGCACATCCATAGGTGGTGTTGCCACCCCTCCTCCCCCACCAAATCAAAGCCATAGCTGTGTACTGGTAGCCAGGCCATACTTCCCCCATGATGACTCATTAATCTCATTCATGCACTCCGACACTCTCTTATAGAATCCGACTAACTAGAGCCCCAGGAAGTGGATTTCAAGGAATTGTTTTGTTTGGACCCAGGATGTCCTCCTGTGATCCTTGGGGGTGACTCAAAGGGATCTGCTTTCCAGAAAAGGAGCATAAGTCCCTCCCATCTCAGCTTTTCCCTCTGTGTGCGGCACTGACAAAGGCGCCTGAGTGGGATTACTTCTAGTATGGAGCTTTTGGAAGAGTCCATATGAGGACTATAATGAGCAAGTCCTCGTGGGCAATGGGAGTCCGAGGAGGATTAGGTAGCTGTTCAAGGGGTCTGCTCACAAGCTCCAAGTTTCTTTTAGGCCTACGCTCCATTCTACTGCACCGAATATCCATATTTGTTTTATTATAGAAATGTGTTATCTCCTCCCCAAATCATAATTGGTGTTCTGAAGGTACTCTTACTACTGACATATAGCCACAAAGCCCCAGGGCATGTGTGGCTTAGATGAAAAGTATGATTTGGGGGTGGTTGCTTCTCTGGTTAGTTAGAGCTGAGTAGCTGAATCACAGAGGGATTCTACCAGGAAACTGACCCACCCAGGGACCCACCTGAGATGAGTGTCTGAGCAGCATCCCCACTTTTCCTGGACCAGTTCTCCTGGCTCGCTCTCTCTCTCTCCCTCTCCCCCTCACACTCGCTCTGCCTCTTTCACTCTCAGTCTCTCCCTCTCTTGTTCTATCTGTCACTCTCTTGTTCTCTATCTTTCTCTGTTTTCCTTGCTTTCTCTGTCACTGTCTCTCCCCTAAGGAGCTCAGGGCTAAAGCATAGGGACTTGGAAGGTAGAGCAAGAAGACAAGATGGGAGGGCTGAGAGGATACAAGGTACAGCCTCTGACTAAGGCGGAAGTCATTTTGGGGCAAGAAAGCACTCTTTTCTGCTGAAATTCTGCTACTGGTTATTCTTAAAAGCTGTGTGACTAAGGCCTCAAGCAGTAGTGGCAGGGTATAAGAAAGGGTGTTCACAGGCTACAGGAGGTACCATCAACAAAGCAAGGCATGGACCATGCAGACAGTTCCACATTCCTTCCTCTCTGTCCTGCAGGTGGGGCGCGAGGATACTGGCTACTCATTATACTACTACAAGGAGGCTTTGATGATTCCAGCCTTGCAAGGTTTTAAACTGCCTTACTTTTTTCATGCTGGAGAGACAGGTGAGCCATGTGGAGATAATTAGAAGGCCAGAGGAGGTGATGGATGGGAGGGCTCTGCATGGTTGCTCAACAGTACTGATGGGATACCGGGGCAGTATAGTTTTAGTTGAGTCATTTTATGACTCCTGTCCCTTTCAAATGTATTATGATTTAATCCTGCCAGTAGTGTTAAATCTCCAGAGAAGGAATAACAATGCAAATAACAGGATCAGGCACTTTACATATATTATTTCTGATTCTCACCCCAGTCTTGCTAGGAAGATGTTTTTATTCTTATTTAATAGATGAAGCACCCAAAGCTCCAAGCTTAAGTAGTATTGTCCAAGGGTAAGTAGTGGAGTCTGAATTTGAGCCCTTTTTGATGGTCTTCATTTCATAATGAGTGAATTGTGCCTGAGAAGTAAACTCACCTGTTTAAAGTCACACACTGGTAAGTGGCCGAAGAGAGACTAGAACCAGGCCTGCCCTGGCATCTAAGAGGCGCTGTCCACGCTCAACAGTGCTGAAAAGGGGACCCCCCCCCCCATTTGCAAGGGGCCTGACTGCCATTGTTTCTGAAATACCATTAGCCCAGCACACCTTTGTTCCCCAAAGCTCAATTTGAGAGCTTGGTCATCTCTCAGCCCCTGCCATATTCCAGTTCTTAAAATGTGTAAACTCTAAGCAAAAGGAGTCCTAGATCATCGCTGAAATTTTAGATCAAAACGAAAATTGTGGGGCCTAGACCAGGAGGAAAGCTTGCTGCTGATCACCCCTGGCATCTCTGAGTAACTTAGGTGCATGTCATCCTCAGGGGACCAAGGAGATGAGGAGAGAGCAGTGGGGAGCTTGAATCTGACAACCAGGCTTAAACCTTGGTTTATCAAACCATCTCTCAGAGAAAGAGTCTGAGTGCATTTGCCCCTTTTTCTTGACATTTCAAGTCAATTTAGATCCAATTTAGATCAAAGCTATTCTAGAAGAGTTAAAGAATTATTTGTGGGGGATTCGGTAAGAGAGTAGGGGATTGTTGATGTTGAAGAGCCTGTGACCTAGTTGGAAAATCATACTTACTGGTGTGAAATCATTTCAACAGTGTGAAACACTATAATACAAGACCCAACCAAATTCTAAGATGCATGGTCCTAGGAGATTTTGCCAGGACTTGGGTATTTAATACTCAAGAGTAATGTCCTTATTATTTTTTTTTTTTTAAAGAAGAAAGTACTAGGTAGGAAACCAGTGAAAATCCACTTAAAACACTTGCCATAATTGGCAGTGGGAATTCTTGGTTTTATTCCTAAAAATAAGAAAAGTGGAATATTCATATTTTACATTCCTGCTGAGAATGGCGTGCATGCATCCAGCAGGTTTTACAGTAAGGTAATTTGTTTATCTCGCATAATACACAATCTCTGCAGTCCTCATTGAGTCTGGGATTTCGCCTCACTTTGTTTTGAGATGGTGAAGTCATATTCAGGTGTGACTACATCTAGTGAAGTGAAAAACAAGATGTGTCTTCCAGGGCATCTCTTTTTATTAAGGAGGAAGCCCCAGGAGCTCCCTATCAGTAACCTCTCAGGCCAGCATTAGGACTATCCTAGCTGCGAAGGAAGTTAGGAGAATCAGGACCTGTCATTTTCACCCTCAGCAAGGAAGGTGAAGTGGAATGTCTGGGAGGAGGCAGCCAACAGCATCTGCCACCACTTTGTTCGTACTGGCCATTTTGATCTTGAAATTGATATTGTCCCAAGAGTACTGTTAAAGATATAAATTAAAGTAAGTACATACAAATAATTATATTGACAGAGTCTGCAACACGTTGTTGTAAAGATTATAAACAAAAAATTCCCAGAAAATAGCTCTGGAAACAAACAAAAAGTGGAAAGAAATGAGACTGTGGGGTCAGATAAACTAAGGTTTGAAACCCAGTTTTGCTACTTACTAGCTGAGTATCCTTGTTCAATTTATAAAGCCTATGTAAGTTTCAACTTCCTCATTTGTTATATACATATATATACATACACACATACATAAAATAAAGGCATGCCATACCTCTCTTTAACATTTTTATAAGGAAAGTGTGTGTGTGTGTGTATGTGTGTGTGTGTGTGTGTGTGTGTGTGTGTGTGTGTGTGTGTGTGTTTATCTTCCTTTTCTTGCTTGGGGTGTCTGGAAACCTTTAACTGAGGATGATCTGTGGGTCAGATCCATCCTATTGAACATTACCCCTTTATCCCTAGACTGGCAGGGTACTTCCATAGACAAAAACCTTCTGGATGCCCTAATACTGAACTCTACCAGGATTGGCCATGGATTTGCTTTGATCAAACACCCAGCAGTCTGGACTGAGTCATGGAAAAGAGACATTCCCATAGAAGTCTGTCCCATCTCTAATCAGGTAGGCATGATCCATGGAACCCATCCATATGATTTTCTCCTCTAACCTCAACCTCTGCTGATTCCCAAACTTCTTATATAATTTCTTTCTCCTTAACTCACTTGTTTTCTGTATTCCTCCACTCTCTTACTACAATTAGTAAAGTTATTTAGGAATGTCCCTTTGCCTAAGTCATTCATAATAATGAGGCAGCAGTGAGGGTCCCCAATGGGGTGGCATTTTGGACAAAGCTGTGGACAAAGCTAAAGGGACATTGGGGTGGCCAGTGAAGTGGCAGGGATGATAGATTCTGCTGCTCTTGTAGTTGCTCAGTGTCTTCTGAACCTGCTTGTCTTGCGTGTTCAGGAGGGCTGCTCTGAGTAGGACCAAGAGTATGACCAGATGCTTGTAGTGGTGATGAAACCTGGAGGAAGAACATGAGGACTGGCTCTGCTCCTTGTGTTAAGACTTTGCCCAGAAGTCATCCCAATGTTCAGAATGGGGATGGGGATAAGAAATAACCTGAATATGCTTCATGGTCTTACCTTCCTTTTGACAACTCTTTTCATGGATTAAAGTTTGTCCTTCTCTTTTGCCTCCTATTGGGCAGGTTCTGAAACTGGTGTCTGACTTGAGAAACCACCCTGCAGCTGTTCTAATGGCCACTGGGTACCCCATGGTCATCAGCTCTGATGACCCAGCTGTCTTTGGTGCCAAAGGCTTGTCCTATGATTTCTATGAGGCCTTCATGGGCATTGGTGGGATGACGGCTGACCTGAGGACACTCAAACAGCTGGCCATGAACTCTATCAAGTGAGTCACCAGATCCCAACTCCTTCTCCTGTTCTACAACTTGTGTTTACCTCCCTTAGAGGTTTGGAACAGAAGCCTGGAAGGTTTCTGTGGGTTTTCCCCACACTGTAGCTGTGTTGTTATTGCTCTTGGACTGGGCAGGCATGTGTTCTGCTACCATCTGAGGTTCCCTCATACTTCCTATCCTGTTACCCAGCCCCTTCCCTGAGGCTGACTAGGGTGCCTCTTTTTCTACAGGTACAGTACCCTGTTGGATACTGAGAAAAAGGCTGCCATGAAAACCTGGGAGGAGAGATGGAATAACTTTGTAGCTGATCTGGCCAGGAGGCCAGAGTGAGAAGACAGCCATTTATTACCCCATTCCTCTGCTTCCTTTCATAGGCTGTCTCCACTTTCTCTCAATTATTCTTGAATCCACTCCAGTATATTCTCCACCTCCATTTATTTATAAAAACCAATCTTGTGAAAGTATCAACGGCCTCTATATTGTTTAATGTCTCAGAAATACTTGATCAGTTGACTGAAAATATGTTTGAAATACCTTTCTCTCAACCTTAGGGACATCGACTTTCTTGGTTTGCTCCTTTTTCTCTGGCCATTGCATCCGTGTCCCTTTTCCAGATGCTCTTTCTCTATCTGATCTCTCTGTTGGATTTTCTCAGTACTCACTCCTTCCTCTATTCTGTTCTTGTCTCTTTGCTTCCCTTCTCTTTTCTCTTCTCTTCTCACTTAATAATCTTTTACTAGGTAGTTTCTTTCATTCTTTTACTTTTAAATACCACTTATTTGCTGACGATTCCTAAATTTATTTATTCATTTGGATGACTCATGGAAATCTCAGAATCCTAATATGCGCAATTTTGAACTCTCAGTCTCTTCCCTTTCACCCTTTTCCTGTTTTTCCTCGTCCTGGTAAATGACACCTCCATCCATTGCACCCAGCAATTTTCAGTGAAGTTCTCAATACTGTTCTCTCCCCTGCTCCCTACACAAAATGTATCTTGAATCATCCATACCTCCCACCTGCCACCTCTTGCCTGATTTTCAATAGCCTTCTGACTGATCGTCCCTTTCTTCTCTTTGCCTTTTCCAATTCATTTTTCACAGAGCAATGATTTTTTAAAAATTAAATTAATTTAGGTTATTCCATTGCTTATAACTCAGTGTACTTAGAAAATCCCAAATGTCTCAGCAGAGCATAAAGCATCCTGTTTAATCTGAATCCCTTCCAGCATCATCCTTCCCATGTCACCCATAGTACATCAGGCTCTGGCCACACTGGTCCTTTGGTTCCTCAAATATCCCAAGCTCTATCCTGCATCAGGGTCTTTTCTCATTCTGTCTGCCTGGAATGTTCTTTCTTTCCACTTTTGTCTAACTAATTCCTGTTCACCCTTCAGGTTTCAGGTTTTACGTTATTATCTCAGAAATGTTTCCCAGACACCCTAACCTGCTATTTTCAAGCAAGGAAAACTTGCTTGTTTCCTTCATGACTCTTGTTACAATTTGTCATTTTATGTTTATTTCTGTGTTCATAGTCTCCTTCCCACCAGACTGTAAGCTCCATGTGGGCAGGCACTAATGATTATTTCATATACATATACACTATAAACACAGAGCCCAGCTCCATGCCCTAAACCTAGTCAGTACTCAGTGAAAGATGTGTTGAATGGACATAACCTGTATGTTTTGAGCTGGTTGCTAAAATAGGAGGGAGCAGAGCAGAGTCTCTCCGAACAGAAGACCTCATGTGATCAGATTCTGGTTCCTAGCCTGGTCTTTGGGAGAAGGAAGGAAAGAGGCCATTCCCATCCTCACTTGCCTAAAGATGTGAAGGAGAATCAAAGAATTCATTAAAAGTCCCAAGTAAATGTCTTCTCATCTGTTATCCATCACCTGCATCAGAACTCTCAGGCAGAAGCCAACCCTCTCTCCATTTGTAGTTCATCACTGTTAGTTTATGACACTGGGAAAAGCCTTGCTGACTAGGGGTCCTCAACCACAGGCTGGTACCTAGATGGAACAAGATGACCTCTAAGATCCTGTCTAATTCTTATAGTCTTTGATTCATTGGCTTCACCAATCTTAGTAGATGGTGCATAGGTCCCAACTCAGCTGACTTACATTTAATAAATAGTGAAAATGGAACTTAGCATGATGGGCTTCTGTAGCAAGTTGCCATAGCTAAAGGGTCTCCCAGGAGTGTATTTCTCTGGTCTGGACTCGATGTGATCTGTTTTGGCAAAATAAACCAACTACAGTCTTGCCTTCATGCCTGGCTCAAAGGCTGAGTCCTAACACAGAACTAGAAACAGCAACAGTACCAGTCTCTGAGTTATGAAGATCTGGGAAACGGATTGCAGCGTCCTCAGACCTAAGCAACGATTTTGTGAGGGGGTGGAGTAGACAAAGCTGATTTCACTCATTCCTCCTGTAGGACTTTCCAGAGGGCACTCTGACATTTATGCCTTTTGGAAAAATGTGTGCATTGATTGAATTTTTGTAAATGAAATCATGATACACTCAGAATATCTGCAGCAGAGCCTTCTGTTAAAACAAGATTTTGAAATTTGAATTCATGTACTCCATATTTATTTATTTATTTCTTAGAATGAGGTTAAATCTTTTTTTATTCTTTGTCAGATAAATTGTCTGAGCTGGGAAAAATCTAAAGGCCAAGGACATAGAGAGTTCCTGACTTGTGAGTCTTGTTGCACAGCAAGTCCCCATAATCTGGCCCACGACGGATCCCGGTCTGGCCTCTTCCTCCTGGGTCCTTGAGCTTTTGCTTCAGTCAGTACAGCTTCTGGGGAAAGGCGGGGGGCCTTTGGGAAATTCAGACTCGGGGATCGTTGCAGATGCGAATCATCCTCTTTCTCAGATTAGAAGTTGGGATCCAACCTCAGGGAAAACCATAGAACATTTGTCTTATTATCTTAAAATCATGTGAAACCATCAGAGAAGTTGCAAGAATAGTACAAAGAACTCTCAATACACTCTTTGCCAAGGTTTCCGAACTGTTAACATTTTATGTTTGCTGTATTATTCTCTCTCTCTTTTTCTGTATCTATATATCTCATTTTTTCTAACCAATGAGACTTAAGATTCAGACATTATGCCCTATTACTTCTAAACACTCCAGTGTGCATGTCCTAAAGACAGTGCCATTTTCCTGTTTAACCATAGTACAACCATCCAAATCAGAAAATTAGCATTGATAAAATACTACCATCTGACCCTGGCCCTTCAAAGCTTTTATTTTTTTTTTAATTAAAAATTATTGTAGTGATATGGATCAACAAAATCTAAAAGTTTCAAGTGTACATTTCAACTGTATGTCACATATATATTGCATTGTTTCACCACACATAGTTAGATTTCCTTCCGTCATCAAGTATTTTTACTCCTATCTACCTTCCCCCTCCCCGCTTCTCTCTGGTAATCACTAATCCATTGTCCATGTCCATTAGTCTGTTTGTCATGTTTGTTGCTTTTAGATTTACATCCCACATATGGGTGATATCATGTAATTTTCAAGTTTTTCTGTCTGACTTATTTCACTTAGCATGATTCAAAGCTTTTTTCTTTTCTGGTCCAGAACTCAATCCAGGATCATATGTTACATTTAGTTATCATCTCTCTCTTATTATCTCTTTCAGTCTGGAACAAACCAGTGGTAGTTTGAAATTGGTGATTACGGGATTTTTTTTACACCACAAAAATCAGCAAATGTTACAGATCAGTGCTCAGTGCATGTGCCCCCCGAGCCAGCTGTTAAGCATCTACCAGTGTACCAATGCCTGTGATATCAATTTGTCCCATTACAATCATGTTAACTTTGATCACTTTGTTAAGGTGATGTCTGCTAGGATTTGCACTGTGACGGTTTTTGCTTTGTGATGAATAGCTATATTTAGTAGGGAAGCACTTTAATTCTTTGTAAATATCTTATTCCTCGTCAAACCTTACCCATTGTTTTTTGCATCCATTGGGGACTATTGTCTGAATCTATCATTAATAAGATGGTTGCTGTCCCAGTTATCTATCATGTGTAACAAATGATCCCAAAATATAGTGGCTTAAAACAATAATAAAAAGGTATTATTTCTCACAGTTTCTTTGGTTCGGGGATTTGGGAAGGGCCCAGCTGAGCAGTTCGGTTTGGGGTCTCTCATGAGGTTGCAGTTAAAATGGTAGTGGAAGCAGCTAGGGTTGGCCAGGAGTCTCCTTGTCTCCACACAGTCTTGGGACTCAGCCATGTAGTTTCCGTGTAAGCTACTGTGGGCTTCCTCACAGTATGGTGGCCAAAGTTGTCAAGAGTAAGTGTTCAGGGAATACAGCGGAAGCTCTATTGGCTTTTCTGATTTAAACTTGGAAGTCACGTCACTTCTGTCATATCTCTCTAGTCTAAACCCTCCTAGTTTCAAGAGGAAGTGACAGAGACCCCATCTGTTGATGGAAGACTGTCAGTTACATCGTAAGAAGGACATGTAGGATTAGAGATATTGTTAGAAAATATTTTGGGAAATGCAATCACCAAGTGATGATTTTCTAGTTTTACTATTTCTGCCTAGTTTTTAATTTTAATTTTTAAATAATAAATAACACTGTAATTTTATGTTATTAGGTGAAATAGCTACATTTCAAAAACTATTTGTGTAAGATAATACTTTTATTTATTTAAAAACATGTATATATATTGAGAAAAACTGGGGAAAACAGAGGTGCAAATGCGTCTCTTAAGAGATGCAACTTGCAACCAAATATTTAAACTTTATTTATCTTTACTTTTTATTGGCTAACATAAATTTCAGGTGTACAACATTATAATTTGACATCTGTGTACTCTATTGTGTGCTCCCCACCAAAAGTCTAGTTTCCTCTGTCACCATATATTTGACCCTTTTAACCCAATTCACCGTCCCCGCACCCCACTTCCCCCCCTCTGGTAACCACCATTTTGTTATCTGTATCTATGAGTTTGTTTTATTAGTTTGTTACTTTTTGTTTTATATTCCACATATCAGTGAAATCATATGTTTTTTCTCCTTTTCCATCTGACTTATTTTACTTAGCATATTACCTCAATATCTACCCATGTTGTCACAAATGACAATATTTCTTTTTAATGGCTGAGTAGTATTCTATTGTATATATGTACCACATATTTTTTATTCATCTGTCCATGGACACTTAGGTTGTTTCCATATCTTTCTGTCATATTTATTAGTTGCCATTCTACTGTAAGGAAGAACTTTCTCTTTTTTATTTATCAGTATAGTTCATGGATTCTGATTCTAGTCAATGGACTATAATCTATTACTATCATTATTTAGATACTCGCTGTTCCAGCTTTGGCCATGGGAATCTGTTATGCTGGCTCCTGCGACTCTGATAAATTCTTATATTTTCAGTACTTCCTTACTTCCTGATACAATAAAATGTTCTAGGTTAATTTTGCACTTTTCCTGTCTCATGCCAGAGAGCAACCATTTCTCCAAAAACCTCTGGTTCCCTTTAGTAGAGAATAATATTTAGAAGCCTCGATCTGGGCCTTAGATGTGCCCATTGCTACTGGTATATGTGTGTATACACACAAATAAATATAATTTTCTATGCATATACACTAATATAATTTGTATATTAAATACAAATATATGTATTTACACACATTTATATCTATTTCCAAATTTATCTATCCATATTGAAAAAATTTGAGTTTGTATCCGTACCTCCAATTCCATTCAATACTATAGGATTTATTCTAGCTTCTACCCTTCCCATATCTGTAACTCTGTTGCCTAACAGTGAGAAACCTGGCTCCAACTGTCCTCAACGCATCTTCATAATTGCTGATTTCCATTGTATGTAGTCCGTACTGCCACCTCTTTAGCTTCCACCACAGGTCCCACTGGTCCCAGATGCCTCAAAGGAAGATAGGGGAACCAATAAAGAAAAGGAAAGGGAAAAGAAAAGGAAAATATTTGGAAGAAGAGAAATGCACAGAATTTCTAGAGCTTGAAGTGACCTTCCTGGAATGGGAACAACAGATTACTGGTTTACTGAATCTTCTCTTTCAGAGGCTTGCACATGCATGGACCTCTTCTAAGAGAAATTGTGTATTAGTGATTTTTAAACTCTTCTTCTTTAAGAGGGCCCTTTAAATATGTGTAAGCCTCAGGGTCCCGCAAAATCTGGATCTGGCCCTGTACTAGGTCAGGTCTTCATCTGGAATGAGGAAAACAAGTGGGGTTGAGAAGACTAGCTAAAATGAGATAAACATCATAGAGTCCTTAGCCTGGAAGGCATCCATAAAGTCTATCTAAACCATCTCCCACCTTTTGGAAGAGCTGTCTGAAACTTCCTTAGCTTCGAAGATGTGCCTGTTTTATTTTTAAAGCTCACCGGAATAGGATTCTGGAAACTGCCTATGCCACCTAGTACAGAATTCCAAAATGTCCCCTTTCCCAAAGCTGGGGAGTTTGAATGACTGATGTGGTCATTGGCTCACAACAAGAATTGATCACTTGAGGATTGGATATATATAAATGTATCTATATGCCAACATTAAGTTAACGTGCTAGATTATAAATATTATTTTCACATACATAATATATTTACTTTAAATTGCAGTCATCCTAAAAATAATGTAACCTTCTTTGTCCTTTCTTCTCTGTCAGGGAAAACTGTAAATAAAACCTGTGGGGCTGAAAGAGCTGCTGAGACGTCTGGGAGCATGGTGGGGGCCAGGAGCAATTTTGGATTGGCTTAGCCCTGAGCAACATGCCTCAGTGTTCACCCATAATGTGCTGCCAGGGTGAGCAGCTGAGTTTTATTGTGTCCAGATTTTTTAACCAATACCCTCTTCCTCCTCCACCTTCAGGGTGACCTGGACACAACCTTCCAAAGGGCCTTTGCCTGGGGAGTGTCCCGAGACCAAATGTTAGGGAGACGAGGTCTCTTCCCATCCAGCCAGACCTCTCTAGGGCTGAATAAGCCGTCAGGATGGGGAAGGATGAGAGGATGGGAATTTTTAGATTCATGGGATATCAGAATTGGGAGAGGCCTAAACATCATCTTATCTAACCTCTTGGTGTTACAGAGGACTAAGTTAAGGCCCAGAGGGGGTAAATAACTTTCCCAAGGTCACACAGCTGGTTTCCTGCACATAGCTCAGTGCTCATCCTACAACACAGGGCTGATTCTCTCCTTGTCCGACGGCCTCTCAGTGGACTTACTTGGAAGTGGGTTCCCATAAACTCCTGGTGGGCCCAGGTCAGTTCTCTGGCTCAGAGGGAGGAGTCTAGGCAGCCTCAGTCCTTACCCCATCCTTAGACAATCCCCTCCACCTCTTCCTTGCTTCTTGGGGGTAGAATGCATCAACTCTACTGGGAGCAACAATTTCCCTCCAGGGACAGACTGACCCCTCCTGTGACCTCTGACTCTCCTTTGGCGGCCTCCCAGTCCCGGAAATGGCCTCAGTTTCCTGTCTCCTACTCTCCTGCTCCCCATCCTGCTGCCAGGAGGAATGGATTCTTGGAAACCAGGGCCTCAGCCCAAGAGCCTTCCTTTTGTCCAGGGTCCCTGGGCGGAGCGCTGGTCCCGAGAATCCCCGCCAACTTCCCTCCCCCCACGCCTGCAGACAGCTGTGGCCCTCCAAGATCCCAGTGACTGCCATTTAGTGGGAAATGGCCCGAGACAGAAGCATGTGGAGAGCAAATGGCGATTAATGCGAGAGTGAGGATGGCAGGAAGGATCTTCCTCAGAGAGAGCCTCGCCTAGTCGGTCACCTGTGGATGGTGGCTGGCGGACTGCGAGGTGCTGCTGACCCCTAATGGCTACTTGCGGTACCACAGGAATGCCTCCAGCATCTCCGTGCTCCGTTTGCTTTCCGCGTCCTCTGCCGTAGCCTCCTGTCACTCCTGGGAATTACACTTAATAATAATGCTTTCTGACTGTAAAATATAGTGTGGTAGCAAATTTGTAAAACTCAAGAAGTGTAGACTAACACAGAAATCACCTATAATTCCACTGCTTTTGATATTTTGGTCCATTTCCTTCCCACGGTGAATAGTCCTTAGGTCTCATTTTGGTTCCCCACTTCTCTGCTTTGTCACTTGCCACTAACCTCCCTTACATGCTTCTGCTGTCACATCGTCCCTCCAGGGTAAAAAGGCCTACTCTTGACATTAGAACATCCTGTATGCTGCACAAATTTAGAGTGGATGGTACAAGGTGGGAGAGTAGCGCCATCACAATTAAAAATTTTTATTACATTTAAAATAAAATGTTTGAATAGATATGCAATCACATTTCAAAAATCCAAAATTATGAAAAAGGATACATTGGAAAATCTTATGCTCGTCCCTACTTCCCCCAATCCTCTTTCCCACCCCACCAATTTTTTTCCCACCATGTTTATTAGTTTCTTGATGCAAAATAAACAAATGCAAATATAAACATTCTGTTTTCTGATATAACAGACAGTATATTATCCATACTGTTCTGAACGCTGCTCTTTTTATTTAACAGTATGCCCTGGGGATCTTTCCATTGAGATACATAGAGAGTACTTTTTTTCTCATAGTGTTATATTGTGGGAACACATCATAGTTTAATTAACAAGGCTCCTATAGGTTGGCGCCTGGATCGTTTTGAAAATATCTGTTATTATAAACATTGTCAGAATATAAGTGCCTAATTTAGTCAATGAATGAATAAAGCTCAGGTGACAAGAGCCCTGTGAGTACTTCCCTGGGTTTATAGACATGCCTCTCCTTCCCCCATTCCTCCATGACATTAGCTGATGGGAAACAGTGTCTTTATAGGTCAAAGGCTTGGTCCAGGCAGGTTAGAAGTAGAAATGAAAGAAAAATATATGACTAACATTTTGAAGGACAAAATTAGGAGTCAGACATAATTTTCTGTAGTAGAGAAGGGACTCCCTGCCTAGACCAGGCCTTTGCCCTAAAGCAGGTGGGAGGGCGGAGGGGTTGGTGCCTTAGTTCGTGAACTCTGATAATGGCCTTTCTCTGATCTCTTCTTTCCCCAGTTGCCACAACTGCACCCCTCCCCCCCCCCCCCGTGCCAAAGCTCAGAGCTTCATCTAGGGTCCCAGACTTCTTTCAGAAAACCTCTGTCCTTCTTTACACCTGAATAACTCATAGAAGGCCAAATGCAATAAAACAGACTAGAGTGAAGGAGGGTAAAAACTGTTCCCGAGGAGGGGATTGGCAGTGCTGTGAACTCTGTCATGCTCCCAGCAGACTGGGGGTACCCTGCTGGAGGTGAGGGGTCATGTAGGATTGGATTTGGAGAGGTCAGTGTGGGGAAGAGAAAAGAGTACTAGCCTGGGAGGTCTGAGCTCTGGCTTTAGCTCTGCTACCATTCTTGTCTCTTGTGTATATGTATGTATGTATGTATGTATGTATGTATGTATGTATGTATGTATATACATACATACATATATACAGAAATGCATATATATATATGCATTGACCATTGTCAAGCCAGCTCACTTGAACTCTAAGCTCAAAGGCCTCATTGTTATCATTGGAGGTGCTGGGTGGGTGTTTTCTTTGGGACATTTCCAACTCTGACTTTCTGTTCTTCTATGCTCTTAAAGAAGAGAACACTGAAGGGAGTAACCGTGGTTATGGAAAGGCAATAGGAACAGTGGATAGAGGGGAAAGGGATGTCATCCTTTTGAAAAAATATCAAACCCTGGGCTAATCTTGGAAAGATGTCTTCCAGTGAGGACCAGTTGGGAGACCACAGTACCTGGTCTTCAGGCTTAAAGAGTAAGACTAGGTGTGATTTTTGCCATGGTGTTATTCTCAATGGAATGGACAAATGCTTACTAACTTTTTGAGTTACATTTCCAAAGAAACCATAAACCTTATCTGGAAGGATTATAAAAATAGTTTTCCTCAATTATTACACAAAAGGTAGCATATCATGTACACTACATAGCACCTTGAATTTCTTTTTACTTTAACTTTATAATGTATACTACGTATTTTAAGGAATTGATACATTCCATAATCTACCAAGTTCTCGCTCATTCCTTGTTTTGACTGCACAGTGCTCCACTGTGGGGATGTCCTATGGGTTATTCAACAAATTTCCTGTGGTGGGTATTTAAATTGTTTGTAATTTTAAAGGATTATAAGTAATATCATAATAAATAAATTTGTGAACAATATAATTTGTATTTCTGCCAGTTTATCTTTGGGATAGAGTGTCAGAAGTGAGATTGATGGGTCAAACAGTAAATGCATATGTAATTTTTTTTAAAGTATTGACAAATTTCCCTTTCTAGGAGTTTCCTGTCTGGAATTCCACAATGTATGAGAATGACTGCTTCCACCCAGTGTTGCCAACAGAATACGTTATCAAACTTCTCGATTTTTGAGAGTCCGATAACTGAGAAATAGTAGCTCTGTACAATATGAAGTTGCATTTCTTATGAATGAAGTGAACATCTTTTCATATGTTTAAAGGTTACTTTTATTTCTTTTTCTGTGACCTGTCTATATTTTGCCTATTTTTTTGTGGGCTTTGGTTTTTGGTCTTTTTCCTCTTGCTGGAGTATTATAAATTAGGAATATTACATCTTGAGCTGTGATTAAAAAGTGAAAATTATTTTCCCAGTTTTTCATTGTTTTTTGACTTCTAAGTGAAGGTTGTTTTGTTTGCTATGCCAAAGACTTTTAGTGTTATGTACTTGAATGTATCAATTCCTTAAAAAAATATCCTTCTAAATCTTGACTCAGGAAGGTAATAAGGAAATTAAAAGATTTCCCTCATAGACAAACCAGAGTGATATTAAGATATGACTTGAAAGAGAATATAAGCACCTCCACTCCTGGGAAGGGGTGAGAGTGCAAAGGGGAACCAGAGAGGAGTGTGAGGAGCTCGGCTTCTGCTCACGGGACTTCTCTCGATTTGTGGAGCCCGGCATTTAGGAATTGGAATTCTGGTGCTCCTGTCTTAACTCTCTCTCTCTAACTCAGGAGGTTAGTGGAATGCCCACCCCAGCGGATCTCAACACAGGTGATTGTGCCCCCTGGGTATGTATGGAAACATTTTTGGTTGTTCCAGTTGCAGGAGGGGGTGCTACTGCCAGAAATGCTTAGAAAAGCCACCCACAACAAAGACTTATCCTGCTCAAAATGTCAGTAAGTGCCAAGGTAGAGGAATCCCGGCTCTGTCCTTCGGACCCTTTCCAGAGCTCCCGAGCAAAGACCGAGGCTGGAGAGGGCTAGAATGGATGTGCACATGGTTGGTTCTTTCCACGCCTCTGGGACTGCAACCCCTGCCTTCCACCTGGAAAGTCTTTGCCTGAACTGCTCACTGTTGTCCAAGTCCTATAGGTAGGCTATGGCTCTGACTAATGGTGATACTGAATGTCATATTGGCAACACTTCTGGAGCTGTCTGTCATTGCTCTTTATCTTTTCCTTTGTTTATCCTATAGGGCATTCCCAGTCTGGAACTCACAGACTGCATTTCCATGGTATTCTTTAACGTTCCTCTACCCGGCCCTGTATTTCCTGTGATTGGTGGTTGGACCTAAAGTCCTGATAAGATTTAATTTGATTCTTTTGGCAGGACTATTTCAAAGGTGGTAGTATTTGCATGCCAGTGAATACTCTAAGTCCTGTGACCTGTCCAAGACTGGAGAGGCAGGGGCAGCACCAATGGAGATCACACCCCTCAGGGCTTGGGAAGGGACTGGGCTCTGGAGGGCAGTCGGACCTTCCAGGAGCCTCCTCTCTGCCCCTCCCCCATCCTTCAGGAGCTGAGGCCTGCACCTGTGTGGTGGTCAGCCAAGATGGGCCCACTGCTCAGAGGCTTCTTGGGGGCCAGAGGCAGGAGGGTGTTAAGGTTCAGCTGTATTGGAAGTATGCTGGCATTGCTCTGACCTGGAAGCTCGGTGCTACCTGGGCCTCTGGCTTGGGAAAGGCTGATGGTTTAAAATGCCCAGGAGGGCAGGTAGTGGGGAATCAGGGGAAAGGCTTTGAGCAGGAAGGCGTGGACCCCTTGGCCTGGCTAAAAAGTCAGCCCAGGGGTTCACTTGGACATTACCTGCTTCCAAAAGGCTAAGATCTCTGTCTTCTGTTGTTTCCTTTCTTCTTCCCTTTTCTTCACTCATCTATCTGTTGTGTCTTTTAAATTTTCCTTGATCTATCTTTTCTTTCCTCTCTACCTCTCTAGCTTTTCTTTTTTTTTCCTTTTTATTGTCCTTTTTTCACTTAGAAATCAATCTATGTTTAATATGGACACAATGATGGAGCAGCAGGCCTGGCAGAGGGAAGCGGACTGGAGTGCCAGGCTGAGCTGCCAGCTCATTTCCTCAGTTGCCAATGTGCTTCCTCCTCACTGCTTGGACTTGGAGCATGACCAGCTCAGTCTTCGGGACAGCCAAACCCTCCCACGCCTGTGCCACATGGCCTCTCTCAGGCTGGAATTCCCTGGAGCAGGTGGCAAGGAATGGGGGAGCATGGACACAGGAAGGGGCAGGAGCACATGGCAAAGGCAGGAAAACTTTGGTGAGTCTGGGGAGATAGGAGTGTCTGAGCAGGAGCACAGGACTGAGAGGAGAGCTTGTCATGTTGACCCAGCAGCTTCCTCAGTTCTTAATTTTTTTTTTCTACAGATGGGTCAAGATGTCAGAAAGTCACCCTCTCCAACAACTGGGGGCAAGGAGGGCAAAGGTTGGAGGTGGGGGGTGGTTTGATGACTGTTTTAGCCTGGGGGGCGGGTTTAAAGTTACTTTGTAAATGTTACCTGGCTACAAATCAGGTTCATGTAATCCATCTGAGACTGGGTCACCATTCCAGCTCGCTGACCAGGACTACCACACCTACCTCAAGTACAGCACCCACACTGGGAAGCTCAGGCAAGTCCTTGGAATTGCCTGTCTCCTTTTCCAGACCCAGGGTACAGTCAGACTGAGGATCCTGACACTGTTTAGGAATCAAACCACATTCCCTCAACCCAGGATTAACACAGCCACATTCCCTGCCTGACTTCTTCAGAGCAGGAGAGACAGGTGGCCTTGTGAGCAAAAAGGAGAGAACGTGTATAGGTAGCTCTGTTGAGTACTGGAGTTCAGAGCCCTCAGGCCTCTCTCTGGACTGTTGCTTTGTCATTATCATCTCCAGCTCTTTCCCTCCTTCCCACTTGCAACACTTGCTTTCAGGATATAGGAGCAAGTGTCAGCTATTTATACTATGGAGTGACCCATTTCAACTTTCTTTGTCCCTCTTCTCCCCTTCTTAGGCCAAAGTTCTAATCGTGATGTAGAGGATGTGATTCCTTGCTTTCAGAAGGGCTTGAATGGTTCAGGAGCTGGCCTGGGCCCCTGGAGTCTCACTACTGCATTGGTGGCCAGTTATCCTGTGAACTGGCAGGGTATGGGAAGGCATGGAAAGGGTTACTTGTCTGAAGCCAGTGGGGAGGAGGCTGTTGAGGTTCAAAGGGTAAGTTAATAAACAGTGCTGCTCACTTTCCTGCTTAAATCTAACTGTTGAAAATAGATGGAAGTAAAAACGTTAGATTCCCACCTGGGTCTCTTCACCCCTCCTTAGGCAACCTGGTGGTCCCCTGCTCCTGGGAGGTCACCATATTGATGCTGAACTTAGTGCAGACACCTGATCGACATAGCGCACTGCAGCCCAGAACTCCTGGGCTCAAGTGATCCTTCTGCCTCAGCCTCCCGAGTAGCTGGGACTACAGGCACGCTCCACTGTGCCTGGCAAAACAAACAAACAAAAAAACCCAAAACAAAAAACCGTTAGATTCCTTACTGCTAAAAGGCTTTTGGAGAATATGGCTTATTTGGGAGACAAAATGGGCTTGCTAACACTGGAGCCTTGATTTAAATTTATTCAGTCATCATCGGCATAGGTGGAAACCCCAACCCTCCTCACTACAGGGACACACTAGGACACTGGGGTACCCCTGAAGGGCTGAACACATATGCTCAGTTCTTTCTTACAAGCTCACCCATCAGGTAGATCGCATGTCCTCTGCCCTGTGTGGAGAGAGGCTAAGAGTGTTATTAATAGGAGTTCCTTTATTAGAGAAACATGAGGAGAAGGAAGTAAGTATTCCTCCCCAACAAATGAACTCTGTCCTCTTCTCAGGATTCTCCTGCAGCAAGACTGAGTGAGGCCCAGTGAAAGCCGTGTGTGTGTGTGATAAACCCTCCTGTAGTTCCTTTACTGACCATCTACCAGGCCCATTCACCTGCTTTTGTCTGTTACCCATTTTCTACTCTTTTCCAGCCACAGAATCCTGTTGTGTCTCTAGCGGGAACCAATGAACTCTCTAATTATTTTCTTTGTCTGTCTCCTCCTGGTGTGAGGCATAAAATACCAGTCTCCCCCACCCCCCCATATCCTTTATTCCTTTCTTATGTGGAAAAGGAACCTCTGATTTTCAGCCAGGCATAAGCCAGCATTTTCCAGGTTCTTTTGCTGCTAGGTGTGGCCATGATTAATTTTTAGCCATGAGGTATAAGCAGAACTGGAGTACAAGACTTCTTGAAATATTCCTGTAGGGAAAAGGCATACTGTTTTTTGTCTTTTCTTTCTTTGATGGCTGGAATGTGAACATAATGGCTGGAGCTTGAGCAGCTATCTTGGAAACTATGCAGTGAAGATGGTAAAGGAGCAAAATAAGAGCCTGGGTACTTAATAATTTCGTGAAGCCACAATACTGGGGTTGTATGTTCTCTCTCAACTTTGTTCACATAGGGAAACAAATTTGTTGTTTATTTAAGCCACTGGTCTTTGGAAGTTTCTGTTACTTGCAGCCAAATCTAATTCTAATTAATATAGAGTATATGTGCATGGGTGCTTTTGCACACATATATATGTGCAAACACGTGCAAGCAATTTATAAAGAAAATAGGAGTATAGGTATTCATCCATTTGCCTATTAATATTAACTGAGCACCCATATGTGCAAGTCACCATGATAGGAACTATGAGGGAGACAAAAATGAATCAGAGAGGGACGCTGCCTTCAAGGACTTTTTTAGTTAGAGGATTGTTCTTGATCTCTTCCAGCTTAAGAACCCCTAGAGAATCTAAAAAAGACTTATCAATATTTAAACACACACATACAGTATTAATTATAATCTTTCCTGAAAAAAAACCAGCACGTTTCTGATTCCTACTAGAGATGGCTGCTGTTTTATGGAGTTCAGTGCACAGCTGAGAAAGATGGAAAGCAAGGCAAACCCAAATAGGGAAAACACCTGACCCAGGCGGAGAACCTCTGGAGATGAAATAGCAGTGATTGCAATACAATTTTGATCACCACATATAGTAGTTATCTATTGTTGTGCTGCAAATTAACCTCAAACTTAATGCTTTAAAACAACAGACATTGATTTTTCTCTCAGTTTCTGAAGGCTGGCAATTCAGGAGTGACTTAGCTGGGTAGTTCCATCCTGGGGGTGTTTCTGAGTTTTTGGCCAAGGTGTCTGCCAGGGCTGAAGGATCTGCCTCCAGTGCGGTTCTCTCACTTGGCTGTTGGCAGGAGCCTTCAGGTTTTCATCTGGGGACCTCTCCAGAGTGTTGTTTGAGCATCTTTATGACATGGTATAGACTTCCTTACAATGAATGATCCAAACAAGAGCAATGTGGAAGCCAAATAACTTTTATGACCAAGACTTGGAAATCACATGCCACCACTTCTGCCCCATTTAATTTATTAAAAATGAGTCATTAAGTCCAGCCCATACTCAACAGGAGGGGAATTAGATTCCACTTTTTGAGAAGAGGATTGTCAAATAAATTGTGGACATATTTTAAAACCACAACACCAAGAAATCCACTAATCACTAAAGCAGTTTATATGTAGTTTGATAGCAGGAAGAAATTAAGAACATCCCAATGCTGGATAGCTATGTTCCCTGGCAGGGTTTATGTGTTGAGCTCTGGTAGGTTTGCCTAATAGGTGTCAGTCTTCCTGCTTAATTGTGGGTGAACTAATATAATTAAGATCTTGGTATGATCAGAATCTTCTTAAATTTGTTGGACTTGTTTGTGGCCTAACATGATTTATCCTAGAGAATGTTTCTTGTGCCCCTGAGAAAATTGTGTATGCTGCTACTTTTGGATGGAATGTTCTGTATATTTCTTTTAAATTCATCTGATCTAACATGTCATTTAAGGCCGATGTTTCCTTGTTGATTTTCTGTCTGATGATCTATCCACCGATGTAAGTGAGGTATTAAAGTCCCCTACTATTATTGTATTGCTGTCTATTTCTTAAAAAAATACGTTTTTAACAAATCTTAACAAATTTAAGAAGATTAAAATCATATTAACCATCTTTTCAGACCACAATGGTATGAAATAGAAATCAATTACAAGAAGAAAACAGGAAAATTCACAAATATGTGGAGATTAAACAGCATGCTAGAGAACAACTGATGGATCAATAAAGAAATCAAAAGAGAAATCAAAACCATCTTGAGACAAATAAAAATGAAAATAAAACACACCAAAACTTATGGGATGCAACAAAAGTAGTTCCAGAGGAAATCATGGTAAGAAACACCCACCTTAAGAAAAAAGGAAAATCTCAAATAAACATCCTAACTTCACACCTCAAGGAACTAGAAAAAGAAGAACAAATGAAGTCCATAGTTAGTAGATGAAAGGAAATATCAAAGGTCAGAGCAGAAATAAATGAAATAAAGACTAAAAAGACAATAGAAAAGATAAATGAAAACAACAGCTGATTCTTTCAATAGATAAAGAAAATTGACAAACTTTTATCTAGACTTAACAAAAAAAAAGAGAACTCAAATAAATAAAATCAGAAATGAAAGTGGAGATGTTACAACTGATGCCACAAAATACAAAGGATCATAAGAGACTGCTATGAACAATTATATGCCAACAAATTGGAAAGCCTAGAAGAAATGAACAAATTTCTAGCAATATACAACCTTCCAAGATTAAATCATAAAGAAATAGAACATCTGAGCAGACTGATTATTAGTAAGGAGATTGAATCAGTAATCAAAAACCTCCCAAACACAGCAGTCCAGGACAAGATGGCTTCACTGGTTAATTCTACCAAACATTCAAAGAATTAATACCAATCCTTCTCATATTCTTTTAAAAAATAGAAGTGAGGACCACTTCCAACTCATTTTATGAGGCCAGCATTACCCTGATACTAAAAACAGATAAAAACACCACACCAAAAAAGAAAACTACAGGTCAATATCCCTGATGAACATAGATGAAAAAATCCTCAACAAAATATTAGCAAACCAAATTCAACAATGCATTAAAAGGATCATATGCCATGATCAAGTGGGATTTATTCCAGGGACACAAAGAGGGTTCAGTATCAACAGATCAATGATATACCACATTAACAAAATGAAATATAAAAAAAAAAAAATCATGTGATCATCTCAAATAGATGCAGAAAAAGCATTGGACAAAATTCAAGAAAGTAGGCACAGAGGGAACATACTTCAACATATTAAAGGCCAATTATGATAAGTCCACAGATAACATCATATTTAACGGTGAGAAGCTAAATGCTTTTCCTCTAAGACTGGAAACAAGACAAGAATGCCAACTATCATCACTTCTATTCAACATAGTATCGGAAGTCCTAGCCATAGCAATCAAACAAGAAAAAGAAATACAAGCCATTTAATTGGAAAGGAAGAATTCAAACTCTCATTATTTGCAGATGACATATTATATATAGAAAACCCTAAAGACTCCACCAAAAACTAATAGAACTAATAAATATATTCGGTAAAGTTGCAGAATACAGAATTAATATATAGAAATCTGTTGCGTTTCTATACATTAATAATGAATTATCAGAAAGAGAAATTATGAAAACAATTCCACTTAAAATTGCATCAAAAAGAACAAAATACTGAGAGAAAAAAATGGCATAGATGATAGAGGCTCTCTTCATCCCTCTGGTGACCAAATCAAAGTTATGATGGAAACAAGGAGCAGCAGCAAGGAAAAACCACCTGAGATCTAGATGAACAAGCCATATAACTATGGAGAAATCCAAGAAAGCACCCTGCAATGGCAGAAGGCAGGAAGGGGTGAGGACACAGGGCTGCCCGATCTCCAGCAGCTGAGTCAGAGGCTGCAGCAGCAGCAGAAGCTTCTTAAAGGGGCCGCATCCATGAGAGGATTTTTGCGGTGACAGACCTGCTCACTCTGAGCACCAGTGCCCATTAGGCTGCGTGGAGGGGGCACCAGGGACTTACAGGGAGACACTGTCAGAGTGAGACTCACTTAGTATGCTTGGTATAGAAGTGCCAGAGGTATCCATTGTTCCCTGTTGAGCCCTCCTCCCTACCAGTGCACTGGACACAGGGCCACCATAGCTGTGACGTCATCAAACTGGATAATGGAGGATTCCCTTAAACCCTGCCTACCCCAACTTGGGTCCCACCCAAGCCACATCCAGGTGTATCCTCGGCGAGTCAGGTGATCCTTGCTGAGACCCACACTGGTGGACGCAGCTGGCCTTGGTTTTTGGTATGGCCTTGGTTTTTGGTATGGCCTTTTGAGGCAACTATAAGCACAGCATTTGTGGATTGCTTGCTGAATCTTAACAGGTGGCCCTGGAGGGTTAGAGGCTTGGGCTAAATTTCGCCTGCAGCTGAACTCCTCTCAGGATTGTGCCACTGGACACCTACTTCATAAATCCACACTAATAAGACCAGGAGACTTAGAGGCTTTGCTTAGTACATAGAAACACATGGAAAGGCAGCCAAAATGGGAAGACAAAGAAGCAGAAACCATGTGCGAGAACAGAACAGAGATGCAGATATAATGGAGTCAAGTAATCTAACAGATGCAGAGTTCAAAACACTAGTTATAAAGATGCTCAGTGAACTTTTGGGAAGTATAGAGAACTCCAACAAAGAGATAAAAATGGAAATTATAAAAGGGAACCGGTCCCAAATGGAGAACACATTATCTGAGATGAGAAGTATATTAAATGAATCAACAAAGGAACAAACAAAGTGAATAAAGAAGAGGATCAAATGCCCCATCTAGAGGACAGGAAAGCCAATCAGGACAGTCAAACAGAATGGCAAGAAAAAAGATGCCAAGACTATAAAAATAATTTGAGAATATGGGATACTATTAAGGCTCAAATTATTCATCTGGTTGGCATAACAGAATAAAATCGAGATGTTGAATAGCTGTTTGAAGAAATAATGATGGAAAAATTCCCTAACCTGGTGAAGGAAATGGGTAGGAATCTCAGGGAATCTCAGAGAATTCCAAAAATCAGGGATCCAAAGAGGCCCACACCAAGACACATCATAATTAAAACACCAAAGGTAAAATATAAAGAAAGAATATTAAAAGCAACAAGAGCAAAAAGAAATAATTATTATATAAGGGCATACCCACATAACTGGCAGCTGATTTTTCAAAAGCAACTATGCGGGACAGAAAGACTTGATAAAAAATATTCGACAGGATGAAGACCCAGGATATATAACCAAGAATAATTTATCCAGCAAAGCTATCATTTAGAGTCGAAGGACAGATAAAGAGCTTCCCAGACAAAAATAAGCTAAAGGAATTTATCACCACTAAGCCAGTATTACAGTAAATGTTGGAGGGGCTTCTTTAAGAAGAAAAAACATGTATCAAAAACAGGAATAAGGAATGGTAACAACTACATTCCTATCAATAATTACCTTAAATGGAAAAGAATTGAGTGCTCCAACCAAAAGATAGAAGTGTCTGAAAGAATAAGAAAACAAGACCCCTACATAGGAAAAGGAAGGGGATAGAAAAAGATATTGCTTTGATGGACCTAGGAGGTATTTAAGTCAGACAGAGAAAGATAAACACTATATGATTTCACTTATACGCAGAATTTAAGGAATAAAAAGAACAAACTAATCAAAAACAGACTCACAAATATAGTGGATAATTTGGTGATGGACAGAAGGGAGGAGGGTTTGTGGGTTTGGCAGAATGGGGTGAAGGGTTAAAGAAGTACAAATTAGTAGCTGATGGATGGTCACAGGGATGGGGAGCACTGGCATAGGGAATGAAGTTAGCATTAATACGTTGGCTAGGTGGAGGGTCAGGGGAGGGAGGGAGCAATTGGGGGGATCATTTTACTAACTACATAGATGTCTAACCAATGTACTATATACTTGAAACTAATTAAAATTTAAAAAATAAAATAAAAATAAACCTAGAAATAAATTTAACCAAGGAGATAGAAGATTTGCACACTGAAAACTGTATGACATTGAGGAAAGAAACTGAAGAATGCACAAATAAATGCAAAGGCATTACATGCTCATGGATTAGAATTAATATTGTTAAAATGTCCACACTACCTGAAGAAATATACAGAATCAGTGCAATCCCTATCAAAGTTCCAATGGCATTTTTCACAGAAATACAACAAACAGTCCTAAAATTTGTATGAAAGAACAAAAGACCCAAATAGCCAAAGTAATCTTGAGAAAGAACAAAGCCAGAGGCATCATGCACCCTGATTTAAAACTATATTGCAAAGCTATAGCAATCAAAACAGTATGGTATTGGCATAAAAACAGACACATAGATCAATGGAACAGAATGGAGAGCCTAGAAATAAACCCTCATGTACACAGTCAATTAATCTATGACAAAGGAGACAAGAATTTACAATGGGAAAAAGAGCCTCTACAATGAATGGTACTAAGAAAACTGGATAGCTACATGCAAAAGATGAAACTGGACCACTATCTCATACCACACACAAAAATGAACTTGAAATGGATTAAAGACTTGAATGTAAGACCTGAAACCATAAAACTGGAAGAAAACACAGGTGATAAGCTCCTTGACATTGGTCTTGGTGATGATTTTTCAGATTTGACACTAAAATCAAAGGCAACAAAAGCAAAATTAAGTGGGTCTATATCAAACTAAAAAGCTTTTGCACAGCAAAGAAAACGATTAACAAAATAAAAAGGCAACCTACTGAATGAGAGAAAATATTTGCAAATCATATGTCTCATAATGGTTAATATAAAAAAAATATCAAATTCATATAACTCAAGAACAACAACAACAAAAAATCTGATTAAAAAATGGGCAGAGGATTTGGACAGGTATTTTTCTAAAGACATACAGATGGCCAAAAGGTACATCCGGTGTGCTCAACATCACTAATCACCAGGGAAATGCAAATCAAAACCACGAAAGACCACCTCTTACCTGTTAGAAGGCTGGTATCAAAAAGACAAGAAATAACAAGTGTTGGTGAGGATGTGGAGAAAAAGGAACCCTTGTGTACTGTTGGTGGGGATAGAAATTGGTGCAGCTGCTATGGAAAACAATATAGAAGTTCTTCAAAAAATTAAAAATAGAATTACCATGTGATCTAACAATTTCACTTCTGAGTATTTATCTGAAAAAGACAAAAAAATGCTAACTCAAAAAGATACCTGCACTCCCTTGTTAATTGCAGTACTATTTACAATAGCCAAGATATAGAAACAATTTAAGTGCCAATCCATGAATGAATAAAGAAAATGGGATATATCTATCCCATATACACATATATAATGTAATATTATTCAGTAACAAAAAAGAATGAAGTCTTGGCATTTGAGATAACATGGATGGCCCCTGAGGGCATTATGTTCAGTGAAATAAGACAAAGACAAATACCATATGAACTCTCTTATATGTGGAATCTAAAACAAACAAACAAAGCCCCCCTCCCAAAAAACTAAGTTCATAGACATAAAGAACAAGAGATCAAATTGGCGGTTGCCAGAGGCAGGGGTAGAGGGGTGGGTGAAATGGATGAAGGGGATCAAAACGTAGAAACTTCGTTATAAATAAATGAGTCCTGTAGATGTAAAGTACAGTATGGCAACTATAGTTAATAATAATATTATTTATTTGAAAGTTGCTAAGAGAGTAGAGTTTTAAAAAAATATCTTGGCCTTCAAAGCTGAGGACCTCTGAGTTGCTAACCTCTGAGTTGGCTCATCCCTGATGTTGGCTGCCTTCCTCCACCTAGTCTTAGATATTGTAAGTTCATCTATTCTTAGTATAAATACATCCAGGGACAGGTCAAAGGGTCTGGAACCTGGCATCCTACACATTTCAAATGGTGGGAACACACAGCTGTGCTCAATAGATCTTTGCTTAGTTATCAGATTCTCTTTCAAGAGTCCTGTCTCAATCACCCTACAAAGTGTGAGTTTTGGGGGATCTCTTATGTATATAGTTTCCCCAGGCACTAGTGCAGAGCCCAGCAGGAAGGAGGACTATAGTGAATATTTACTGAAAAAAACACAAACATTCAGTGATTGGGGGGGCGGGGCGACCATCAAAAAGAAAGCTTCTCCCATCTTTTCCTCCCAATCAAGATTTAGTTCCCTCCACATAAGTTTCCTCACCGAAAGTCATCAAGGACTGAGTCTTAAACCTACGACCCAGGAAGTGAGCAGGTACATAGGCCGTGCCAACTGTGCACATCAGGCTGTCGACCCCAGGTCTGTCTACGAAGCTGCAAGAACTTGCGCCTCCTGGATGCCCTACCCGGCACGCTGCCGAGCTACCGGACACGCAGCATGGACTACAACTCCCGAGAGGCCTCGGGAGCCGCTGGCTGCTGAATGGCTGCGCGGCGGGCACGGCCCCAAGCCTGAGCGGCGAAGTGTGCATGTGCGTGCAAGCGGCGGCCGGATGGCTGTGTCTGGCTTCTCCGCGGTCCGTGCGGCCCCCTGGCTGTGGCGGCGGGCGGCCGCGGGGCTCCCGGGCCATTGCCCCGGAAAGGGCTACACTGTGGGCCCCGCGCAGGTGAGGACCGTGCAGGTGAGCCGGTCCGCAGAGCTCGTGGTGAGGCCGGGAGCGGCGGGAGGGAGGAGCTGCCGGCCGAGCCCCTCCACTGTCCGCGGCCTCCTAGTAAATGGCCTTGACAAGGCAGCTGACCTCAAGTGCGCTTGGTTCTTGTCTTGAGCACAAGGTCCCCTGCGCACCCTGTACTACCCCGCTCCCTTTCCCCTCCCTCCTACTTGGGTGACTTGTCATATTTTTGGCTGGAAGAAAAGTTACTCTAGCTAGTACATGAGCAAAACAGACCCAAAACGCGCACCAGATTGTCTCTTGGCCTCTTGCCGCTTTTTGTCCCCAAAGTTACTCGGTAGTTTCCTCTTCCTATTTTTCTGGTCAGCGTATGATTTCTGCACTTCCTTTCCATGATGAGAACTTTTTGGTTATGATTTTCAACTACAGTTGAAAGAGATCAGGGGACTCGAGATGGACATTCCTCTGGGAGCTGCACCTATTAGGGGGCAGCCCAGAGGTGAATGTGGGTTTTGCGGGGGCTTTTTCATTTGGTCCCATTCGCTTGTGGGCCTGCTTGTAAAGAGCGGCTGTTATGTGTAGAGCGTAGGGGAAGATTTGGGTGGCGAGAGGAAAACTGCTACAAGCTCCCTAATTTGTGCCAGGTACTTATGTGGTATCTGATTCTCTTAACTTTGGAGGTAGGAATGACCCTGGGGTTAGTTAGGAAGCAGAAACTTGGAGTCAGATTTTTAAGTACTTTTTGAAAAGGTCAACAGCTGTTAGACGCCTATGCCAGGACTCTAAGCTAGTTTGTCATATCTATCACCCTCACTTTCCCTGGACCATTTTGCTTTTTCTTTAAAGGATATCACTTTGTCTTCTAAATTCTGTATGTAATAACGATAGTATTTTCCATCGGTATAATGCTTTCACAGTAACCTTTTGTTGTATTTTAAATTAACTACTTATTTAAAAAAACACATAGTGTTTACTTTGTGCCAGGCACAAAGTGAGTACTTCACAATTATTAATTTGTATAATTATTGTAACGACTTTTAGTATTATCATTCTCATTTTACAGATGGAGGATCTGAGACACAGAGAGCTTAAGCAACTTGCCCAAGGGCACACAGCTGGTAAGTGGTAGAATCTGGAACTCAGGCCAGTCTCCTGCCAGAATCCTAGCTCTTAACAGCTGTGTTCCTGTAATTATTTTGTATATAGAGCAGCTGAGATTCAAAGAAGTTAAGTGACTTGGCTAGTGTCACAGAGCTAAAAGTGACCAAGCTGGAAGCATGGAATGAGAATTTAAAAGGACTTTGTAAATTGTAATGAAGAATATAAAGAATTATTGCCATCATTTATAACTGTTGTATTTATTTCTAGTGTCTTTGCAGGTCCTGAGGTACCTCTGAGTGACTTTTCTGATAAAGTAGAAAAAGGGAGGAAAGGGATGAAGGGATGAAGTATATCATAGAATTTAAAAGTAGTAGGTTTAGAATTGAATCCCGATAGTACTGTTTATCAGCTGTTTGATCTAAGGCAAATTACATAGTTTTTCTAAGTTTCAGTTTCCCAATATATGTAACAGGAGTCTTATTTACCATGCAGTGTTTTTGTGAGAACATATGTACTGTACTTTTTGTAATAAATGTAGAGTACTTTGCCCAGTGATGGGCATATATTAAATTGTGGAAATGGTTGGAGGAGACAGCGAAATGGACCATAGCTATAATGCTGCTGTTTAAAACAAACCAATTCTAGGTAAGAAGCAAAGACACAAGGAACATCTTAGTAATTGCTTCATTTCAAATTAATCTTAAAACATACATTTTATTACTGCCATGATATGAACTTTAATTAGAGGATATGGCCTAATACCCAGGACTACTTAAAAAAAAAAAAAATCAAGGGGTATAGAAGAAAAATCAGACTGCAGATTAGAGAATGAAAAGAAAAATGAAAAAAAAATTTATTCCTTTGTCCTTTATATACCTTCACTTTTTTTCTTTTTTTCTTCTATTGTTTTATTTTAATACCTTCACTTTAAAAAAATATTAGACTTTATTTTTTAGAGTAGTTTTAGGTTTACAGAAAAATTGAGCAGAAAGTATAGAAAAGCCCTATATATACACCCATCAACCCGGTTTCCTTGATTATTAACATCGAGTTAGTGTGTCACATTTCTTACAGGTGATGCGTACCTTCACTTTCTGTGTCGCTTAGTGCCTGGTTCTCTATGTACATTCACCTGAGGGTTGGAAGTGGTATTACTCCCTATATAGTTATAGATGATAGACACTCAAGGATGTTGCTAAATTGTCCTGAAAACCTTCCTGTTCAGAGTAGCAGGGACTGAGGATTTATATGTCTAAGAGAGCAAATCTTGTGACTATTTGGAATATGGCCACTAAGACCATTAAAACTATGTGATTAGATTTTGCAGCCATCAGCACAGGTGAACTGTTTGATTATTTTTTTTCCCTATGCAAGTTTTTAGAAATCCAAAAACAGAATAATACAGCAGATTGTCAGAAAACGTTGTTTTGTTATAAAGTTGATGAAGGGCCATAGGAACTTAACTCTTGTTAATATCAATTAATCTTTGGAAAAAATGTTTTCATTATATGTCATTTTGCTTAGAGTCACAGAATCTATTGAAAATGTTTAGGGAGCAATTACTGTATTATGAACGCCATAGACCCATCTTCCAAATTCAGCAATTATTAACATTTTGCCACACTTGCTTTGCTTATCTCCTCCATCATTTCCCTCCACCTTTTTTTGTGGCTCTAAGATTTTAAAACAAATTCCTGATTGCTTGTCATTTCAACCCTAAATTATTTTATGTGTGCCTCTAAGAAAATAAGGACATTTTGAATATAATCACGGTGCCATTGTCATACCTAACGACATTAGTAATTCTTTAATATTACTTAAAATCAAGCCCTTTAAAAATTTTCCCTGGTTGTCTCAAAGTTATGGGCAAATAAGTTTTACATTTGAACTTTCAGAACAGTGTACTCTGTGTTCATACTGACTAAGAAAGAAGGCGGACCTCCTTTCTTGTGTGCTAAATCAACAGTCCTTTCCTCCAGTGACCTCCTTTGAAGATCATTAGCTCTTAGGATGATCAGGAAGTGCTGGAGGGAAGGTCTGCCTTATTTCGCCCTAACCCTTCATCCTTTGGGGCATTCAAGTCAGTCAACCTATATTGACAAGGTCTAAGCACTGTGCCAGATTTGGGGATTTGAAGGCAAATCACACCACCTCTTCCCTTTAGACCCGTGTGGTGATTCTCTTTGAGAAGAATAAGATGATGAAATCTGAAAAGAGCTTTGGTCCCTTTACCTAGGAAAAATCCAGAGTGTTAAGGGGTTTTATGGCCACCCTGAAATCTGCCTATGGACCCCAAGTTAGGACCCATATTCTAGTAGGATTTGTTGAGAAATAGGGAGAGGGTAAAGAGATCTATGAAGGCCATCGGGTCCATTGAGTACAGAGAAGAACCAGAACTCAAGTGGCTGGGGGCTGGTGGAAGGTGCAAGAGGACTGGTACCTCCTGGATCCCTTTCTTTCTCCAAGGTGTTGCCGTGTGGGCGGCTGAAGAGCTCTGACTTTGCTGTGAGCTTAGTTTGAGGCCGAATTTTGAATCTAGTACTTGTGAACTGGGTCACGTTTAACTATTCTCTTTGGAATTGGTTTCTTAATCATCCAGTCAGATCATTAAGTGAATACATAGTGAGCACTGTGTATAAACCAGGTCCCTTTCACTAGTTAATGTCAACTGGAGATAATGACACCCACCACCAGAGTGCTGGTACAAGGATTCAATAAAAATCCCTTTGCTGTATGTCTAGTTCAATGCTCATTACAATGTACAGGTCTGGGGTTCAGCAGGATCAACCATTGGGGCCGATTCTGTTTGTTTAGGCATTTTCTGCATGGCATGTGGAATTGGACGAGTTTCTCCCTAGCAGCTCTGTTTGCTGGTGATCAGAAGTGCTGTCTTGTTGGTTTGAATTCCTTTTCTCCTGTTTTTCCAGTGCTCCTTCCCAACTGCAGCTGTCATTGTCTAAGCCTTTGAAGCTCTGCAGAAGCTAGCATGAAGGAGCTGGAAGACTCCCTCCCTTAGTGGTCTTCCCTGTTCCTTGGAGGCGAGAGGGGATCATTACTTTGTAGTCAGTTCATTTTCTATTTTACTTGTTCCAGAAACTCATCTCTCAGCTTCCTTGACCCCATACCTTCTTGAGTTCCTCCACACTAACTGCTGTTCCTCGCTGTTTTGCTGGTGACTGTTACATGCCCCATCCTAAAATGGTGATGTCTTTCCTGGTTCTCTATGAATCTCACTTGTGCTCTCATTCTGCTTGTGCTTTTCAGGCTGTCCTCTCCCCTCTCAAGTTTCAGCTGTTCTCTGAGAGCTGAGATCTTTCAGATTTTCATCTCCTGGACCTTTTGTCCAGTGCTGATAGCTCCATTTGCCTGCCCTATAGGTCTGAAGTGAAACATCTTCTGCTCTCCCTGGCTGCTGCTCCTCCAGAGGTTCTTGGGTCAGTGAGTGATACCAGCATCCAGTCTCCCAGAGTACCAAGCCAAAAAGAGCATGGGAGTCCCTGTGGCCCCTCCTTCCACCCCTGCATCTGATTGTTACCAGGCCTGGCTGTTCTGCCTCCTGTGTATGATCTGCCTCCTTCTCTCCATTCCTGTTGCTGCCACCTAGTTAAAGCTACCATCATCTGTGTCTTGGATGATAGTAGGTCCCAGGTGGTGCCCTTCAACTAGACTCTTAAGTCCACTCAATCTATTCTTCACTCTGTAGCCAATATTTTCCAACAGCACAGGTTGATGATGCCATTTTCTTCTTTCAGATTCCTTGCATTGGCCTTGGAGACCTGAACTCTCCACCTGCTATGAGTTAGGTACCCCTGATGCAGGCTCTCAGAGTCCCTTACTTTTCTTCATTTCTTAATGTGATGCTCAGTATAGAAGGCCGTATGCTGCTTGTTTGTCTTCCCATTGACCTATGTAGGCAGAACCACATATGCCTGCTTGTCTAGTCTGTTGCTGATTGGGATCTCAACAGATATTTGTTAAATGAATGCATGCATTTAAATCTTTCATTGTCTAACTCAAAATTCTCTTCTAAAAGCCCTCTCTGTTTAATTATCTTTACTCAGAATCTAAATACTTAGGATTGATTTGCACTTGTGAAAATGCTGCAACTTTAGTGAGTTTGTGTTTCCTAGATTAGCTGTTTGTTCTTTCACCCCAGCTAATAAATGGAGGGCTGGAGCACAGTTTGTATTTTTGGTTATTCCTTACAGAGGAGCCCTATGCACAGAGTAGGTGTGTGCAGTAAGAATGGCCTCACTTGGCACCAAAAAAAGGAGAGTAGCAAACAGGAGAGTAGAGATTTTTTTTTTTTTGCAATTGAAAAACATCTCATATGTTAATAGTTTATAAAATAAGAATGGAATGAACTTTTTTAAAAAGGAGTGTTCAGTTTTATAAATCCAAGAAGTACAGATTGTGATAAGAGACAATTGTTTTAACTTTTAAATTAAGACATTTGATAATTAACAAACTCTCTGATACATGTGAAAATCAATATTAGCATTACTAGTGGATGGGTAAGTTGATACATGTTTTTGGAAAACAGTTTGTCAAGAGGTGTTCATTATTAAAATGTTTGCACTCTTGACTTATTACTTCTACTTTTAAGAATCTAGCTCAAGGACATTCATAATATGGAATCAGTAAGCATGAAGAGGTTCCCTATGGCATTATTTATAGTAGAAAACACTAACTGTCCAAAATAAGGGAAATAAAATGTTAGTAGATTATTCACTCAGTATATTATGGAGCCAGAAATGATGATAGGAGGTAGAGCTATGTATTGATATGGAAAGATAACCAAGAGATACAAAAAAAAAAAGGTAAAAAAGATAAAGTGGAAAAGAAAGTACAACATAATGCCATTTGTGTGTTAGTTAAAAAATTAGAAATTGTTACAATATATCCATAAAATATTTGTGGAAAATATATGAGAGAAAATAGCGTTAGGTGGAAGAAGGAGGCAAGAATACTTTAAAAAATATATTTATATCTGTAGTTTTTTTTAACTATAGTTTTTTTAATTGTGTTGTTATAATAAAATATATAATAAAATTTTATAAGGTGGTTATAAAGGCTATTGTAACAGGTAAAAATGTATGTCAAGCAAAAATAACAAGATGAAAAATTGCACATGTAAAGTGCAGTTTTAGCTACATGGCAAACATAAGAATAGAAGAGATGAAAAGAAAATAATAATTAGTTGTATTAAAGTGCTGGGATTATGTTTTGAATTTCTCTGTTTTCCAATTTAAAAATTCCTTTATATTAATATACAAAAATAATTTTTTACAAAATAATTATGTGCTTAACAATACATGAAAAAGAACTAATTCTTTGTTACAGATGGATTTGCTCTATTGGAAATCCCATGTCCTTATTTTGTTTCAGGCCCTGGGTGACGTGAGTGTGGTGCCCCTCTTCATAAGGGTCTTTTCCTTCCTCCCGGCTGCCTCTTGACTCGCATTGGCGCTCTCTCCTCCCCTCTGCAGACCCCGCCTACCTTTGGGTTCCTGTTGGACATCGATGGAGTCTTGGTGCGTGGCCACAGAGTGATCCCTGCCGCTGTAGAGGCCTTCCGCAGGCTGGTGAACGCCCAGGGGCAGCTGCGGGTGCCTGTGGTCTTCGTCACGAATGCTGGTAACATCTTACAACGTGGCAAAGCCCAGGAGTTGTCAGCCCTGCTGGGCTTCAAGGTGAGGAGATAGCCAGAGACATGGAAGCCTAAGGACATGGTTTCCAGTGGAATCCCCACTCTAGCTCTAACTAATCCTTCTTCCCTGGAGTGGTGTACAGTATTGATAAGTTGGGTCAGTACAAATCTTTATTTCCCTGCTGGAAATAAAACTTGAAGTTCAAGCCCAGCCTAGTGAGTAGAGCCTTATCAACAGGGTTATTTTTTATGCATATATACACATTGAGCACAAAAGTCCTGCCCATGGAGTTGGCAGTTTGAGTCTACTGTTTTTGTATTCATTTCTTTTCTTCTGGGCATCATCAGATTGTCTCTTTTGGATTGTCAGCCCCTGGAAAGCAAGGGTCACATTTTTCTAAATCTCCATATACGAGATGGGACTCTGAAATAACAGCTCTTGTTTCTCATGAATAAAATGTAAAGAGTTGAATGAGTACTGCCCTCTAAAAAGCAGTCCCTCTTCACCCACTTGCAACTCCACACGTATCCCAGCATTGATACATTCATTCTCTTTTTAAGGGTGGCTGTAGTTTTTGGAAAGAGTACTTTGGAACCAAGAGAGTAATAAAGTGGCAGATTGAAGGGGCGACCCTGCTTGGGTATGAATGCCGGGAGTAAAGGCGTCCAATTGGTTCTCTTCCATGGTTTCCAGAGAGGGTTTCAAAAACATTCTGAGAAAAGGCTGCATTGTCATAGTTAGTATAAACGTTAAAAAGCTAAGTCTTTTAAGTTTAACTGAAAACAAAGTCTAAGTTAGAGACAGATTTCTGTAAGAGTGACAACATGCATACAGACCCTGTGCTTTCCAAAAGGGGAGTTGAGCAGGGCAGGATTGGTGCACGTCATGACTCCTAACTAATGGCATTTCCTGGTTGCTTGTTTTGTGTGGCAAGAGCCAAATTAGACTGGTGGTACACACACCTCTGTGGATACTTTCTAGAAGCTGGGCAAAGGGCTTTTTTTCCCCTTCCTTTTCTGGGCATTTTTTTTCTTCCTAGTTGATAGAAGCTGCCATCTAGCTCCCATTATTCTCCTTCAACTACATGTCTTTCTCTGCTCTTCTCTCTCTTGGCTGTCCCTACAGGTGGAGCCAGACCAGGTTATTCTCTCTCACAGCCCCATGAAGCTCTTCTCACAGTACCACGGAAAGCGGATGCTAGTGTCTGGGCAGGGGCCCCTGGTGGAAAACGCCCTAGCGTATCCTTTTGGTGTTTCTCGCTCTGGCTGAAGAGGAAAGGGCAGGACTGAGGCCTTTTTTTCCATGGCTGAGGGGGACTGTCATGAGTCATGATGGACTCAGGTTGCCAGGGCTCATGGGGTGTGTGGTAGGCTCTTGAGGGAGGTAGAACGGCCCTCAGGTGTGGCCAGTCCTGGTGCC
This sequence comes from Eidolon dupreanum, assembly GCA_028627145.1. NCBI lineage: Eukaryota > Metazoa > Chordata > Mammalia > Chiroptera > Pteropodidae > Eidolon > Eidolon dupreanum. Next base: position 78,981,817 of record CM053503.1, on the reverse strand, counting down.
TGGTGGTTTCCGAAAACCAGCCCACTTCATCAGAATCATCTGGGGAGCTTTCCTGGAGAGTCTTGAGGGATTGGGTCTGAGATAAAAATCAGCAATCTGTATTTAAAAAAAGAAAACTAGATGATTCTCTGATTAGGTCTGGGAAGCACTGCTCTAGTACTGTTCCTTGCAGTAGTGAATCAACTTACCTGTCAATGTTGATTAACAACCTACAGTGAACTCATACACTGGGGTGTATGCACAATCAAGAAGCAGAAGACTTGTCCCTGTTCTCAAGCAGCTTATTTATTTGCTTCTCCTCCAGAGTCCTGTCAAGCACTTTCTATGTGCCACCACTGTGTTGCAGACTCCCAGGGGGCAGAAGCCAGGAGAAGCACAGTGAGATTGTGATTTAATCAAGGGGTTTACACTTGAGGCAGGAATAACAACCCATATGCAATAAAGGAATATTTCAGATGACATGGAATTGAAGACTTAATAGTATAGGTTCTGGTGTCACAAGTGTCAGGTAACATCCTTGGAGTAGGAATTACTTGTGGCTTCATGGAGGGCATAGCTGAGCCACAGGATAGGGTTCAGGTTTTCAATGCAGGGCAGTAGTTCAGGAAGCTAGAAAGAGAAGGGATGGTGAAGCTCCTTGAAGCAAGAGATTGGAATGAGACAGGATAGGGAATGAGCTTATTATGAGGATAATGGGGAGTCTGCAGGTTGTTGTTAATGGGCTGATCTGATAGAAGCATCATTTTTGGGAAATTTATTTTGAGAGTAATCTGAAACCATGTCCAGTTAAGATTGCAAGTGGGAATGGAGGACAGAAAAATGGAGGCAGGTCTTGGGGAGTAAGGCTGGAGCTGGCTTGCCTCTTGCCATGGCCTCCCCTATCCTGGCTGAATCCGATTCATCTTAATGCTTCATTCAGCTCAAGTTTAACTTCTCTGGACCCTTTGCCCCGCTACCTAGGCCACCGAGCAGTCTCCTCTTCTGAGCTCGACACAGTGGCAGCACTGTTCACAAAGTGCTGGCTTTGATGGGCTTTGGGCTTGTGGTGAGCTCCTTGAGGGCAGAGGTTCTCGTATGCTGTGTACTGTGGTACTGCCCAGTGTAGGACCTGGCACCTGGAGTGTGCTCACTGACTGCTGGTATATCACCGTGGAGCGGCGCAGCCCCACTCTGCCTGTGCAGTCATGGCTGGCCTGCCAGCACCTTTCCAGAGTTGGTGTTGGCCCTGCGGGGCTCTGTCTGGGCTTATTGGTTCACTCCTACTTGGGGAATAGGTGGACTAGTATGATTAGGGCTAGTATGATTAGTAACGGGTTGGTTCCCGTTACTTTAGAGATGTCTTCCCCCAGAACTGTCCAGCTTTGCTTCCCTGATCTTGCTCTAGACTGGGCTTTGAGAATGTGGTTACTGTGGACGAGCTGCGGATGGCCTTCCCTGTACTTGACATGGTGGATCTCCAGAGGCGGCCAAAGACCACGGTAATGAGGAGCACATGCCTGGGATCTCATGTTCAGTTATGTCCTCTTGTTCCTTCATGGGCTTCTCTCACTGGCCTTGCAGTCCCTCCTACTTAGAGCTGTATCTTGTCCATGTTTCACAGAGCTGCCTCCTTGGAAAGGCACATCTGGCCAAGGATTTGTTCTCCAGATATACAGAATGGCCCGGAGGAGGACGTGCTCCTAAGGGCTTTCCTTTCTGCATTGTTTGTGTTTAGCTGAGAACTCTTTCAGAGCCCTAGCATCTCCTCAGTTGGTAGCTTTACATCTTACCAGTTGGTGTTCCCATTATTGCTTGGGAGAATCATTCACCTTTGTTAAATTTGTCACTGGTCTTCTTTATCCTGAACCCTGCTAACAAGAAGTTGTCCTTGAGAGAAGCAGCCTTCTTGAAAAAGTAACTGGCAATTCTGAATGTCTGCTGTGTTTCTTTTGGGTTCAGCTCATATTCAAATTACTGGTTTGATTCTTTATCTTCTCTGATGAGTAGTCACAGGGCCTCTTATTGATCTTCTAGAGCAGGAGTCCCCAAACCCTGGGCTATAGACCGGTACTGGTCTGTGGCTTGTTAGGAACTAGGCCTCACGGCAGGAGGTGAGTGGTGGGTGAGCCAGCGAAGCTTTATTTGTATTTGCAGCTGCTCCCCAGCACCAGCATCACTACCTCAGCTCCACTTCAGATCATCAGACATTAGATTCTCATAGGAGCACCAGTCCCTGGTGTCAAAAATCTTGGGGAATATTGCTCTAGAGTGTGACTGCCCATCTTTTGATAGCCCCTGGCCCTCTTCTTCCTCATGTGAATTCTTTATGTATCACATAGCCTACCTTTTAAGTCAGGCCACTGTCAAAATGTGATAACATGTGTTTTAAACAGACAAGCTTACTTGTATCGTATATAACTTTAGTCCTTCCTCCAGAGCTTTCCAGTAGAGTGCTTTATTGCCTTTGAGGGCTTTCTCATAGAACCTTGAAAGTTAGGTAGAGAACCAGATTGTCAGAGTTGGAATAGATCTCAGAACAGCTCAGAGACTAAGCCCCACACAGGGGAAGTGATTTACCCCAGGTCACAGGTTAGTGGTAGAGCCAGGACTATAATCGTCTGGGGAAGGAGTGGAAGAGGTTAGTAAAGTGAAGGCTCCTGCCTCCTAATCCTACACCAAGAGAAATAGTCCATCACGCCCTGATGGCCTCCTTTTTCTCCATAGGCTCACCTTCATCTTAGCTACCTGATGCTAGATTCTTGCTTGGCCCATATCTTACCTCTTGGCCTTGCTAGAGAAAGACAGCTGATCGGCTCCTCCTCCTGTCTAAACTTCATATGTGGCATCCCTCAGTCCTTTTTGTTCTCTCTTCACCTTTCTTCATGAATGTTCTTCCTCAGTTCTTTATGGCCTCTCCTCAGCTTGGTCTAGACTGTGAGGGTGGTCTTCAATCCTGTCTGAAATTAATCTTTTCTCCCTCCCACCCTTGGAAACCAGTGTGTGATTGTCTGTTAGTGGAAAGCAGCTGTTGCATTGATGGGCCTGTTCTTTGTCTCTTGGCAGCCCCTTCCAAGGAGCGACTTCCCTGTCATTGAAGGTAATGAGGTCCTCTCCTTGTGTGGGCATGGGGCTGGGTGGTTCTCTCTCCTTTCAGGCCCTCCAAGCTGTTGTAGCATGATTGTTTGCCTGCAAATTGGTAGGGTAGCCAGAGGGCACTAGACATCAGGTCACCTGAGTTCTGGTCTTGGATCTGCCACTCATTACTTCTGAGATATTTGTTGTTTATCTTTCCTTCACCATACCACTTTCCCTATTCCAGAAAAATTGCAAGCTTAGAATATCTGTGAGTAGAAAGGTACCTAGAGGCAATCTAGTCCAATGTTCTTTAGCTCCATTAAAATTGGTTCTCTCCTTGTATTACAAAAATATTGTTATATCCCCTTTATTAGCCTGAAATGAAATTCATAGTCTGTCTTTCCATACACATACGTTAAAAATTAATTAGTTCACTACAAAGCCCTAATTGTAATAGAAACAAAAGAAAAAAATTTTAGTAAGCTGATATATATTTCAATATGTAATAATTATTCAAAAAGACAAAATGAAGTAGTAAAATGATTATACCAAACATAGAATCACCATGAATGTTCCAGCTATAAATGCAAACAGATAGATGTTTATAGGTGTGATAGAGCTGTGTTTGATTGGTTACTCAGAAATTAGGGGCAGCATTGTCATTGGAGAAGTGGTTTTGCAAAATAGGGAATAACTCTTGGTAAAATTTTGAAAAATAAAGTACAATGTTCTCTTGACTTAAGTGATAGTTGCATTTTTGGAAGAACCAGTGTTTATTAAAACTACCAAAAAATTCTTTGTGTTTATTTACATGTAAAATGGGATTAGGGTTTAGGCTCAATTAATTGTTCACCTATATGAATGCCAGATGGGACACTCAAATGTTCATAGACATGGGGCAGTTTTTGATCGCACAGGACTGTCCTAAGTATCTAGCATCGCTGGTCTTCTCCTCCAGTCCTCATCATTAAGTGTCGGTCATGAGAATTCAAATACATCCTCTAGCTTCTAGAACACCTCCTTAGAGGGCAGTGGTCAATTCACTGGTCTCATAGCTGACATCGTAGTTTCTATTTGTTGAGTGCTGTGTGTCCAGTACAGATTAAGTGCTGTATTTATTATATCTCATTTTTATCCTCATAACAGTAGTATGTATTGTTATCATGTTGAGGAAACTGAGGCTTAGAGAAGGTAAATAACTTGCCCATAAGCATAGAGGATAATTGATAGAGTCAGCCTAGGAATTCAGATCTCCATCACTCCAAATCCCCCTCCCCTAGGTTTATTGGCCCTTGGGACTCTGATAAGTGGCTGAGGAAGGTGAGCACTTTGCCATGTACCTGTGGGTGAAGCAGTAGGGAGAACACCAGTCATCAGGAGGAAATGGGCCTGAGACTTGCTGTTGCTTGTCTTGTTTTTAACTTCTTTTGTGAAGTACAGTGGACATAGTGACAATGGGAACCTTTAGGAGGTGCCTTCCTAGGCCCAGGGCTTTATTCACCTTGGGTGGATAGATGAGTGGTTCTTTCAAGACTGGTTCAGGGAACCGTGCCCTTGCCAGAATGAGTGTACTGTGGAGGAAGGGCTTGTGGTTGGGCGGCACCAGCTGGCTTCAGCTGGTCTCCTGAGGGCTTTCTTCCCATTCACCACAGAGGGCAGACCAAGTACTCCGCACCCTCATCCCTATACCTTTGCTCTTTAAAGGGGTGCTCCTCCTTGGGGAGCCAGTACGCTGGGAGACAAGCCTGCAGCTGATCATGGATGTCCTTCTCAGCAATGGGAACCCTGGGACTGGTCTGGCGACGGCCCCCTATCCCCATCTCCCTGTTCTGGCCAGTAACATGGATCTTCTTTGGATGGCTGAAGCCAAGATGCCCAGGTGAGGACACAGTCACTGGCCTTGGCCCTGGTGGCCAATTACCAGCTACTGCCTGAGCAGTTCTTCTGACAGTTTCCTACCATCATTCTATATTTCGGGCCTTCAGACCCATACCTGGTAGGCCCTTTAGTTGGCCACAGTAACTTAGCCTTCTGGGAGGGATTTCAAGGATCACTTCATATACTAATTATTAAATGAAAACTGCAGATTACTGAGCACTGGAGATATATCGAGATGAACTTTAACAGATGATCCTTGCCCTCCAGAATCTTAACAGAACATATTCTTTTTGACTAGAGGAACCCAAACAATGGTAAGCTTTTGAGGTGTATCGATGCAAATTATTCAACTGCTCTCCCTTCTTTGCCTTCACCCTGTAGTATTAGTTCTTTCACTTCTTTATTTCCTTTTGCTCTTAAGATGTAGAGGCAGGGGAAAGCAAGAATTGTTCTGATGTTTCTATAGACCAGAGAACTGAGACCTGGTCGTAGACGACTTTCTCAGAGGCATACGGGTACTGAGCAGGCATATGTTCCCTGCTCAGTTGTGTAGATTCCACCTGTCTTGTCTTTTTCTGAAGTTGAGCACAGTATAAGTGGCCTTTTTTTCTGGCCCTGGAAGTGCCTTCTTGGAATCTGACGGCTGCTATGTACTGTTCTGCAGCTCTTACTTGCAAGGCTAAAGTCTAGAGTTTTCTCCCATGCCACTAACTCCCAGTCAACTGGGTGAGTGATCCATCAGTAGGGTAGTGGGGCCCAACACTGCCTCAAGTCACATGACTCAGTAGCCCATAAGAGATGGGGATTACAGTGTTCTCTCTTGTTACTTTTAAAGTATATTTCTATAGCTGAGATTAGGTATTTTTTCTGAAGTATTCTTCCTAGAGTTAGGGTATACTGACACTAGGTAAAAGGGGTTTGGTTATACAGGCTATGAACTGAATAGTGAAGGGCAAATTTCAATTTATAAACCAGATTCGAGGTTAATCTTTCATTTGATAATTTAAACATTGAAAATAGAATTTGTTATATAACTTAGTGACACAAATATGACTTCAGTGTATTGTGCAGTATCAGTTCAGATTTGGTTTAGCAGCAAGGGATGAAAACCCAAAACAATATCTTAAACATGATAAAAGTTTATTTCTTCCTCATATAAAAGAAGTCTGGAGTAGGCAATCCTAGGCTTGTATGAAAGCTTCACCTGTCAGGGACACAGGCACCTCTGTTTTCCTGTGCAGTCCTTAGCCCTGCATAATCCAAAATGGCTTGCCTGAACTCCAGCCATCATATCGGCATTCCAGGCAGCAAGAAGGAATAGGGGAAGGTAGAGAAGAGCATCTCTCCCCAATTTTGCGGATACTTCCTAGAAGTTAGGGCCAGTACTTCTGATTTCATTGACTCCTTGGCTGTCCCGTCGTCACATGGCTGCACATCTGACTGCTGTGGAAGCAAGGGAATGTAGTTTTTTACACCTGGTAGCAATATGCTCAGCTGAAAATTGACACCAAGAAAGAAGGAGAGATGGAAACATCTGCCACAAATCTCAAGCAGAATTTAAAGTTAGGTTTCTAGAGTCCAAATGCCTGAAGTGTAATTCTAGCACTGCCACCATGGGCAAGTTACTTAATCTCTTTATGCCTCAGTTTCCTTACTTGTGAAATGAGAATAATGATCTCAGGGTTTTTCTGTGACTTCAGTGTGCTATGACATCTCCAGTGCTAGAACAGTGCTCAATAAATGTTATTAGGTAATAGCAGGTCATAAATGTAGGTAATGAATGTAGTTCTTACTAGAAGTAATTTCGTTTTGACCTATCACCACCAGGGCCCTGGAGCGAAAGGTTGGTGCGTAGGGTGCTGCTTACACAATGACAGGTGGCCTACAAGAGCCCAATGAGTGAAGACAGCTGCTGAGTTGTCTTTTCTGGCAGGTTTGGCCACGGCACCTTTCTGTTGTGCCTGGAAACCATTTACCGCAAAGTGACAGGCAACGAGTTACGATATGAGGGCCTGATGGGCAAACCCAGCATCCTCACTTACCAATATGCGGAGGACCTGATCAGGCGGCAGGCGGAGAGGCGGGGCTGGGCAGCCCCCATCCAGAAGCTCTATGCTGTAGGGTAAGTTCTGTTCATTTCCTCAACCCTTTTTTGACTTACCCTTCCCTTTCTCCCTACCCCTATCACCTGCCTTGTTTCCCTGTATCTAATGCACACCCCTTGCTCTATAATTGTCCTTTGCTGTCTGTGCCTTACAACACTGAACTTGGATTTTCTCTTCTTTTCTTTTCCGGTATGGCTGCCCCTGCCAGTGATAACCCTATGTCTGATGTCTACGGTGCCAACCTGTTCCACCAGTACCTGCAGATGGTGAAGCGTGATGGGGCAGAGGAGCTGGGGGCTGATGGCCTGTGGAAGCAGCGGCCCTCAGCAACCCAGAGCTGTGCCTCCATCTTGGTGTGCACTGGCGTATACAGTCCCAAGACCCCAGGGTCCACAGAGCCTGCCCAGGGAGAGGAAGAGCCTCCCTTCCACGGGCACCGGGACTTCAGCTTCAGTGCAAAGCTTATGGAGGCGTCTCACATCGTGAATGACGTGGATGAGGCTGTGCAGCTGGTTTTGCACAAGGAGGGCTGGGCTTCGTAGTGAGGACCGTACACTGGTGGCAGGGGGAGGGAGCATGCCAGGGCTGTAGGTGACTGTCATTTGCTGGCTTCTGGCCTGGATCACTAGGGGTCACATCAGGGTCTGCTCCCACAGACACTCTTCCTGCTGCCCCACAGGCGTGCCCTACTGGTCACTTGGAAGAAGAAACTGGCCTTTTCTCCTGCTGGGCAGTAGCCACAGAATTATACCCTGGGTAACATTTGAGTAGAACTATCAGGATTTTCTGGGTCCAATTCCTGTCTCCCTCTTCTGGCAGTCTGACCTCAGCCCAGCCCCTTCACCTCTGTGCCTCAGTTTCCTCTTCAATTCAGTAGAGACTTCTGGAAAAAGGGAGAGTGATACGGAATCATGTGGAAATTTCTGCAGGACTTTTATCTGCATTGAGGGAACCACTGCATGCCAGCCAGGGGTGTAACACTCAGATGCTACTTTTTATTTCATCTTATTGCCCAGAGACTTTTGGGCTTATATTTTTTAAATTAAAATAATTCTAATAAATATTAATTATGCCATCTCTTGTGAAGCTCTATCTGGAATGTACTAAAAAGTCCCTTGGGGGAAGGATAATGGGTGAGTGGTGTGGGTGACCTTGAGGCAAAGAGATTGGTGGCGTTTCACACCCGTAATGTGCTGACGTCTCCTTTCCCACTTCTGTGTTCCTCCCACCCCCATCTGGGCTGTGAAGCAAGTCTGTCTAGGAAAGTCGTGCCCAGGCTTTGGCACATACTTAGCAACTTCCCTGATGCGGAAAAGAAAAAGGATCTCACTTATGGTTTATTCTAAAGGAGCTTTTCCTACAGTGATTCTAGAAAATGTGTTTCCGTTATTCCCACTAGGAGTAATCCAATTTCATTTTTCCATGGTCTGTCACCCATGACCTTGCATTTGCCAAATCCCCATGTCAGTTCTTGCCTTCATCTTTCTCCAGCAGTTGTTTGCTATGACACAAGCTAATTACTTCCTCCCCTTTTCTTAAAACACATTACTTGGCTGTATCTGACTGACTTTTGGACATCTCTGTTTGGATACCTGGTATTCATTTAGAGGGGAGGGAACCAACGAGGTGGAGAGAGTGGCCAGTGAAATAGGAAGGGCCTTGAGATCTGGTGCCTGGAGGCTGAATGAAGAACACGTTTCATAAAGGAGGTAGTGACGACCTGTGCTCACTCTACCTGTCATAGGTTAACCCTGTCCAAAACCAGACGCAGCCCGATTCTACTCCAGCACCCCAATAATCTGGGTTGTGCTGCAGTCTTTTCCCACTTCAGACAACAGCAGCTTCTTTCTTCTCATTTAGGCTGAAGGCTTGGACTCATCTTCTCTCTCATTTCCCATGTCCAGTCCATCAGCAAATCCTGTCCAGTGAATATGTGTCCAAAGTCAGTAAATGAAGTGCCTAGGACTAAAGTTGGGTGTCCTAACTCTGACCCTAGGGTTTTCCCTGAGATATGCACCAAAGACCCTCCCTTCCCTGAGCCCTTCCCCCAGGTGAGCTATCCTTGGGCCAAATAGGTTGAACTTACAAAATGGAATGACAAGTGAGTACAGAAATGAGGTGGAAAGTAAAGCCAAGTATGGCTACATGGGGAGGGATCTTAACCAGAGTTGAGAATACTTAGGTCCAGATTGAAGTGACAGAATGACAGCATCTCTTTGTGTTTGTCTGCCTCTGGCTCTATCCCTTTGGCTGGCACTTGTTCTGGCTCTGTAGCCCACTCCCTTTCTTGTTTGGGTTTCCTAAAGGTATTGCAAGCTCTTCCAAATCCATGTCAGAGGGCAAGGCCAGCCACTCAGCTGCAATACCAATCTTGTCTCTTAGAGGCTTTGAACTGTGGAACTAAGACACAACTAACTGCTTCATTTGCTCAGCCTCAGACTGATGAAAATATTACCTTTCTGTGTTTTGATGGAACTAAATGAGTACAAAACAAAAAAGACTTTGTAAGTCACTTTGAACAGGAAGTAAGTCCATACTTATATATAATATTATTAACCTGGAACTAAACTATACCATTAGGCATTCACAGTGAATAGAGAATCACCTTGGGTCTCTCTAGCCATTGCCTTGGTGTCAGAATACAGGGGCACTTCCTCAGTGTTCCCCTTGGTGGCAGCAGCTTCTGGCCTCCTAAGGACACCTTTAGGCTGCCCAAGGCAGGTACAGTGAGCAAACTGGTAATCTGGACTTGCAGCTGAGCTAGAGTTGCTGTAGCAACCAATTGCTGCCTTGAGGGCGGAATTTTAAAATATCTCAGCTATAATAGTTATTTTTTTCCCCAGTCAGTCTGTTATGTCCCCGGTACTGCTGCGTGGTGCTGCTGAGGCTGGGCCATGCTGGGACGCCAGTTTCTCTGCCTGGGGCTCTTGGCAGCTTCTTCAAGGGTTGGAGGTGGAGGATTATCTCAGGGTGTGAACTGCTGGGAAGATGACAGAGCTTCAGCTTTTGCTTCCAGGCTCCTTCTTCGGCTCTTGGTTCCAAAAGCCTTATGTCATTTTTCTTTTTTAGGTGGCAGAGGAGAGGGGTCTAGCTTGAAATTCCCTCCCTCCTCCCACTCTGACTTGAGCCTTCTGGCTTATACCCTACCAAAGCAGCCTTAGCATTCATGGGACCACTTTTTGGGAGGGGAGGGGCATGTTCCTTCTTGTCTGCTTTTCCTTTTGGTCTTTCTAACTCCTTCTTTTGGCTTCATTGATTCACTCAACAAATGACTGCTAAGAACCCACTAAGCACTGGGTTAAGAAATGAGAAACTGCCCTTATTTTGGAGGAATTTATCAGTCTCTTGACCATGGACTTGACCCTATCAGATTTCAAACATTTTTATAAAGTTATAGTAATTTAGACAGTGTTCAACTTGGCAGAGGAAGAAATACAAACCATGGAACAAAACAGCGCTTAGAAACACTTACATGAAATAGACGATAATATATGAAAATGTGGCTTATTTAGATGTTTATTTCTTGCTCATTTCATAGTCTGATGTGGGTTAGGTGGCTGGTCTTGGCCTTTCTCTTCCAGGTTGTGACTCAGGAATCCAGGAATCTTCCATTTTGTGGTGCTGTCATCTTCAGCACATGGTCTCCAAGGTCTCTGGGAAGATGGATGACTGCAAAGGAATTCATAGTAGTATGTACTTCACTTCTGTCCATATCCATTGGCCAGACACATGGTTCCATTGCAACTCCAGAGAGAATGGTAAATGTGGTCTACCTCTATGCCTAGGAAAAGGAAATGAGATCAGTCAGCATCTAGCCTGTTTTTCTTCCCGTAGTACAATTTATTAGGATAAAGAAATTCTGTTTTGCTTAGTTTTTGTTTATTTAATTTTAAGTGAAGAGATCAAGCAATCTGAAGAATAAAAAGTATTAGAATTTTTTTTGTACAATTCTCTTTCTAATTTAATTTTTTTCTCTTATTTCCATCCCCCCACCTGATTCCCCTTTAGCCAACATCAGTTTGTTCTCTATATCTATGGGTCTGTTTCATTTTGTTTATTCATTTCTTCTTTTTTTAGATTTCATATATAAGTGAAATCATATAGTATTTGTCTTTGTCTAACTTATTTCACTTAGCATAATACCCTCTGTGTCCATCCATGTTGTTGCAAATGGCAAGATTTCACTTTTTTATTGCTGATTAGTATTCCATTGTGTGTATGTGTGTGCATATAAACACATCTTTATCCATTTAACTATTAATAGACATCTAATTTGCTTGCACACCTTGGCTGCTGCAGCAAACATAGGGATGCATATATCTTCTCAAATTAGTGTTTTTGTTTTCTGTGAATGAATACGCAGAAGTGGCATTGCTGGATTATGTGTCAGCTCTACTCGTAATTTTTTTGAGTAATCTCCATGCTGTTTTCCATAGTAGCTGCACTAATTTACAATCCCACTAACAGTGTATGAATATTTGCTTTTCTCCACATCCTCATCGACACTTGTTATTTGTTGATTTATTGATGAGAGCACTTCTGACAGGTATGAGGTGACATGTCATTGTGGTTTTAACTTGCATTTCCCTGAGGATTAGTGATGTTGAGCATCTTTTCATATGTCTATGGGCCATCTGTATGTCCTCTTTGTAGAAATGTCCTCTATTCCGTTCTTCTGCCCATTTTTAAATTGGATCATTTGTTTCTTTGGTGTTAACTGGTATGAATTCCTTACATATTTTGGATGTTAATATCTTATCAGATATATCATTTGCAAATATCTTCTCTCATTCAATAGGTTGTCTTTTTGTTTTGTTGATTTCTTTCACTGTGCAAAATGCTTTAGTCTGATGTAGTCTCATTTGTTTATTTCTTCTTTTTTTTGTTTCCCTTGCCCAAGGAGACATATCCAAAAAAGATATTGCTAAAAGTGATGTCAGATGGTTTACTGCTCTTGTTTTCTTATAGGAGTTTTATGGTTTCAGGTCTTGCTTTTAAGTCTTTAATCAATTTTGAATTTATTTTTGTATACGGTATAAGAAAGTGTTTCAGTTTTATTTATTTTTGCATATATATGTCCAGTTTTCCCAACACTACTTATTGAAGAGACTATCTTTATTCCATGTATATCCTTGCCTCTTTTGTCATACATTAATTGATCATATAAATGAGGATTTATTTCTGGATTCTTTATTATATTCCATTGATCTCTATATATGTTTTTATGCCAGTACTATGCTTTTTTGATTATTATAGCTTTATGGTATAGTTTAATATTAGGGACCATGATACTTCCCATTTTGTTCTTTTTCAAAATTTCTTTGGATATTTGGGGTCTTCTATGGTTCCATATAAATTTTAGCATTAGTTGTTCTAATTCTGAGATGAATGCCATTGGTATTTTAATAGGGATTGCACTGAATCTGTATATTGCTTTAGATAGTAAGGACATTTTAACATTATCAGTCCTTCCAATCCATGAGCAAGCTATATCCTTCCATTTATTTATAACTTGTTCAGTTCCTTTCTCCAGAGCGTTATAGTTTCAAGTACAGATCTTTCACCTCACTGCTTAAATTTATCCTAGGTATTTTATGCTTTTTGATGATATTGTAAATGGGATTGTTTTCTTTATTCCTTCTTCTGATAATTCATTACTGGTGTATAGAAATGCAACAGATTTCTGAATATTGATTCTGTATCCTGCAACTTTACTGAATTTCTTTATTCTAGTAGTTTTTTCATGGACTCTTTCGGTTTTTCTATATATAGTATTATGTCATCTGTAAATAATGAGAGTTTTACTTCTTCTTTTCCAGTTTGGATGCCCTTTCTTTCTTTTTATTTGATCACTATGGCTAGGACTTCCAATACTATGTTGAGTAGAAGTGGTGAAAGTGGGCATCCTTGTTTTGTTTCTGATCTTAGAAGAAAAGCTTTCAGCTTTTCAACGTTGAGTATGATATTAGTTGTGAATTTATCATATAAAACCTTTATTATGTTGAGATGTGTTCCTTTTATACCCACTTCATTGAGAGTTTTTATCATAAATTGATGTTGGATTTGTCAAATGCTTTTTCTGCATCTATTGAAATGACCATATGGTTTTTATACTAAGGTGATGCATCACATTGATTGATTTATGGCTGCTGAACCATCCTTGCATCCCTGGGGTGAATACCACTTGGATATAATGTATATCATTTTAATGTATTGTTGAATCTAATTTGGTAATATTGGTAATATTTTGTTGAGAATTTTTATATCTACGTTCATCATGAAGATTGGCCTGTAATTTTCTTTCTTTCTTCTTTTTTTTTTTTTTTCGGTAAAACCTTTGTCTGGTTTTGGTATAAGAATGATGTTGGCTTCGTCGAATGAATTTGGTAGCATTCCATCCTCTTTAATTTTTTGGAATAGTTTAAGAAGGACAAGTATTATTTTTTCCTTGAATGTTTCGTAGAATTCACCTGTGAAGCCATATGGCTCTGGACTTTTATTTGTTGGGAGTTTTTGAATTACTGCTTCAATTTCATTACTAGTAATTGGTCTGGTTAGAGTTTGTATTTCTTCCTGGTTCAGTCTTGGAAGGTTATGTACTTCTAGAAATTTATCTTTTTTTCTAGATTGTTGAATTCATTGGGATATAATTGTTAATAGTATTCTTTAATAGTTCATTGTATTTCTGTGGTGTTGGTTTTAACGTTTCTTTCATTTCTGGTTTTACTTATTTTCTCTCTCTTTTTATCTTGATGAGTTTAGCTACAGGTTTGTCAATTTTGTTTGTTTGTTTTTAAAGCACCAGCTCTTAGTTTTATTGATATTTTCTATTGTTTTTAAAATTCCTATTTAGTTTATTTCTGCTCTGATTTTAACTATTACTTTTCTTCTGTTTACTTTGTGTTTGTTCTTTTTCTAGTTCCTTTAGGTGTAGAGTTAGATTATTTTTTGGGAATTTTTCTTGTTTCTTGAGGTATGCCTGTATAGCTATGAACATCCCTCTTAACTAACTGCTTTTGCTGCATTCTATAAATTTTGAAAAGTTGTGTTTTTATTTTCATTTGTTTCAAATATTTTTTGCTCTCCTGTTTGATTTCCTTTTGATCCATTGGTTATTTAATAGTATATTGTTTAATTTCCCCATATTTGTGGTTTTTTCCAGTTTTTGTCCTATGGTTGATTTGTAATTTCATGTCATTGTGGTCAGAAAAATTGTTTGGTGTGATTTCAGTCTTCTTGAACTTATTGACACTTATTTTGTTGCCTGATTTGTTATCTATCCTGGAGAATGTTTCATGTGCACTTGAAAAAAAAAATGTGTACTCTGCAGTTTTGGGATGAAATGCTTGATAAATGTCTGTTAAGTTGATCTGGTCTAATGTGACATTTAAGGCCATTATTTCCTTATTAAATTACTGTCTGGATGACCTATTCATTGATATAAGTGGGGTATTAAAATCCCCTATTATTATTGTTTTGCTGTGGATTTCTCCTTTTATGTCCATTGATAATTGCTTTATATATTTGAGTGTTCCTATGTTGTGTGCATATTTAGGATTTTTATATCCTCTTCTTGGATTGATACCTTATGTAATGCTTTTCTTTGTCTTTTTTTGCATTTTTTGTTTTAAAGTTTATTTTGTCTGATATGAATATTGCTACTTCAGCTTTCTTCTCACTTATGTTTGCATGAAATATCTTTTTTCACCCCTTCATTTTCAGTCTGTATGTGTCATTCGATTTTAATGAGTCTCTTGTAAGTAGCATATAGATGGGTCATGTTTTTCTAAAGATCAAACTCACTGGGGAAACATTGGCTAATAACATATAAATTTCAGGTGTACAACTTTATAGTATGAAATCTGCATATTCCATTATATGCTCATCACCTTAAGTCTAGTCTTCATCTATCACCATATATTTGACCCTCATTACCCTCTTCGTCCTTCCCATGCTCCCCTTCCTCTCTGATAACCACCATTCTGTTGTCTGTGTCTAGGAGTTTTTTTGTTTTATTTGTTCATTTGTTGCCTTTTGTTTTATATCCCACATGTGAGTGAAATCATACAGTTCTTTTTCTTTTCCATCTGACTTATTTCACTTAGCATGATATTCTCAAGATTTATCCATGTTGTCGCAGATGGCAATGTTTCATCTTCTTAATGGCTGAGTAGTATTCCATTCTGTATATGTACCGCATATTTTTTATTCAATGATCTGTCAAAGGACATTTAGGTTGTTTCCATATCTTGGCTACTGTGACTAATGCTGCAGTGAACATAGGGGTACACATATCTTTATGAATAAGTGTTTTCAAATTTTGAGGGTAGATAACTAGAAATGGGATTGCTGGATCATATAATAGCTCTATTCTTAATTTTTTTGAGGAACTTCCATCTCTTTTCCATGGTGGCCTCACCAATTTATATTCCCATAAGCAATGTGTAAGTGTTCTCTTTTCTCCGCATCCTCTCCAACACTTGTTATTTCTTGTCTTATTGGTAATAGCCATTCTAATAGGTATAAGGTGGTATCTTGTGGTTTTGATTTGCATTATAACTAGTGAAGCTGAGCATCTTTTCATACATCTGTTGGCCGTCTGTACGTCTTCCTTGGAAAAGTATTTATTCAGGTCCTCTGCCATTATTTATTTAGATTATCTATTATTTTTTCGAGTTGTGTGAGTTCTTTATATATTTTGGATATTAGTCTTTTATCAGAAGTATTGTTTGCAAATATCTTCTCCCAATTGATTGGTTGCTTTTTTGTTTTGCTGATGGTTTCTTTTGCTGTGCAGAAGCTTTATAGTTTGATGTGGTCCCATTCATTTATTTTTTTCTTTTACATCCATTGCCTTTGGGATTAAGTTCACAAAAACCCCTTTGAGACCAAGATCCATAAGGTTAGAGCCTATGTTTTCTTCTATGTATTTTAGTGTTTCAGGTCTTACATTCAAGTCTTTAATCCATTTTGAGTTAATTTTTGTGTATGATGTCAGCAGTCTAGTTTCATTCTTTTGTGGCATTCCAGTTTTCCCAACACCATTTATTGAAGAAGCTTTTTATTTTTCCATTGTATGTTTTAGGTTCCTTTGTCAAAAATTATCTGCCCATATATGTGTGGATTTATTTCTAGGCTCTGAATTCTGTCTCATTGGTCTCTGTCTGTTTTTCTGCCAATACCTAGTGTTTTGATTATTGTGGCTTAGGAGTACATTTTGAAGTCAGGGAATATAATACCTCTGGCTTTGTTCTTTTTTTTCCCCTCAGGATGTCTTTGGCTATTTGGGGTTCTTTGGGAGTCCCATACAAATTTGAGAATCTTTTGTTCTATTTCTGTGAAAAATGCCACTGGGATTTGAATGAAAATTGCATTAAACCTGTACATTGCTTTAAGTAATATGACCATTTTAACAGTCCTCCATTCCATGAACACAGAATATATTTCCATTTCTTTGTGTTTTCTTCAATATCTTTGAACAATGTCTTGAACTTTTCAGTGTGTAGGTCCTTCAATTCTTTGTTAAGTTTATTCCTAGGTAATTTTATTCTTTTGTTACAATTATAAATGCGATGGTTTTCTTCATTTCTTTTTCTGATATTTTATTGTTAGTATATAGGAATGCCATAAGTTTTTGTATCTTGATTTTGTATACTGCAACTTTACTGTATTTGTTTATTGTCTCTAATATTCTTTTGGTGAAATTTTTAAAGTTTTCTATACATAGAATCATGTCATCTGCAAATAGTGACAGTTTTACTTCAGTGTTCATAAATGAGACTAGCCTATATTTAAAAACTTTTTTTTACAGTATTTTCTGGTATTGATATTGATTATATTAGCCTCCTAAAATAAATGGTGGCCCATTCATCTTTTTCTGTTTTCTAAAACAGTTTGTTTAAAATGAGATTATCAGGACTTCCAGTCAAGATGGAGGAGTTGGTAAACTCTATGCTCACCTTCTCTCACAACTATATCACAATTAATAGTAAGTTACAGAACAACCATCATTGAGAACTACCTGAAGACTAGCTGAATAGAAGTCCTCTAAGGATATAAAGAAGCCGTATGGAGACTGGTAATGGGTGGAGACACAGAATGGGCTGGTCCCACACCCACGAGTGGTGGTTAAGAATCTGGAGGGACATCTCTGCTGTGAAGGTCCCCCCTAAGAAGGGAGAGGCCCCGGCCACACACTGGGATCCCCAGACCAGGGGACCAGTGCCAGGAAGAAAAGTATCCATAACATCTAACTGTGAAAAACAGTGGGGATTACACCTGAGTTAGATGAGGGGCTGCTGGAGGCCAAGGCATTCTCTTGAGGGGATGGTACACAGACTTGCTCACTCACAAACTTACTTGCTATGGGCTCCAGCTCAGAGGGCAACAGCTCAAAAAGTACCAGGGACATTCAGGGAGGAGCTGAATTGACTAGCTTCAGGGTGAAGGCTGGAAGGATGGGTCAGGAAATCTCTCTGTAGGCAGGGGAATGCTGGCAGACCCTGTTGTTCCTTTACTGAGCCCTACCCACAATGAGCCAGGAAGGGCAGGTGGAAACCAAACCTGAGATCTCCATTAACTTAGCTAACATCGTTTACTCTGTCCTTGTGATTTCCTGAGACCTTGCCCCACTCAACTTAAGCACACGAATTGAACCTCTTCCAGCTGCTTTTCCACCCAAACTTCACTTGCACTGCAAACTTTAGTTTGCACTGCAGACTTTCCTAAAATCTCTCAAAGGTCCACAAATCCCAGACAAGCAGCAGCGGGCATTAGTGTGCCCCCTACCTCTCAATAAGTGTCCCCAACCCTGGCACGAGTGGTAGTTGGCCTCAGTTCATAGCCTACCCCTCCTAGGCACCTCCAAACCAAGCACAGGTGATAACCAACTGCAGATCACTTTGTAGCTCCTACCAGGTTGTCCCAAGCTGGGCATAGACAGCAGCTAACATGGGCCTCCACCAGAGCTCCTCCCAAGAGACCCCAGAACTCACACTTACACACTTGGTGGCCAGCTCAGACCATACTAGAGTACCATCTTTCTTCTCAACAAATGACACACCAAAAGGGTGGACTCAGCAGGTACCAGTCCCAGTTAAGCGAATCCTGTTCTGTAGGATAAGTGCACACAATAGCTCATCCACTGACATAGCCAGTCCTCACAGCCAGTCAACCTGAGGGTTGGTCCCTCCAACTGACATAGCAACAGCAATCAAGGCTCAATTGCACAAGGGACACCCCCCGGAGCACCTGGCTTAGGTGGCCAGGGAGCATGTACCACTGGGCCCCACAAAACACCTACTATCTAAGGCCACACTGCCAAGACTAGGAGACCTAGCAGATCAGCCTAATATATAGAAACAAACACAAGGAATTAGCCAAAACGAGGATGCAAAGAAACATTTCCCAAGTGCAAGAACATGACAAAACTCCAGAAAAAGAACTAAATGCAATGGAGACAAACAATCTACCAGATGCAGAATTCAAAACATTGATTATAAGGATTTTCAATGTAGTTAGGGGAAAAGTAGATGAATTCAGTGAGAACTTTAACAAAGAGATAGGAAACAAAAATGGAGGTAGAAAACAAAAAGAACGAGTCAGAAATGAGGAATGCAATAACTGAAATAAAGAATACATTAGAGGGAATCAATAGTAGATTAGATAAAGCAGAGGATGAAATTATCGATTTAGAAAATAAGGTAGCAGGAAACACCCAATCAGAAAAGCAAAAAGAAAATGGATTTTGAAAAATGAGGATGACTTAAGGCACCTATGGGACATCAAGAGTAACAACATTTGCATCATAAGGGAGCCGGTTGGAGAAGTGAGAGCAAGGAATTGAAAACCTGTTTGAAGAGATAATGGCAGAAAACTTGGTGAAGGAAATATACACACAAACCCGGGAAACACAGAGTCCCAAAGAAAATGAAACAGGCCTACAGCAAGAGGTCCATAATTAAAACACCAAAGGTTAAAGGTGAAGAAAAGTCTTACAAGCAGCAAGAGAAAGCAGTTAGTTATCTATAAGGGAGCTCCTATAAGACTCAGCTGATTTCTCAACAGAAACTGTGCTGGCTGGAAAATCACTGCTTGGCTATCACCCATGGGAACATAACGCTCTAACAATAAGCTTTCTCATTCTGTACCCCCTGCTTGCACAACCGACCTGTGGGTTGACAGTTAGTAAAAAGAAGAAAAATAGACTTGTGTGTTCAAACAGGATGAAGAATAGGGGTTTAGGGCTTAAAATCCCTATACCTCTACATTTTTGGGCCGCTTAATTTGGGGTCTGCGTACCCCTGGCAGACGCAGCTGGCTAAATAAATAGTGTATTTCCTATAACTCACTGATTTCTGGTGGTTGTGTGTCTATCGGGGGCTGGTGGCTACAATATTTGGAGGCTTCAGGGAGTGGCCCTGAGATCTAAGACAAGACCGGCACCCAAAGCAGTTGCTGTCCCTGTTATGGATTCAAAGAGGTTGCCAACCTCAGACGTTCCAGGGCCCTTGAATGCCATGACAGGGTCAATACATTTGTCAAGAACGCAACCTTTAGGACGCACTCTTTGTTCCTGATTCCGCTGGGAATCTCCAAGGCCTCGACATCTGGTAAAAAGGTACCTTTCTGTTTCTGTTGACCAGTTGTTGGAGGTCTGTGGAGAGACTGGACACAGTCATATCTCCCGGACCATGGCCAGGCTGTGGGACGCCGCCTCCTGTGCTCTGTCATTGGGTTCTGTCTATTGTCTTTGGTCTTGTGTAGGTTGTAGGTGGCAGACCTCTCCAGGTCCACCTACACCCCAGTAATTATTTTCATCTGAGTGTCTGTCTTGTGTTTTCTGCGCAAGCGATGGGGGGAGGCCCGAGTTCACAGAGGACACACTTGGGGTGTCTCTTGCAATATTTCAAAGAAAGGTTTGTAGAGGGAGCCGATTATGGCATAAAGTTTCCTCCGGGCAGACTAAGAACATTGTGTGAAGTTGAGTGGCCATCTTTTAGTATAAACTGGCCTCTGGAGGTTCTTTTGACAGGGGTTTAGTGAGGAATGTTTGGAAGATTGTCACGGGAGACCCGGGACATCCCGATCAGTTCCTCTACATTGATCAATGGTTAAACCTTGTTCGGAACCCCCCTCCTTGGCTCCACCGGTGTGCCCTTTCTCTAGGGGCATGAGTCTTAGTTGTGGGTGCCCCATAACATACAACAACTGAATCTCCAAGACAGCCCAGTCCTTCAGTCCTCCAATCTCCACCAGATGACACTGACCTTTTCCCACCCTATAATCCAGGACAACAGAGGCCAAATAGCACCACCTCACCTCCTCGGACATGGGCAGATAACCCCTATGGGCCTCCTGCTCCTGCTCCAGGTGGGGCACCAGCCGATACCACTCCCCTGCCCCGGCCATCCTCCCCTTGAGGGAAGCACCACCTCAGGACATCACACAGACAGGCCCTTTATGGTTTATGTGTTTTTCTTGACTAGTGACCTGTAGAACTGGAAGGCACAGAATCCGCCTTTCTCTGAGAAGCCCCAGGCATCAATGGGACTCTTAGAAAGTGTCTTTCAGGCTCACGCCCCACCTGGGACGATTGCCAACAGCTTTTAATTACCCTCTTCACCACGGAAGAACACAGATGCATTCAGGCAGAAGCACAAAAGATAGCTGCGGGAGGGAGGAGAGTTGAGGAAGCACGGGAACAGATTGAGGAGGAATTTCCCTCCACCCGCCCAGACTGGGGACACAATTCTCAGGCAGGGAGAATGGCATTAGATAGGTACCACCAGATTCTAATCTGGGGAATTAGGATGGCTGCTCATCAGCCAACTAACCTTTCTAAGGTAACTGAAGTTATACAGGGACCTCAGGAATCCCTCGGAGTGTTTCTTGAACGACTATAGGAGGCGTACCAGGTATACACCTCCATTGATCCTGAGGCCCCTGAGAACCAGCGGGCAATTAATGGAGCCTTTGCTCCTCAGGCAGCCCCTGATATCCGGTGTAAATTACAAAAATTAGAAGGTTTTGCAGGGACAAATCTGCCCCAACTCGTCAAGATAGCCCAGAAGGTGTTCAACAACAGGGAGGCACTGGACAACCCCAAACATATGGCTAAAATCCATAACTCTAACTGGCACCATCTGGTCACAAGCTCTTTCCCATGGGACTTCTGCTCAAAAGGCCGAACTCATCGCCCTCACTGAGGCACTAAGATGGGGAAAGGATAAGGCAGTCACAATATACACTGACAGCTGATATGCCTTTGCCACTGCACATGTACATGGAGCCATCTACAAGGAAAGAGGGCTTCTGACTTCAGCTGGGAAGGACATCAAGAACGAGGGGGAGATCTTAGCCTTTCTTGAAGCCATATAGATGCTTAAGGCTCTTGCTATTGTCAAAAAGGAAATAGTCCCGAGGCTGAGGGAAACTGACCAGCCGATGCAGAGGCAAGAACAGCGGCCACAAGGCCAGTGGGGCCCCCACCACATCTACTGACTGTTGTCCCTTACGCAGAACTGCCTCCATCTCTGACCTATACGGCAGAAGAGAACATATATTTTCAAGATAAGGGAGCCACTCAGAACCAACAGGGGTGGTGGATGACCCCAGATGGAAAAATCGGGCTCTCACATGCCCTTGGAAAGACTCTCCTCCACCAACTACACCAGACCACACACCTAGGGTGAACTAAGATGCTCCAAGCTTTAGACCCTTACTTTCACTTGTTAGAAGGGAGAAGAACTACAGAGGAGATTGTCTCATGATGCCCAGCTTGTGCCCAGGTTAAACCAAAGAAGGGGAAGATAGAAGAACCTAGGCATAGGGAAAGAGGAACTTATTATCCAGGGGACCACTGGGAAGTCGATTTCACTGAGGTAATCCCAACTGTGGAGGGCTACAAATATTTACTTGTTTTTATAGACACCTTTTTAGTATAGGTAGAGGCCTTCCCCACTACTAGAAACTACTAAAAGAAATCCTCCCTTGATTTGGTCTCCCCGGAACTTTAGGGTTGGTTGACGGGCCAACCTTCATAGCAAAGGTATCACAATTGGCTAGCTACCTAAATTTGTGATGGAAACTTCACTGCGCCTACTGGCCCCATAGTTTGGGCCAAGTAGAGCAAATAAATCGGACCCTAAAAGAGACATTAGTCAAGTTAGGATTAGAAACTGGTGGGACCTGGATAGAACTTCTCCCCATTGCTCTTCTCCGAGCCAGGTGTACTCCATATATCAATGGGTTCACCCCATTTGAAATTTTCTTTGGAAAATCCCCACTTTAGTACCTAGAATAGAAGATGAGAAAAAGCCAGAACTATGTAACTTTGTCTTACTTAAGTCTTTACAGGCCCTTCAAAGTGTACAGAAGGAGATCTGGTCCCAGGTTTGTGCTGCCCACTCAGCCCCAGAGGATGGACTTCCCCATCGGTTTCATCCTGGGGACTCTGTGTGGATCCAGAAGTTCGCTTCCAAGGGACTAGAACCCAAATGGAAAGGACCCTTCATAGTGTACCTGATGATGCCCACTGCAGTTAAAGCAGACGGCATCCCATCTTGGATTCATCACTCCCATGTGAAGGCAGCATGAGAGTAGACAGCTCAGGAAGATGGGCCCTTAAGACTAAGACTCAAGCGTACATAAATCTAACCCTCTGTTTCTTCCTTTTTTCTTCTTTAGCCCAGGCATACAGAAACATACACCGGCCTAAAGTATAGGAGCTTATAGTAACTGAGACCGGTGAAATCATCGCCTAGAACATCACCAGCCACAGTACTCCAGAGATCTGAGTAGACTTGCGCTGGCTTGCCAGAGATCCCCTCGCCATTGCAACGGCCGGACACCACCTCGGATTGGGATCCTTCCTAGGCGGAGGAGCATACTTAGGCTACAAGGGAGGGATCCAGCTGTGGCATATTATCGGCTGAGAAAAGACTCTTAGAGATAGGACTCTATATTTGCCCTCAAGGACATTACCCAGGGATATCTAGCCGCATAGGTAATATGGGAGGGCCAAGGTCAATTTTCTTGTGCTAACTGAGGTTGTGAGACTATCTCCACTATAGATAATTATAAAAAACAGAATGATGATCATATTAGATTAATAAGAGGACCAAGCCCCTCCACATGCTCTCTTGGGTCTTGCAATCCTATCATAATCACCATCAAAACTGGTAACCCTGGGGGACAACACTATTGGCTCACAGAACAGACACAGGGGATCAGATTATATAAAACCAGGTATGATTCAGGATTATATTTTACTATACAGGTTAAGGACCCTCCCAGGAAGGTTAACCCTATAGGACCCAACAAACCACTTCTAGTTCCGAGACTAACCCAAAGTCTTACACCTAAGAAAACTTCTGTCTCTGGAGCAACTCCAACTTCAGCTCTAGCCCCTCCAAGTAGTAGCCTAACAGCTATTAAACCCCAGGCATTCGACCAGCCACAATCAGAACCAGAAGGAAAGTTAATAACTATGCTAACGACAATACACAAGGTCTTAAATAAGATCACCCCAGACATAGGACAAGATTGCTGGTTGTGCCTAAACCCAAAATCCCCTTAATATGTTGGGTAGGAACTCCTCTAAACTTAACTGAGCTTAGCAGGCTAGAACTTCAAATCGATTAACTAGCAGAAGTAGTCCTCCAAAATAGAAGAAGTTTAGATTTATTATTCTTAGAACAAGATAGATTATATATGGCTTTAGGTGAAACCTATTGCTTCTATGCCAATAACTCTGGAATAATTAGAGAAATCTTACTACTAGTACAGAGAAATTTAAATGCCAGGGAAAAACAAAGACTAGAATCAGATAACTGGTTTCATAGGACATTCAATTGGTCACCGTGGCTTATCTGCTGTAGCTGGATCTTTAATCCTCCTCCTCTTCTTGTTAACTTTTGGCTCATGTTTCCTCAATTTCTTGTTTGCATATATAAGGAAGAGAATTAGTTTTATTAAACTTTTAGTAATACGAAATAGAGGCTATGAGCAAATTTCACATGAAGAATCAAGGATTTGATTTTCCATTAAGGCCAGTGGGGAATGTGCTGGCTGGAAAATTACTGTTTGGCTATTGCCCATGGGAACATAATGCTCTAACAATAAGCTATCTGCTTCTGTATCCCCCACTTGCACAACCGACCTGTGGGTTAACAGTTAGTAAAAAGAAGAAAAATAGACTTGTGTGTTCAAACAGGATGACGAATAGGGGTTTAGGGCTTAAAAATCCTGTACCTCTACATTTCGGGGCTGCTTAATTTGGGATCTGTGTACCCCTGGCAGACCCAGCTGGCTGAATAAAGAGTGTTTCCTATAACTCATTGATTTCTGGTGGTCCATATGTCTACTGGGGGCTGGCGGCTACAACAAAACTTTGCAGGACAGGGGAATTGGCATGAAATATTCAAAGTGGTGATACAACCAAGGTAACTCCACCCAGCAAGATTATCATTTATAATCAAAGGACAGATAAAGAGCTTCCCAGACAAGAAAAAGCTAGGAGTTCATCAACACCAAACCATTATTATAAGAAATGTTAAAGGAACTTCTTTACTAGAGAAGAAGGGAAGAAAAGATAAAAAAATGTAAATAATAAAATGGTAATAACTACATACTTATCAATAATCACTTTAAACAGATTAAATGCTCAAATCAAAAGACATAGGGTGGCTAAATGGTTAAGAAAGCGAGACCCATATATATTCTGCCTACAAGAAACTCCAGATCGAGACACACATACTGAAAGTAAAGGGATGGAAAAAGATATTTCGTGCAAACGGAAATGCTAAAAAAGCTGGGGTAGCAATACTTAGGTCAGACAAAATGGACTTTAAAACAAAGGCTATAACAAGAGAAAAGGACATTTCATAATGATAAAGGGAACAATTCAACAAGAGGACATGACCCTTGTAAACATTTACGCACCCAACACAGGAGTTCCTAGATATATAAAGCAAATATTGATGGACATAAAGGGAGAGACTGACAGTAATACAGTAATTGTAAGGGACTTTAACATTCCATTGACATCAGTGGATAGATGGTTGAGGCAGAAAATCAACAAGAAAACAGCAGCTTAAATGACACATTAGACTAGATATATTTTATTAATAGTTTTAGAGCATTTCACCCCAAAGCAGCAGAATATACATTCTTTTCAAGTGCACATTGAACATTTTCCAAGATAGAACACATGTTAGGCCACAAAACAAGTCTCAATAAATTTAAGAAGGTTAAAATGATATCAAACATCTTCTCTAATCACAATGGTATGAAACCAGAGATCAATTACAAGAAAAAACTGAAAAACATGCAAACACCTGGAGGCTAAATAATGTGCTACTGAACAGCAAATGGATTAACAATGAGGTTAAGGAAGAATTCAAAAGGTACCTTGGGACAAATGAAAATGAAAACACAACAACCCCAAATCTATGGGACACAGCGAAAACAGTTCTAAGAGGGAAATTTATAGCAATAGAGGCCTATCTCAAGAAACAAGAAAAATCTCAAAACAATCTAACCATGCACCTAAAGGAATTAGAAAAAGGAGAATGAACAAAACCCAAAGTGATTACAAAGAAGGAAATAATAAAGATCAGAGCAGAAATAAAATAGTCTAAAATAAAACAGTACAAAAGATCAATGAAACCAAGCACTGGTTTGTTGAAAAGAAAAATAAAATTGATAAATCTTCAAACAGACTCATCAAGAAAAAAAGAGAGGACCCAAATAAAATCAGAAATGATAGAGAAGTGACAATGAATACCTCTGAAATACAAAGGATTATAAGAAAATACTATGAATAATAATATATCAACAAATTGGACAGCCTGGAAGCAATGCATAAATTCCTAGA
Organism: Eidolon dupreanum; assembly: GCA_028627145.1. Lineage (NCBI taxonomy): Eukaryota > Metazoa > Chordata > Mammalia > Chiroptera > Pteropodidae > Eidolon > Eidolon dupreanum. Next base: position 78,955,903 of record CM053503.1, on the reverse strand, counting down.
AACATACAATCATCCAAGACTTAATCAAGAAGAAACAGAAAACCTCAGCAGACCAAGAACTGCTAATGAAATGGATTGAGTAATTCAAATATTTCCAACAAACAGAAGTCCTGGACCAGAGGGCTTCACAGGTGAATTTTTCCAAACATTCAAAGAAGAATTAACATCTATCCTTCTCAAACTATTCCAAAAAATAGAAGAGGATGGAAGGCTCCCAAAATTATTTTATGAAGTCAACATTGCCCTGATTCCAAAACCAAACAAATACATTATGAATATATATCTATATCATCTATATCTATATCTAATCTATATCTATATCCATGTCCATATCCATATCCATATCCATATCTATCTGTCTACCTATAAACTCACACACACACACACACACATATACACATATCCATGCATGCCAATGTCCCTGATGAACATAGGTGCTAAAGTCCTCAATAAAATTTTAGCAAATAAATTTAGCAATATATTAAAAAGATCATACATCATGATCAAGTGGGACTTATTCTACTCCTAGGATGCAAGTGTGGTTTAATATCTGCAAATCAATTAACATGATACACCACATAGACAAAATGATGGTTTGAAAATCATATGATCATACCAATAGATGTAGAAAAGCATTTGACAAATCTAGCATCCACTCATGATAAAAAAAAAAAACCCTCTCAGCAAAGTGGATTAGAGGGAACAGACTTCAACATACTAAATGCCCTACTTGACAAATCTACACCTAACATCATACTCAATGGTGAAAAGCTGAAAGTGTTTTCCTTAAACTCAGAAGCAATAGAAGGATTCTACTTTGACCACTTTTATTCAATATATGGTTGGAAGTCCTAGCCACAGCAATCAGATTAGAAATAGAAATAAAGAACATCTAAATTGAAAAGGAAGAAGTAAAACTGTTCTTATTTGCAGATGACATGGTACTATAAATAGAGAACCCTAAGGAATCCACAAAAAACTATTAGAACTGAGAAATGAATTCAGTAACATAGCAGGAAACAAAATTAATATTCAGAAATGAGCTGCAATTTTATGCACCAATAACAAACTATCAGAAAGAGAAATTAAGAAAACAATTCCATTTACAGTTGCATGAAAAAATACCTAGGAATACATTTAACCAAGGAAGTAAAAGACCTGCACACTGAAAACTATAAGACATTGATGGAAGAAACCGAAGGAGACACAAATAAATTGAAAGACATTCCATGGATTAGAAGAATCATATTGTTGAAAGTGTCCATACTACACAAAGCAATCTACAGATTTAGTGCAATCCCTAGCAAAATACCAATGGCATTTTTCACAGAATTTGAACAAATAATCCTAAAATTTATATGAAACCATAAAAGACTCTGAATAGCCAAATTAATCTTGAAAAAGAAGAACAAAGTTGGAGGTATCATGCTACTTGATATCAAACTACACTACAAGGCTATCGTAATGAGAACTGCATGGTACTGGGATAAAACAGACACATAGATTGATGGGACAGAACAGAGAACCCAGAAATAAACCCACACCTATGGTAAATGCATCTATGACAAAGGAGGCAAGAATATGCAATGGGACAAAGATGTTCTCTTTGATAAATGGTGTCATGACTACTGAACAGACACATGCAAAAGAATGAAACTGAATCACTTACATATAAGAATAAACTCAAAATGGATTAAAGACTTAAATGTAGGACCCAAACTATATAGCTCCTATATAAACTCTGACATTGCTCTTAGTAAAATTTTTTTGGATATGTCTCCTTGGGCAAGAAAAACAAACAAAAAAATAAATAAGGGGACTACGTCAAACTAAAAGTTTTTGCATAGAGAAGAACACCATCAACAAAATGAAAAGACAGCCTACTGAATGGGAGAAGATATTAGCCAATGATACATTCAATAAGGGTTAATATCCAAAATATATAAGAAACTCATACCAAAGAAACAAACAATTCGATTGAAAAATGGGCAGAGGACACGAAGAGACATTTCTCTAAAGAGGATGTACAGATGACCAATAGACGCATGAAAAGATGCTCAACATCACTAATCATCAAGGTGATTAATTAAGTGCTAATTAAAACCACAGTGATATGTTACCTCACACCTGTCAGAATAGCTCTCATCAATAAATCAACAAAAAAATGTTTTGACCAGGATGTGGAGAAAAGGGAACCCTTGTGCACTATTGGGCTTGTAAATTGGCACAGCCACATTGTTCCAGCACAGTTCCTCTGTACTGGAAAACAGTATAGTTTCCTCAACAAATTAAAAACAGAACTACCATATGACCCAGAAATTCTACTTTTGGGTATTTATCCGAAGAAACCCAGAATGCTAATTGGAAAAGACATATGCATCCATACGTTCACTGTAGCATTATTTACAATAGCCAAGATATGGAAGCATCCTAAGTGTCCATGGATAGATGAATAAAGAAGATGTGGTACATATATACAATGGAATATTACTCGACTATAAGAAGAATGAAATCTTGCCATTTGCAACAACATGGATGAACCTAGATGGCATTATGCTGTCTGATAAGTCAAACAGAGAAAGACAAATACCAATTGATTTCACTTATATGTGGAATCTAAAAAACAAGACAAACGAACAAACAAAACAGAATTAAATTCATTGATACAGAGAACAAGTTGATGGTTGCCAGAAGGGAAGTGTGTTGGGAGATGGGTGATAAAGAGGAAGGGATTAAGACGTACAAATTGCCAGTTATAAAAATAGTCATAGGAAGGTAAAGTATAGCATAGGAAATATAGTCAATAATATGATAATAAATACGTACAGTGTCGGTTGGGTACTAGACTCATTGGATTGATTACTTTATAAATTATATAAAGGCTCATCATTATGTTATAAACCTGAAACTAATATAGTATGTCAACTGTAATTGAAAAATTTAAAAAAGTTAAAATAATATTGCCATGTTTAATATCAAATAAAATAAAAAATGGGATTATGAGTTTCTTGCATATTGATGTAACACATAAAACCTTCTGGACCAGATAAATTTTGTGGGAGAGACTTTTAATTACTGATTCAATATCTTTAATAATTAAATTTATATTTAGATTTTTCTACTTCTGACGGTTTAGGAAAGCCATACTTTCCTAGGGAATATTCCATTTTTCTCTAAGTTTTCAAAATTATTGTAATATTATTTACAGCATTAGTGTTCTTATCATTGATTTCTACTGTTTCTGTAGTTTGACCTCATTTTTCATTCCTAATATTGGTTATATGCTTTCTCCCTTTTTTCTTAATCATGCTAAATACTTGTGTATTTAAGTCAGTTTTTTTTATTATTTCTGTTATTATCTTTAGTATTTCCTTCTTTATGTTTCATTACAATTACTCTTGTTCTTTCTCCAGTTTATTAATTTGGATGAATATTATATTTAGTCTTTCTGTTTTTCAAAATTTTAAAATTTTACTTTATAAATTTTGCTTGACATACAATATTATATTATTTTCAGGTACACAATATAGATTAGACATTTTTGAAGTGATCACCTCAATAAATCTAATACCCATCTGATACCATACATGGTTATTCTAATACTAAGGACTATATTCCCTGTGCTATATTCTACATCTCCATGACTGTTTTATAACTACCAATTTATACCTCTTAATCCCCTCCCCTTTTCACTTACCCCTCATCCGTAGTCCGGGAACCATCAAAATACTCTCTGTATTTATGAGCTTGTTTCTGTTATTTGTTTAACCTGTTCTCTAGATTCTACTGTTTAAGTAAATCATATGACATCTGTCTTTCTCTGTCTTACTCCATTGAGCACAATACCCTCTAAGTTTATCCATGTTGTTGTAGATGGCAATATTTCATAACTTTTTATGGCCAAGTAATATTCCATTGTATATATGTACCACTTCTTTATCCATTCATCTACTGATGGATACTCAGGTCGCCTCCATTTCTTGGCTATTGTAAATAACACTGCAATGAACATATGAATGCACATGTCCCTTTAAAGTAATCTATATCTATATCTATATCTATATCTATATCTATATATCTATATATACATACATATATATACATATATATATATTTTTTTGATAAACACCCAGAAGTGGGATTACTGGGTACTTCTTTGTCTCTTGTTATAGCCTTTCTTTTAAAGTCCATTTCATCTGGTACTAGTATTCCTATTCCAGCTTTTTTTTTTCATTTTCATTTTCATGAAATATTGTTTTCCGTCCTTTTACTTTCAGTATATGTGTCTTTTGATCTGAAGTGAGACTTTTGTAGACAGCATATGTAAGGATCTTGTTTTCTTATCCATTCAGCCACCCTATGTCTTTTGATCATTTAATCCATTTACATTTAAAGTGATTGTTGCTAATATGTAGTTATTGCCATTTTATTATTCATATTTTTGATCTTCTTCTTAAAAAGTCCCTCTAACATTTCTTGTAAAACTGGTTTTATGGCAACAAACTCTTAGCTTTTTCTTGTCTGGGAAGCTCTTTTATCTGTCCTTTGATTCTAAATAATAGCCTTGCTGGGTAGAGTTATCTTGGTTGTGGGTCCTTGCTTATCATTACTCTGAATATTTCATGCCAATCCCCCTGGCCTGCAAAGTTTCTGTTGAGAAATCAACTGACAGTCTTATGGGAGCTCCCTTGTAGATAACCAACTGCTTTTAAGATTGTCCTTGTTTTTAACCTTTGGCATGTTAATTATGATGTGTCTTGGTGTCGGCCACTTTGTATTAGTCTTGTTTGGGACTTGCTGCACTTTCTTGTATGTCTACTTCTTTTACCAAATTAGGGAAATTTTCTGCCATTATTTCTTCAAATAGGTTTTTAATCCCTTGTTCTCTCTCTTTTCCTTCTGGCTGGTACTTCTATGATGCAAATGTTGGTACTTTTAATGTTGTTCTAGAGGCCCCTTAAACTATCACATTTTAGGATTCTCTTTCATTTGCTGTTCTGACTGAATGTTTTCTGCTATCTTATCTTCTGAATCACTGATTTGATTCTCTGCTTCATTTAATCTGTTGATTTCCTCTAATGTAGTCTTCATTTCAGTTTTGCATTCTTCATTTCTGACTGGTTCATTTTTAGGTTTTCTATTTCCATTTTCATGTTTCCTATCTCTTTGTTGGAGTTCTTACTGAGATCATTGAGCATCTTTATAACCAGTGTTTTGAATTCTGCATCCAGTAGATTGCTTGTGTCTATTTTGTTTAGTTGTTTTTCTGGAGCTTTGTTCTGTTCTTTCATTTGAGACATATTTCTTTGTCTCCCCATTTTGGCTGCCTTCTTGTGTGTTTTTTTTTTTTCTCTATATATTATGTAGAGCTGCTATATCTCCTGGTCTTAATAGAGTAGGTGTCCTATGGGGCCCAGCGGCACAGTCTCCTTGGTCACCTGAGTCAGGTGCTACAGGTGTGTGTCCCTTGTGTGGGTTGTATGGGTCTTCCTGTTGTAGTTGAGCCTTGGTTTCTGTTTGCATGTCAGTGGGAGGGATTGATCCTCAGGCTGATTGATTGTGAGGAATGGCTGTGACTCTAGTAGATGAGCTGTCATTTAGGGGCTGACCCCACAGAGCAGGATTTGCTTTAGCAGAGCTCTGGTGCCTGCCCATCTAATGGATGTGTTGTTTGTGGAGGTGGCCAAAAGCAACCACCAGGTGTGCCCTCCTTGGGGCCTCCTGGGAGGAGCCACAAAGTGATCCGCAGATGTCTTCTATCTGTGATGGGCTTGGAGGTGCTTGAGAGAGGCTCAGATGCAAATTGAGGCCAGCCGTCACTATCGCTAGTCTTGGATCTGCTTAACAAGAGGTATGGGGCACACTGAGGCCAGATGCTACTTGTTTGGGGTTTGTGAACCTTTGACAGATTTTAGGAAAGTCTGCAGCATGAGCCAAGACAGGCCATTTGTTTGGAAAAGCCACTGGAGGTGGCTTGAGTGGGCATACAAGTTGGGTGTGGCAGATCTCAGTGAATCACCAGGATGGGGCAACCAGTGTAAGTCAGGTCAGCGGAGACTCAGATATTGTGCCTGCTTGTGTGCAGGCTAGGATAGGGGAAGGCTCAACAAAGGAATAATGCCTTCTGCCAGTACTTCTGTCTGAGAGAAGCCTGCCCCTACACCCCTTGCCTTGAAGCCAGACAATTGAGTTCCTCCGCATATGTCCCTGGTGACTTTTGAGCTACTGCCCCAGTGCTGGGGCTTAGAGTGAGTGAGTTTGTTAGTGAGCAAGTCTGCACTGTCCCCTCAAGAGAATGCCTTGATCTCCAGTAGCCCTCTGTGTAACTCAGATGTGGTCCCCACTGGTTTTCACAGTTAGATGTTATGGGGACTTCTTTCCCGGCACTGATGCTCTGGACTGGGGATCCCAGTGTGCAGCTCGGACCCCTTGTCCTTCAGTGGGGAACTTCACAGTCAAGATATTCTTCCAGATTGTTAACTGCTGCTTGCGGGTGTGAGACCAGCCTATTCTGCATCTCCGCCCCTCCCACCAGTCTCCACATGGCTTCTTCTTTATATCCTTAGTTAGAAGACTTCTGGTTAGCTAGTTTTCAGGTAGCTTGTAATGATGGCTATTCTGTAATTTAGTTTTAATTTTGATGTGATTGTGGGAGGAAGCGAACACGGTGTTTACCAACTTTGTCATTTTGACTGAAAGTCTCTTAAAAGTATGATTATGGAGACTGAGGAGTTCCACAATCTGTTATCTGCAAGCTGGAGGACCAGGAAAGTCAGTGATGTAGTTCCAGTAGAGTCCAAAGGCCTGAAAACTGGGGGTGCCGATGCCTCACATTTAATATTTTCAGAGTTAGATTGAGGGTGAGATGAGGCAGTGATTTAGAGAATCCTGGCCCCAACTTTAATAAAGTGAAAAGTCCTGCCACACCCATCTCCATAACATTCTTACAATAGCTGCATTGGACTTTGGAGCACTTGAAATGTGGTTATTGAGACTGAGGAATTGAATTTTATATTTTAATTTATTTCAATTAATATTAATTTAAGTAAATTTAAATTTAGATCACTGCTTGTGGCTAGTCCCCACCATATTAGACAGCATTCCTTAATGAGACAGACTACATATCTGAGAGTACTCACACCATTATTTTCTTACCATTCTGGTTTTTAGTTTCCTCTATAAATTATGGCCCCAAGAATTTATCTTACTTTCTTAACTATTCATTTAAAAGGATGTTAAATTTTGCCTAGTTTTTTTTGTAATATGGGGAAGTTTTGTATTTTTTAGTTCACAGTATTGCCAGAAGTAGAACATAGTAGTCTCTCTTTTCATTTTCTCTCCCCTCCAATCCGTCATCTCTACTGCAAAGCAATTTATCTAAAATGCAAATCTGTTCATGTTACATTTCTGCTTTCAAGAGTTCCCTGTTCTCTCAGAATGCAGCCCAAGCTCAGCCCGCATATGAGGTCCTCTGTAACCTAGTCCCTGTTTCCTCATCCTTATCTTTCATTGCATCTTCTTCAAATTCAAGCAGTGCCAAATATGTGGTCATAACCTTGAAAATACTTTGTTTGCATGTCTGTCTTCTTCTTTGTCTGAACTTTTAGGAAAGGAATTGCTTTTTTTAGTCTCTGGAACCCTAATATGTAGCCCAGGAACTGACCCAGGGAGGCACTGATGCTCAGACTTCTGCTGTATCCAGAAGGGTGGCAGTATCACTGTAAGGATCTGTGAAGCAGCTCAGGGCATAGCCTGGCTCTAAGTATTAGAGGAGCTCTGAATTGGAGCAGTCGTAGTATTTGTCTTCAGAGAGCTCTCAAAGTAGTTTTGAGGCTTTAGATTTCTAATAAGCCAAAGCATCGCAGACTCATGCAGCTTCAGGCACAGTTTCCTGCCAGCTTCCCTTTCATTTTCTGAGAGTCAGTATGGTAACTATGTGATCGGGCACCAGAGGACCCTGCTTGTGTCTTTTCACAGGGTATACCTGTGAAGCTCTACACACCCTCTGACAGTTCCCTTTGGATTGTTCTTTATTCCTGTTGTGAAAGAGGAAGAAGGCAGTGACAATAAAGAGAATGGATGAATAAAGAATGGGGCCTTGGTTCAGTACTAGGAAGGGCTGGCTTTGCCTCGCTGAGCTTTCCTTTGCTGCTGAGTGACTAGGGACATCTCTTCTTTCCTCCTAGTCCATCTACTGTGGTTCCAGGAAGTCAGTGAGCCATTGGCCTTTCTGTTCCGGGGGCAAGAATATTCAGTCTCCAAATGAGCCTTACCCAGGACCCAGCACTTAGGGAAATATTTTTCAGGTTGAAACCTTCTTGGTTTGTTCTTGTCTCCCAGGATGCTTGCAAGCTTCTGTCATCCTAGGCTTGTGAAGAGAGTGGTAGGCAGGTTAGAGCACTGGGCTGAGAGTCAGAAGTCTAGATATAACCTTAACTCTGCCCTTAACTAGCTTTTTGACTTGGAGTAAGTTGCTTCACCTCTCTGTCCCTCAGTTTCCAGGTATTGTAACAATGTTACAACAATGTTTTTGAAAACTCAGAGGAAAAAAATTGGAAAATTCCCTAGAAAAATATGACTTTCCTAAACTGTCAGGAGTAGGAAAACCTAAATATAAATTTAATCATGTAAGATATCTAGCATAGACCCCAGGTGCTTATATGGTGCTCAGTAACTGTGTCTTCCCTTTTCTAGATACGTGTAGGATATTTGTACTCACTTTATATATGAGAAAGTCTTTTGTCTTCTTTTCACCCTCGTCACATCTTTGTCAAGTTCTTTCCAGGCTCAAGGAAAGGCTCTGTGTGTGTGTGTACATAGAAGATTAGGGGGGAAAAAAAAACAGTGCAAAGAGGAAATCCTTCTAACACTTTAACTTATTCTATTGTATACCCTAATTTCTCATCCTTATTATCTGTGGTATTTTTATTCAAGAGCCTCAGACTTGAAAGTAACTGGGCTAAAGAATCTGATACAGAAAGTTAATCTGACTGATTGACAGTACATTTCCCACAAACACAATGGATAACATCCAAGGGCTGTTACAAGTTACCAGGGAGGAAACTGTCCTCGCAGAGGCACCTGGCCAGTGAGAGCAGGAGGGGAGTATGTGTGAGTGGGCCAGGGTAGAGGGGCATGGGGGTGAGAGAGTGGGGACAGATTCGTCAGTGTTCTCTCAGGAGCCAAGTTCTTTGTCTTCATCAGCTGCTTCTGGTTCTTCTTCAACTTCTTCATTAACTTGAGCAGAAGTCTTGGGCCAACTTTCAGGGTAGCTGTTGGCTGGTATTTTCTCTGGGGGAGAGCTGGGAAAGTGCCTGTAATCACTCCCATTAGTAGCTGGCAGCTTCCCAATCTGCTTTCTAACCTGGACTGGCTCAGCCCTAACATCTGGTGGATCTGCTGCGATGCTCATGAGTGCAGGTTGTATCTGCTGTTTAGCCCCCACCTTGCCCCACGTGGGTGGGCCTTGGCACCAGCTGGCATAGCTGAACCTCTCACACTGTGAAGATCAGCTCCAAGAACCACTGCTCCTAATTGAGAGCAGCTTTGCTCCCTGGCACTTACTGAAGTGCAAAGCTATGGGGAACAGAACTCTGAATGTGGCCTCAGCAAAAAATCCAGCCCAGAAAAGTCATTAGTGTCCTGTACTATAAGTAAATGTTCCCTGGGAGGTTAAACATGAGGTAAATGAAATTATGATGATAACATTGATCATAACCAGCTACCTTTAACTGAATACATACTCCACTCTGGGTATTGGGGTTAATTAAACCCTTTGAACACATGACCTCTCTTTATACAATAGTCTCTTAAGGTAGATATTGGTTCATTTTTATAGTTCGATAATTGGAGGCTCACGGAGGTGGAATAACCAGTGCAAGATCACAGAAACTCAGTGGCAGAGTTGAGACCACTGACCCCGGAGCTCAAGCTCTTACCACCATACCTGCTCTGCCTTTCATGACAATTGGACATAGAGCTTTTCAAAGGTTGTGTGTTCTGGGGCAGATGGAAATAATGTTGGTTTTGAGTTCTAAATCTCACATCCTCATGGATTAGTTATACAGACTGCCCTCTGAGAGACTGGAGAAAGCATGTTTGGCTCAAGCAGGTTTAGGGGCAAGTCCTGGGCCACCAACCATTGTGTTCCACTGATCCCCTCCCTTGGGTTTCATGGTGTTGTCTAGGAAGGTTTAAGGGTAATGAAATGAAGGCAGGGAACATGCAACCTGCAGAATGTGGAGGATGGAGGGGCAGACAAGCTTCTGGCCTTGCTTTGATGTGGCTGGGATGTTTGCATTACACAAGAGCCTCATCTGTTTTTATTTTGAGCCCCAACTGCTCTAGTCATTTTTTTCTCTCCTAAACTCCTAAAGGCATAACTCTACCTGTTGCCTTTCTGAGGTGCTGCCAGATATCCAGCCCCAGTCATGGACTGAGTCCATGAGCGTGAGTCAGTATAAGCTCTGCACTTGTGGGTACAGGGCCACTGTGCCTACTGTCCACTTCAGTGGGTTGTAACATTCACCACCACCCATTTTGAGCCTTTGTTTCTAGCATGGTACCAATACTTCTAAATGTCCCTTTGTTTTCCTCTCTCCTAGATACATCTTCCTATTGTTTCCAATTTTTGCTTTAAAAACCTCTGAGAATATCAAAAGCCCCACGCGGCTGGGACTTTATAAATAATTATTTTACCTGTCCTCTCTTCCCAAGCAGTTATATTCAGAGAACTTCATTCTCTGGATATTGGGACCCCTTGTAGGTGGTTCACTGAACCTAGTGCAGGACACATGAATATGTATATGATTACATGACTGGGGCTGCTGTTCCTGGTCCTTTTAATCCGTATGGCCTGACTCCGTCATTACTTTTTAAGTGCATAAGGAGAGGCAGAAAGGCCCCATGGAAAGGGCACTGGACAGTGTAGTGGCCAAAGCTGCCTTGACGCCTGCAAGAGAAACAATGCTGACCAGGAGCAGAGGCCTGAACCTGCCCCGGTGCCTGGAGCCTGGTGCATGGAGCCCTGGCTATGCTGAGAGTAAGGCCAAGAAGTCACTCACCACTAATGCTCCAGGGCTTCTGCTGGTGGGACCTCAGATGGACTTCTCTAGGAATTCTATGCTTCCTTTAGGTTCTCCAAGTGCTGATCTCCCCACTCCCTTGTCACTCCTCATTGTGACACCTACCCCCCTCTCCTCTCATCCTCCTGGCCTACAAGGCTCCCCACCCTAACGATTCTCGCTCCCCCACCCCCATTTTCCTCCTGCTAATCCAGCGAGCCATGCTTTCTCCTCTCTGGTCTCTCCTCCTCCTCTCCCCTTGGAATCCAGTCCTGGTTTCCCCGCAGCCAGCCTCCCTTTCCTCTCTGTCTGGGCTCGCCCCCGCCCCGCAGCGCCCGCCGTCACCACCGCGGGTTCAGCTACTCGCCAACCGGAGCTCCCAGCCACCCGGGGCTCGGCTCGCCCAGTCCCGTTGCTCCAGTCCGGATATCGCTGCTGCCCAACCCGGGTACGAGTCCCGCCGCTGGGGAGGAGGCGGCGGCTGGCCCGGCTCCCCTCGGCAGCCTCGCCAGCCCAGGGTTGGCGAGGAGGAAACAGCTGCCAGCCCCCCGGAGGACAATGCGCCCAGCTCTCGGGCACCCCCGCTCGGTCTCGTCCTCGTCCGGCTCTTTCCCGCCGCCCCCTGCCGCCGCTCGGCCGCAGCCCCTCTACCTCCGGGGGGGTTCCCCCCACGGCCGGAGAGGCTCCGGCGACAGCAGCACCAGCACCAGCGCCAGCACCAGCCGGGGGGGAAGCGGCGGCAGACGCGGCGGGGGCGGCGGCTCCCCAAGCAGCAACACCAGCGCGGAGAGGGAGGACGACGACGAGAGCGTCAGCATCAGCAAGCCGTTGGTGCCCGCCGCCACCGCCGGAATCCCGGGGCCCTTGGCTCAGGGGAGCGCCCCAGCCGCCGACCCCTCACCCGCTGCCTTCTCCTCCTCGGCCGCCACCCCTTCCTCCACCTCCACGCCCACCTCCTCCTGCAGCATGACAGCCGCGGGCTTCGGCGGAGGCACAGCGGCTGGGGGCGTCGGTGGCCCCGGGGGCCGTTCGGCTGGGGGTGCGGGCGGCACCGGGACCGGCAGCAGCGCCTCCTGCTGTTCGTGTTGCTGCTGCTGCTGCGGCCACCGAGCCCGGCAGGGGCGCAGGGGTCGGCGCCGCGGCTGCGCCCCCAGTCCCGGGTGCCGTTGGGGCTACCAGGCGCTGTCCGTGGTGCTGCTGTTGGCGCAGGGCGGGTTGCTGGACCTGTACCTCATCGCCGTCACCGACCTGTACTGGTGCTCCTGGATCGCCACCGACCTGGTAGTAGTGGTGGGCTGGGCCATCTTCTTCGCCAAGAACAGCCGGGGCCGTCGGGGCGGCGCGGCGAGCGGCGCGCACAACCACCACCAGCACCACCACCACGCCGCGCCGCCCCTGCACCTGCCCGCCGCCTCCGCCGGGGCTGCGGCAGGGGCCAAGGCGCGCGGCGGCCGCGGGGTCGCCGGAGGCCCCGGGGGCGGCCCGGGGACGGCCGCGGCGGCGGGCGAGTTCGCCTTCGCCTACCTGGCCTGGCTCATCTACTCCATCGCCTTCACGCCCAAGGTGGTGCTCATCCTGGGCACGTCCATCCTAGACCTCATCGAGCTGCGCGCGCCCTTCGGCACCACCGGCTTCCGCCTCACCATGGCGCTGTCGGTTCCTCTTCTCTACAGCCTTGTGCGGGCCATCAGCGAGGCGGGAGCCCCTCCGGGCTCGACGGGACCCCTGCTCCTGCAGCCCCAGCAGCACCGCGCCGCTGGCTGCTTCCTGGGCACGTGTCTGGACCTGCTCGACAGCTTTACCCTGGTGGAGCTGATGCTGGAAGGACGAGTGCCGCTACCCGCACACCTGCGCTACTTGCTCATCGCTGTCTATTTTCTCACCCTCGCCTCGCCAGTGCTTTGGCTCTATGAGCTCAACGCTGCAGCCGCAGCTTCGCCCTGGGGTCAGGCGTCGGGACCCGGAAGCTGCAGTCGCCTCCTGCGGCTCCTCGGCGGCTGCCTGGTGGACGTGCCCTTGCTGGCGCTGCGCTGCCTGCTGGTGGTGAGCTACCAGCAGCCTCTCTCTATCTTCATGCTCAAGAACCTCTTTTTCCTCGGTTGTCGTGGTCTGGAAGCCCTAGAAGGCTGTTGGGACCCGGGGAGTAGGGCCTCCCCCAGTCGGGCTAGAGGAGCCTATGGCGCTCCACCCTCTGCCCCACCGCCACCGCCACCTCTGCCACCACCTCAGGGAGGTTCTCAGCTGGGTCACTGCATCTCGGAGAACGAAGGGGGGGCCCATGGCTATGTCAACACTCTGGCTGTGGCCTCCCAAAATTGAGGGAGATAAAGGAGGGGGGCTTGCTTTCCGATTGAGAGACCCCAGCTCTCTTGTCCTCTGACCTTCTCTCACCTAGATCTGATCAGGCTGTTTGGAAGAGGTAACTTAATAGGGCTAAAGGCCAGTGTGTCCTTCTGCAGCCCTTGGATCAAGACTGATTTGAGAGAGACCAGCAGCTAATGGTGAGGGAGGAAGTCCCACTTACTCTATTCTCCCTTCTCCATGCCTGACCCTAATTCTAGCCTCCAAGGGGCTGGATAACTCTGCTTCTTGCTTTTCCCACTTCCATCCTAATTCTTATCCATTGTGTATGTGTGTGTGTTGGGGGGAATAGAAGAAATGGGGTGCCCCAGCCGGGGTTGCTGGACCTTGGGCCTTACCCCTTGCTTCTTTTAGGCTGTGGTTATTGATGACCGGACCATGCCTTGAAACTGACTCAGAATTCACTATCCCCCTATGTGTCTATTGGATTTCTTCCAGAAGATAGATGCAAAATCTGTGTCCCTATGTATGTGTAGTGTTGTTTTCTTATGTCCACTCTGTGGCCCCTTGCATTCAGTAGGAGATCTGGGGTGGTCCTGCCCTCCCCACTATATATAACACCACTCTCCTCATTCCTATCTGAATTTGTGGCCATGAATTCCCAGAAAGAGCTGGGCTCCTGGGAGCTGCCCAGTTGCTCTCCTTCAAGGGAGAAGCTCACCCAGGATCTTCCTCAATCCTTCTCCCCTCTTCTCAGCTTGTGGGGAGCAAAGGGTTCATACTCTAAGGACCAAACTGCACCCTTTCTTGGGTGAGTGAGCATTTCTACCTCTGTGCTTTCGACTTTTGTTGCATCATGCACTGATGCTGCTTGCAAAAAATAAAGACAAAATACTCGGAAGTTGCATTCAACATGGCCACTGGATCCAGCTGGGGTTTGGTGCCAGTGTTATTACAGGGTCTGTGGAGTATCAGCCATTGGCTTGTCCTCCTCTCTCCCTCCCTCTGCACCCAGAACTCTTATCCTTCCCGAGGCTTCTTGCTAGATGGGTTAGATCTTAGCTCAGAACAACAGCTTTGGTGGGTTTCCTGGATAGATGTGAAATAGGAAATCCAGTTCTCCACCTGTCCTCCCTATAGGAAGTTTGGTATATATCAGAAATGGTGCTAGTGACTTTTGACCTCTGCTCTGGCTAAGAGAATCTCCAGGGAAAAGACAGGCTTCATGGAATAGGGTGGGCAAACCCTACCCCTGCCCAGCTTTCTTCCCTGGTATTCCTTTTGTTGAGGACGATGACAAGGGACATCCAGGGGTTGCTCACTAACAGTCTTGGTGTGGGCATCACTCTGGGAATCTTTGAGGCAGGATAAGTATTTTTAGGGGAGGTAAGAGTACAGGAAGACAGTTGGGAGCAAGGCCAGGAAATACTCTCCTCCACCCTGCAGTAGGATGGGGTGGGGCAAAATTGTAAAAATTTTTGTTTCTTCTTCCCCCTTCTTATGCTTGGGAAGTTTTGTGTGGTATAATAAACCCTGGACATGTAATAAACCCAGAAGTCATGGATTGTAGTTTTGACTCTGTCACTCATTAGCTTTGAGTGACACATCACTTTTGCTTTCTAGGCCTCAGTTTTTCACTTGGGACCCCTCTCCCCCAACTTCTTGGGGGCTTGTTGACAAGAAGATGTCCATGTAGACAGTGACACAAAAGGGGCTGATACCTTGACCACAGCTCTCCTTGAACCTCCCCCTACTTTCGCAGTGGGGAATAATGGAGGAAAAATGTTTACACTCAATGCACTATCTATCTGTGCTTCCAGCCCCTCACCTTACCAGGTCCAATACACGCTGGTTGGATTTTGCAGCTGATTTTTTTTCTACCTTTTCTCCTTCCTCTACTAACTCTCCTTTTTTCCCTTTGAATTCCACGTGCTCTGAGTTCTGGGGCCCAGATCCTGTGTGGGCCCCAATAGCTGCTCCCTCTGTTCCTACATCCTCTCTCCAGCTTTGCTGTTTCTCTGCTACCTAATCTTAGTGACTGTGAAAGGACTTTGTGTCTGAGCCATGGCCAGCTCCTGGCTGGCCCCCTTCCCTACGCCCTTTCTATTGTTTGGATGATGGCCTCCCTGCTGAGTGACTGACTATAAAATCTCTTAGTGCTTGTTGGGTTTTCTGGCTGGAGGCTTTAATAGGTTCCCATGAGCTGCCACTTCCCTAGGTATACTGAGAGACTGATGGCAACCAGGCCAATTTTGGTAGAGGCCAGGCCTGTACAGGCCCTGCCTCTCCTCCTCCCTCCATCCCCGTCCCACTGCCAGACATCCTTTTTCAAACATTTGGTGCAAGCACCTGTGCTCAGGGGGTCAGTCCCTTCCTGCCTTCTGGTATGTTTTTCTTGAATCCTTTTACTTACTTTCCTTACCCCATTCACAAGAAGAAATGACACTTAAGCTTCATTTTTCTTACTTTCTAGGGGCATCTGTAGGGTGGGGGTCAAACTGGAGATGTTCTCCAGAGGTCTGATAAACAGGAGTGTACTGTGTCCTGAGGTTGATGCCAGCAGCACAATTCAGACCAGAACCCAGGTTCAGAATCCAGACTGCCTGCCTCTATCATTTGAGCAAGTAAGAGTGTCCTCGCTGTGAGGTTGGACTAGATTTTCTCTAAAGGCCGTTCTCATATAGCATGCCCTGGCTCTGATTCCATGTGTTTTTATGGAAGAGCTAGCTGGCAGTTGGATCCTGAAAGAAGGGAAATGGCACCTCACTAGCATTTATCATGCCTCCCCCCACCCGCCTTCTCTTTTTAAAAATAAAACCAGCTTCTGTTCTGAAAATAAAATACTTGAGACTTGTGACAAGCTTCCTGCGTGGTTTAAGATCTTTCCTGTCCTGGTTTCCTTACTAAATTCTTAAATGTCACTGTAACATTTGTCACCACTTTTTAGGTTTGTGTTAACATTATGGGTTCACCTTGGCTATTTCCTTCTAAGCAGTTGCATGTTGCTCAGGGAGGCAGTGTGGCTTTGGCTTTGAGCTGGTGGGTGTCTAGCTAGGTGCAGGCAGAGCTAACTCAGATGGGCTCTCAGCCTGAGAGTGATTGCCCCAGTCACCTGAAGCTTTCTCTCCTAATTCTTTCTAAGAATAACTTACCAAAGGGGGAAAGACTGAGAACTGATTTTTAAATACTTTGCCCTCCTCTATTACTCTTGCCCCCTTTAGAAGCCTGAATTCTTATGTATGAATGAGAAGAACAGGCCATGGCTTTTTTTTGTCTCATTTTTTTATTTTCATTTTTTTAAACATGAACGAGACTTTAAAGTCTAAGATGGAACACTGGGTATGCATAAAAATAAAATTAAACATGAACGAGACTTTAAAGTCTAAGATGGAACACTGGGTCTGCATAAAAATAAAATTTTCTTTAGCACAGAGACACCGGCACTATTCAAACCACTCTGTGTCGTTGTCCCTACGATGTTTTTGGCCATTCTAAAGGCCACACAGTGGTTTGACCCAATAGGATGAGAGAAGCAAAGCTAGAGTATGGCCAGAGCCTGGTAACAGGCTTGCTCTGCCTCCTACTGGCTGTGGCTTTGGGCTCTCATCTTATAAAATAGGAACAATATTACCTACTTCACAAGGCTGTAGTAAGAATTAAATGAGGTGACATATGTAAAAGTGGTCTTTTCCCACAAGACATTTATAATCATAATGAGGGGACAAAAATTAACATAGGAAATTACAGGACAATCTTAAGGCATTAAGAAGTGCCTTCATTTCTTCCTAAACCTAGATGTAAAATAAGATGATTAATTTACTAAGCATGTTCTAAATATTTATGTTTCTTATAGTTAAGCAAGCTAGCTAGCCCTTACCAGTTTTGGTCCACTGGAGCGTATATGAAGGCGCCCTGTGAAAGGTGAAGAGGTGTAGGAGTGATCTAATCATGAATGGGCAGTGCTGGGACCATACTTGGGCCTTGCCTGAGGAGCTGAGTCTGACCCCGCAGTTCTGGCCCTAAGGAAGAGCACGGGAATATATCTTGTGCTTGACTGTCAGGCCCTCGATGCACATCGATCGGCTCATTTCATTCTCATGGCATCTCTACTTTCCTGAGGTCCAGAAAGATGGTGTAGCTTGCTGAATGCCACACCATAATCAAGAAGTGAATTCAGATTTGAACTCAGGGTCTGTCTGCCTCCAAAATCTGTACCCCAGGCACTCTTCAGACTTTAGCTGTTACTTGGGTTTTAACTTACCCTTCATTAAAGCTATGCGGTTCTGGCTAAAAAGCAGGGGCTAGTTTTCATATTCTGTGTGAGTGCCAGGAAAGAGGCATTGAGCAAAAGTCAACTAGTGGGATACTATATCAAGGTGCAGGCAAAAGTAGGGCCAGTCAATTTTGCCTCACCCTCTCCTTCCTACTCCCTCTTGTCCTCTCAGGGCACTGTTGTATCTCCTTCCTCTCTAATCAAAAAGGAAGGATCCAGTAACCTAATTCATACTAAAGTGTTAATAACCTAAGGGGCTATTCTTCCTAGGAAAGGGAACTGGGTACCAAGGTTAGGGGAAGGCATATTGGACAAGACTTCTTGGCATCCTTTAAATTATGAGAGGGGATTCCATTCCATGTTCCTCTAACAGTCAAAGCTGGCTCAACAGGGCACCTGGCCTACCTTAACCAACCTAAATGGACAGGATGAGAGTGTGGATCCAGTGCCAAAATCTGGGAGAGGCAGCGGGGCATGGAAAGCTGGGGAGAGGCTGAAAGGAGATGGACCTGGAAGCCATTTAGGGGTGATGTGGGAGGCACTGAGTGAGAAGTAGACAGTGGCACGTGTCCCATCCTAGTAGAAGTCAACAGCACACTTGAACTTCACAGCTTATACCCATAGGCTGGGGGCAGTTGCTTTACTTTATATTTTTCATAACATATAATCTATATTGTTTCCATTTTCCCACAATGAGCATATTCACTCAGCCAACACATTTATTGAACTCCTAATACATGCCAAATATTGAATCATATATTACTTTTATAATCGGAAAAAGCAAACACTGGAGGAAGAAAGCAATGACAACAGGAAAGGAGGCTAGATAAACAGTACTCCGGGTTCATAAACTGCTCTGGCCCAGAACCAGGTCAGAGCACTTCTCTTTGCTAAGAGGCAAAGGGACCTAAGGGAGCCTCTGGGCTCTTTAAACAGCAGCAGTGTGGAAGGGGAGGAAACATCTGTACCAAGTGACGGCTACCATGTGTCTAGTGCTTCCTGGGAGCCAGATAGCACCTAAGTGTTTCACATGTATATTTCATCCACTTCTCACAAGACTTCTGTGAAACAGAAATTTCTGCTGCACCCATTTTAGAGATAAGCAACTTGAAGCCTAAGAGAGATAACTTGACTTAAGTCACTCGGCTGGCAAGCAGTGGAGCCTGGGGCCCAGACTTGTGTTAACTGTCGCCAGCTTCTTTTTATGGAAACTCTCCAACACACCCAACTTGAGGCCCAGGGCTGGGGCTGGAACACCAGCTCTGCATTGTACTCTGAGTTCAAGCATACATGGGCCCCTACTGTCTTGCAGAGCCTGTCTTGTGGCCCTTCACTGGGAAGTCTTCTCAGGAGGTACTGGAACTGAATGGGGCTGGCTCTCCCCTTATTTGGGAAGAACATCAATTGCAGAGCCTAAAGGCCACAGAATGAAAATCGCCCATTGCACTGTAAGTACACCTTCTCCCATGTGCCCTATTTAATATTCAAAGATCAGTGGAGAAAAAGTAAAATCCATCATACTCTGGCATCTAGAGATCACAGTTCAAACTACTGAATAAATGTTTAAATGACTGAACAAAGCCCCTCAAAAACTAAACACTGTTGAGGACCTTCCTGTAGAAAAGAAACTGGTTTAAAATCAGTTGTAAGCAGCACTGTTATCAAGTGATAACTAGATCACCTGCTATCTAATCAGCCCCCCCCCCCCCGCGCCTTTTTTTTCCTGAGTAGGATCAAGACAGCAGACAGGCAAAACTTGTGGAAATCCACCCAGGAGTCAGAGGCTTGCACTGGTCACTAGTCACAGGCTACTACTCTGGGTGTTTTGGTCACGCATTGACTCTGGGTCCTTCCGCCCATGTTGAGCCACCTCTGCTGCACTCTATTCAGGAGCAGGGCCAGAGAAGTGGGAAAGCCATAGCTTCGAGGACTCTGTTGTTGGAGAGACTCTTCCGGGCAAAGCAGGATTTTATCAGCCACAGTTCAGAATAATAAAGTCCTGGCTCGCTTTATACATGCTCCTGAAGCTCTTGGCATTTGGCTAATGGCAGACACTTCCTCAGGCTGACAGAATTTCCAGCATTTAAGGCGACCAGTGTGAGACTGGGGGCCCTAGGGAAGGGGAAGTGACCTGGGATCAACAAAGGAATGGCATTAGAGGGCCAAGAAGACCTGGGGAACTTTACAATTCTGTTTATATATGACATGTCCACAACAGGTATATCCATAGATGGAAAGCTTAGTGGTTGCCTGGGGACAGAGAAGTTAGAGGGCTTGGTGGTGATGATTAAGGGGTGCTAGGTTTCTTTTTGGGGAAAGAAAACGTTCTAAAATAGATTATGTTGACGATCGCTAAACTCTGAACTCCTAAAAGCCATTGAACTGCACAGGGTCAACTGCAAATTGTAGGTATGTGAATTAGAGCTCAATAAAGCTGTTAGGAAAAAAGCAGCAGCTTTGGAGATAAAAGGGTCATAGTGGACAATGCTAATTGAAGACATCTGGCCTCAAAGACCAGCAAAGCTAGAATTCGAGGTTTGTGGGGAATGTAATTCAAATGTAAGTGTGCTTCTGGGCACCAGAACCTCACTGGTTTAGGCTGTTCTGCTGCCAGGTAGGGAGCCCTGGCTCCTGCAAAGTAAAGAGTCCACCATGCTATTCCACACTCTGGACATTTAATATGTGCTTATTGAAAGCTGGGTAAATGTCACTGAGAGCTTGGTAGGCACCTGGACACAATGATGCTCACCTCCAGGGTTACTGAAGATGGACCCCGGGAGGCTGATGGCTGGGAGGCTTCAGTTCCTTTTATCCCTGTCTTAGTCTGTGCAGGCTGCTATAATACCTGACTGAGCAGTATATATACAGCAGACGTTTATTTCTCAGTTCTGGAGGCTGGGAAGTCCAAGATTAGTGTGCAGGCAGATTCAGTCTGGTGGAAGTCTGCTTCCTGGTTCACAGATGACTATCTTGCTATGTCCTCACATGGCAGGTGAGCGGAGGGAACTCTCTGGGGTCTCTTTTATAAGAGCACTAATCCCATTCATGAGGCTCCACCCTCATGACCTAATCATCTTCCAAAGGCTCTACCTCTAATGGCACCATCTTGGGGACTAGGTGTCAACCTCAAAGTTTTGAGGAAACACAGACATGCCATCCATACCACTCCCTCACCTGGCCCCTTGCTGCTGTTGGGCTGGGTGTGGACTACACACCGTCTGGGTAACATTGATGGTACTGCTGCTACTTGGCAAAATCACATAAGAAAGAACTCTACAACTAGGAACTTCTTGACCTATGGTAACACATGACTCACAATAACTACCAGGAAATTCTTACAGAGTTAACAAATTCACTCATTCTTTTATTGACAATCCTTTTCATGCTCATGTATGCGTGTGGGCATGCACACACACATGTACGCATGTGTGCATGCACACACACATGTACATCTGTGATATTTGGTTTCCCATCACATTTCAGAATCCTCTCCTCCTTGCTGGAACTTGGGGCAACAGTTAAGGACTCAAGTATAGGTGCTGGAGATCCCTCAGCTCCAAAGACAGATGGTATCCCAGTATGCTCTTCCAGGAACAACTTCGAATACTGGGACTTAGCATCTCTTCTCAAATGCTGTTTTTGAACCTCAGACCTTTAAGTACAGAGTGGCATACCTTCCTCTTCCTTTCCTCACTGCCACTGCACTCCCACCCTGACACCTGTCTTCCCATCTGGCTATGGGCCCTCCATATCTCACACTCAATTCACTTTGCCATTGGACCCCGGCGTGGAGCTGAGGGCTCCCAGCTTCCAGTGCTTCCCAGCTGGCAGCCCCAGAAGCACCCTTAGCCATAGCTCTCCCACTGACTGCCTGCCAAAATGTGAACTCTGGGTTTCAGACTTATCTCCCTGCTGAATGCTGTTTAGTTTCACATCATAGATGTCTACTCTGTCTCTTTCCAAAATAATCTGAGGTGGCTTCCAGGTATGTTTGGCTCTCAGCCTGCTCCTCTGCGGGGCATTCAATTTGTCCCAGGCCTTCAGGTTGATGCCCCAACTCCCAGCCTGGGCTCTGGTTACCACTCCATCACATCTCTCATACCTCCCTCTTTCCTCTCCAGGTTCAACTTGCAGTTTGCTGATGGGCCCAGGTCCCACTCACCTCCCAGCCCATACCCCATACACTGCTCCCTTTACCAGGACTGGCGCCTTCTCCAACCACAATCTCTTGGCCCAGGAAACTAGTTTCTCCTTTGGCTCATACAGCACCTGTCCAGGAATTTCTCCCTGGGCCAGGTGCACCTTCTGTGTTTCACAGCCTTGGGCAGGCCTCTGGTCAGCCTTGACATTGTGCATGACTGTCCTTCTATTCGCTAATCTGTTGCTCTCACTAGATGTTAAACTCCTTGGTGGCCAGGGCCGATGCCAGGTGCAAAATCAATGTTGAATGAATGAATGAATGAATGAATGATGGAAACTCAAAGACACAGCCACTAGCTCCTGGGAATGGGCTGTAGATTTTTGTGGGGATGGAAGATGACCACATGGTCACAGAAAGAAAAATTAAAGGGGATGCCCAGGCATCAGAATAAGATGTCTACATTTTTAAAGGTATCATTTCACACATGAATATACTCATTTACAGACACACGTGTATACCCATGTATACACACACCCCCTTCTCACAATGCTCTGGGTCTGGGAGGCCCTACGTGACTGGCCTCTCTGGCTCCATGCTGTCCCAGCCAGAGTTCTTCTGAAGCTCTTGGAAAAAAAGCTGTCGCTGGAGGCTTCTAAGGCTCTCCAGGGCTTCAGGAGAGAGTGGCTCAGAAAACTTTCCCAGGTCCTGCTTTTCTTCTTCTTCCTCCATTTCCATAAGTCCATCAGGGGGCTGTGGGGAGCTTCTGGAGATATAACCCTGGTCAGACTGCACCGACTGCCGCTGCTCCTCCTCGTACGGCGAGCATGGGTCTTTGAGGGCCACCACAGGTCTCTTCCATTCCTCCTGGGCCTGGTGACTGAGACTCTGCTGGAAGAGTGAGAGCATCAAGCCTTCGAGCTGCTCCCTTACGTCCTCTGGGAGGTGGTCAGGCGATGCCATTGGAGTGCTGCAGAGAGGTGAGTCCTCTGAATCCATGGGGAGGAAGAGGACACTGTTCCGCCCAGGGCCACGGCCCTCGAGCAGTGGGCAGGCCTCACCACCATCCACGACAGCCAACCGGCTGGCCGGGCTGCTCCCTGCAGCATGAGGGACGGGTTCCACGGCCTGAGTGGGAGGGACCACCTCCACTGGGTGCACAGCGGTTTGGAGGATCGGGGATGCCAGCTGCTCTTGGGGCTGAAGCTGAGTGTGCAGTCTTGCCACTCCCTCTCCTTCCTCAGCGAGGAGCAGATCTACCACCAGGTGGCCCTCCGGGGCAGGCTCCCGCAACAGAGGCTTCTGCTTCACCATCCCTCTTCCCGGTGGCAGCAGTGGCTCTCCTATTATCTCTTCATCCAAGGACTCGAGGTCCTGGTCATCTGCCGAGCAGAGGTTCTCACGCTCAAACCAATTAGGGCACTGAGTCTGCCACTCCCGGAATCTCTCCACGGCTTCCTTGAGCTGCCAGCCACTGGGGCTCTGCAAGTAGTTGTCCCCTGTGAGCTCCCCAACGCGGTGCATCCGGCCAGGTTCAAACATCTCCAGGTCCTGGATCCGGAAGTAAACCTCCTCAAATTTGTCCATGAGTGGGTACCTGGAAGTGATATTGAAGAGGTCGGGGATATCGCTTTCACTGCTGATGCCACTGAAGTAGCAGATGATGTAGGTGCCAAAGCAGGCTGGCTTCTTGAAGTCTGGGAGGATCATGTTCATGGCTGCTGTGAAAAGGTCCCCAGCGGGTTTCCTGTGGTCACATCGAAGCTGGATGGCCGGCTCCTCCCAGCCGAGGATGGCCTGCCACTTGGCTTGGGTGCCTCGGGAACAAAGGATGATGATCTTGGAGTTGCTCTCTACCATTTCCTGCTTCTGGCGTCCCACCCAGGTCATGACCCCCACCTCTGAGATGACTTGCTCCTCCAGCAGGTCAAGGGCCACTTCGGTGCCACAAACGGTGAGCAAGAACTGGGCAAACTTTAGGACCACCTCCACGTAGAGGGGGTGGTCAGCAGAGTAGACGATCCAGACCTTCCTGGGCTTTAGGGGAGGGGGCGTCAGGCCAACAGTGGGCAAGACATCTGGGGGAAACAAGAGAAGCCAAGCCCATAAGTTCAGGTGTGTGTCTGCGCTGACCTTCATTTCACACCACAGGCTGAGGGGAGGGACCAGATAGAGCTTGGCTCCCTAGCCTAAGAAATGCAACTGAAGCCTTGGACAAGCCGAATGTTGCTGTTTCGCCCATTTTGGCTGCTTGAAAAAAATCACAGTCTGGTATGTTCTGGAAAAAATAATCTAATCTCTCTGTCTTATATTTCTAGCTGTGTCTTTAGCCTATATTTTAATTATTTAAATTAAAAATAAACAAAGGCACAAAGGCCTGCCTATGGAACAGAGATGTCTATTATAGGGAGGACCTGTTTTCACAAAATATGGTACCTTGTCATTTTTTCTTTGTCCAAATGATTTAAAAAAATATTACCCTGGCTTTGCCATTTGAGGTGCCCTCTGTGTAGGGGTGTAGAAGGCGGGCCCTCTAAAAGTGACGTCTCCTGAAGGGACTCAGGAGGTAAACTGCATAGGCACCCCATCTATGTTCTCAGGAGAACCCTCTATCACATCCATGAACACAAACACACACCAAACCCAGCCCACCCATGCCATGACATACTGACCTGTATCTCTAGGGTCATTGCCATGTTTTTCATGATGAGACCCTGAAAAGAAACAGAAAACACTGGAGTGGCTCTTTTGGAAGAGAAATAGAAACCAGCTCACAGGGGCGTCTGAGGGGAGGGCTGCCCCATCCGACAACAGGCAACTGATAAGGGAGGGCAGCCTGAGGCAGTGGTTATTAGATGCTTATGGGCCTTCGCAGGTGGACCGTGCTGTGTGGAATTGCTCAGATGTGAATCCTGGTTGGCCATGATGAAGTGTGAGATCTGGGAAAGTTATTAACACTTCAGAAACTCAGTTTCTTCCCCTGTAAAATGGGTCTGTAGTGGGGGATTAAATGAGACTGTGAATGTGAAGTGTCTGGCACATCACACTTACTCAGCTGGAGTCACAAGTATCCTGTAGCATTGACGCAGCCAGAACCCCCAAACTGGGGGTTCCCCTCTAGGCCCTCATCCCAGTTCTGGTCTTCCCTCTCCACAGTTTGGCCACCCCCAAGAAGACCCCACACTTGAGGAAAAGCCCTTCCTCAGAGGTGTCCTTGCAGGAGGCATAAATCTTACAACCCGTCTCCGTAAGCAGCCTCTACTGGGTGTGCTTACATTTCCTCCTGCTATTTCTGAGGTGAAGAAGGGAAACCAACACACTTGAGCAACTGCTCCCCTTAAGATGCAATGAAGGAAACTGCAGTGTAAGAGTCAACTCCTCGGTGACACAGCCAGCCGGTAGGAACAGAAGCCATGGGTGGCCAAGGAAGACACTTAAAGCCTTCATTCAAATTCCATCCTTTGGGCTTTTCTCCGGAACTCTCAAAAGTCAGCTGAATAACGAGTGAGGTTTCTTTCCTGTCCCTTCCTTCACCCTGTGGTGGGGGCACTTTAGGAAAGCTCAGAAGGGCAACAGCAAAATGAAACAAGAAGCCTCCCTGACATCTACAGAGAGCTTTAAAGTTTATGAAGCACTCACAGAGACATTAACTCATTTGACCCTCCCAATAATCCTGATGAGGATTCTATGTGTGGAAATGGCTACCTGGATTGCTGAAGGAGCCCAGGGTCCTGGAGGGGCAGGAAGAGGCCGCGCCCCTAACCTGAGGACTCATGTTCTCTACTGCTTAGCAGGAGAGGGCTACCCCGGGGAAGGCAAATGCATGGTTATTAACTTGCTAATGAGCACCTCTCTTGCTGTATCATTTAATCCTCATAGCCCTGAGAGGAAGGCATTGTGACCCCATTTGCCAGAAAAGACAATCAAATCTATGGTTTGTTAGCAACTTGCCTGACTGCAAACCAGTGAGGCAGAGCTGGGGTGCACAGCCCTGTGCTCTGGGTCCCCAGAGACTTCTCTACCACATCATGCTGTCCCTTGTCATGCTACTCCCCCTGACCTCAGGGGTACAAGTCTGGGGGCTACAGGATGGGGTTGCTCAGGTTGTCCCACCTGCCTGGCTGATCATGTCTGATGCAGGGACACACCACCCTTGCTCTTTCTAACCTGATTTTAATAAAATTAATTTTCATATCCATGAATGTAATTGTGGCTAACGTATATTGAGCAAATATCATGTGCCAGGCTCTATGCTAAGAATTCATATGCATTATCTTATGTAATCTTTATGATTATTTTATGATGTGGGTATCATAATTTCCATTTTACAAAAGAGGAACCCGAGGCTCAGAGAATTAAGTAATTTGCCCAGGTATAAGTGGTGGAGCTGGTATTTGAGCCCAGAGTAGCCTTACTGCAGGCTCTGAGTTCTTAACAAGACACAAAGTCTGTACTAAATTTGAGATTGAAAGGTGCCTTCTGAGCACAGCCTTCCAGAGACTGGAGTGGGACAGGGGACACAGGAAGAGAGAGAGGAGCAGAGGGGAAAACCTCAGGACCCACCCCACAGAGTCTGCCCCTTACCGGATAGCCTCCAGGTCATGCAGAGGATCAGCAAGATGACAGAGCCCACCAGAAGGACAGAGATGATCGTGATGAACCCGTACACCCACAGGGGTATGGAGTCTGTGGTGAGCAGAACAGCATGAGTGATGTGGCCGGGAGGCCTGCTATGCCAGCCCTGAGTTCCCCCAACTTAGGCTGGCCTCTCTGGCCTGTACCATGACATGCTGGTGATCTCACCCACCCCTGAGTGAGTCTCTTGGTTCAGCTTTGTGTGCCCGGCCTACCCAGGGCCCAGTCAAGGACTTCTCATGTGGCCCCTGAGGAATGTCCCCGTGGGACTCCTGCAGCCCACTATGGGAAGGAGTCTTGGGCTTACCTATAATCAAGCCTGCAATGAGAACAAAGAAAAACAGTATTTTTAATTATTAGCAGTAATCACAAAACCGTCACTGACATCCACTGAGGGCCTGCTAACAGCCCTGGCCTTGCACAGAGCTCCTTAGATATGGGTTAAACTTGCTGAAACCATTTATGAACACCTGAGTTGCTGGTCTACTAAGCGATGTCCCACCCTCCACCTGGGAGGCCCGGGTTTGCGTTCTGGCCAGTGCAACACCTGCTGCTTTCTGCTCAGCTCTGACTGTAGCCACATGTTAGGCTGCAGATAGCTTCTGAACAGGCTCTGCCACTTCCCTGGTGTGTGATCTTGGACAAGTTACATAACAGCCCTGTGCCTCAGTTTCTTTATCTCTGAACCTGGGGGAAGGAATCTCCACTTCTTAGTACTATGAGGATTATAAATGATGACATGTTAAAGCACTTCATTCTGTCCAGGGTATGTAACTAACTCTATGACAATAACAATTCCCATTTTTCCAGTCACAGCATTTGCGAATCAGAAAGATTAAGAACTTTGTCCAAGGCTACACAGCTAATGAAAGGCAGTCAGGAGTCCGACTCAGGAGAGTGTCTCCCTAAAGCCCACACTGTGGGCCTGTATAACTATAAGTTAAACTCTGCCCCCATCCTTAGGACCAAGCCAGGGTTCAGGTCATGCTGTTGACCTTCATCCACTCTTATCCCAAATATGCCCCAGGATAGGGATTTGCTTCCTACCTGGAGGTTTTGGACAGGGGACCACCATGGAGTGTCTGTGGCAGTCATTCAGACAGCTGCTGAAGAAGGGCTGGATCTGTGAGAGCAGAGAAGAGCAGGGAAGAGAGGGACCCCGAGATACTGGGGGACATGGAGCCCCCACTGCTGCTTTCCTGCCAGCAGAGTAATAGACCTGGCTGGCTGCTCCAGGATGTCCACGTGGCTATTGGGTAGAACACCCATCACTGAGAGGGGGTCGAAGGAGCCTTGCCCCGGTGCAGCCGGGAGAGCAGGGCTGGAGAAGGCAGAGACGGTGCCTTACCAGGCGGGGAGTCCCAATTGCTGTTGGGTCCTTGGAGAGAGTACTGGTACACCAGCCACCCTCCTTCCATCCCTTGCCCATCTAGCAGAAATGCCCACCTGTGCACGTTCTCTCACACCTGTCTGCATAACACTCACCTGTACTTGGTGGTGGCAGCACCACTTCAAGTTCGGGAGGGTGAGCGTGACGCTGGACCGCTGGTGGAAATCCTCTTGTGTGGGCTGAAGAGAGAGGAGAGGATGGGTGAAGCTAGCTGAACAGGAGCTGGCCGCAGTGTTGTAGGAGGCTGATGACAACATTCCCCACCCCTGTCAGTGTGCCTGCAGGGAGGCCACCAGGAGAAGCACCTTTCAGGTTTCTGCCCTAGGAAGACTACATTTCCCTAGCACACTAGGCGTTTTGTTAACTCATAAATACAGCTAGTGACTGGTATTTCCCTCTTTGCTTTGGCTGCGGAGGATCACAGAGACAAATCTGTGCTTACACCCAGCAGTGTGGCACACATTTTCTGTGCTCATTACACCCGGGCTTCATTTTATTGCCTCATCTTTATTTTCCCTCTGTCTTCATTTCCACATTTAAAAAAATCTTCAAATCTTTTTGAAATAAGTGAAATTAACAAAGCAGAACAAAAAGAGAACAGGGAGAATGTGGTAGAGGGAAGGACAAAAAGGAAGGGGGTGGTGGTCAGGGCAGAGATCAACTATATTCTATCAACTACAGACTGTAAGAACAAAAGGAAACCTCAACCACAGAATCAACTCTGTATTAACGACATACCAAAAGGAAGGAAAAAGAGCAAAGCAGCCCTGGATCGGAACAGACTAAGCACTAAGTGCTGGGCTTCTGGCAACACAGCTGTTAGGATCAGAAGAGGCTAAAGTCCTGGAGAGGTGGCTCTGAGCTCTGTTTGAGGGGCTAAGAGTGGCAGAAAGTTACCATGGGTATATCCATTACGTGCTTGAAACATGTCTGGTTCTCTGTGCTGAAACTCTCTAGCAGGATCTGGTAACGGGCAGGTTCATTCCACAGGGTGAAGTTGACCTGCAGCTGGTGGGCTTCCAGAGTGTCCACGGTGATGTTAGGCTGCCACAGGCTGCCTGCCCAGGGTACAGACACAGGCTGGGAGTGAGGAGAGGGTGTGTGTGTGCAACCAGGTAAAGGTCCCCTGGTGAGGCTGTCAGCTGCAGTTACCTGAGCTCACACATGGCGTGGTTATCCTCATCTCGGGGTCCTCGCAGCCTGCAGACCCGGAAAAGAAATGAAACCATTAAGCTTCTGCCTTAGAAAGTTTGCTGTTCCAGACTGCTGACACCAGGGATAACAACTTTTTCTTTTTGGGGAGCCTGTTCAAGGATGGCCCCTTCAGAGCAAGCCCCAGGACTGGATCATGGCCATTGGCCACAGGTCACACAGCATTGGGGTGGACCTGGTTGTGTCACCCTACTCTCTCAGGGAACCCTCTAGATTCAAGTGTATTTCTCCTGAGCTTGCTTTGTGTGACCAAAGAATCTTGGTCCACTCCAGTTTCTTCTCTCCCTACTGCAGCTTCTTTTCCAGGATCGCCTCTTCCTTTTTATAATGAGAGAACTTTGTTCTTCACTCCTCCGTGGAGTGTGCCATCACTGGTAGTTTGATTCAGCAGGTCTGGGGTGGGTTCTGAGAACCTCCCTTTCTAACAAGTTCCCAGGTAACTTGATGAAGCTGCTGGTGTGGGGACCACTTTAAGGACCACTGCCGCACAGATACCTTCTTGATCCCCTTCCCCAATTTCCTTGACTATAATGTTTTTATATTGGTTTAAGAAGCCTTGTGACAGATATGAATTGCCATAAGTGACAAGGACTAAGGCAGTCTACTTTAGGGACAGGGAGGGGTCTGGGGAGATTCACTCATTCAACAAATACTCATGGAGCTTTCAATATGTGTCGGGTACTGTTTTAGGCACTGGAGATTCAGTGGTGAATAAGATAGAGTCCCTGTTGTCCAGAGATTACATTCTAGTAGAAGAGATGAATAAAAACAAACAGCATAATGTCACAAATATAATAATATGTCAGGGAGTGATGAGTAAGATGAAGAAAACTAAAGTAGTGTAAGCAGAGAGTGTGTGTGTGTGCATTTGTGGGGGGTGCTCCAGAGATAAAGAAGGTCATCATCATCTTTAACAAGCATTTCCCGATTACCTACTACAGGCAAGGCAATTTGTGAGGTTCTAGTGATTGCACAAATAGGTATAAGACCCAGACTCTGTCCTCAAGGGGGCTGATGTTCCAAATGCAGCTGGCTTCAAACAATGAGAACAGAGAAAGAGAAGGTGCAACACACTGAATGCTGTTTTAGAAGATAAACCTGGCAGTATTCATAGGCAGGAAGGCTGAGTAGGGAGGAGGAAATGGTGTCATACATGGGATGGTGTTAAGATAAACGCAGGTAGGATTTGGGGTAAAAGTGAAGAACACGGTGATGGAAGTTGCGACGAGGCTGAGTGTAGGGGTTATAACTCTTCCAAGAGCGGCTTGTCTTCCTGATACTTTCTGGGCAGGAAGTGTGCTTCTCTGGACAGACGGAGAGACTCTGGTTCTCATAAAACTCCTGGGGCTTTGGGCCAATATCCACTGTGTGTGCCAACAGAGAACAGGCTCTGCCTTCAGGGAGTAGAGGCTGCAGCCACACACCAGAGAGCTCCCTATCCTTGGCATCTGTTTGTTCTGTGGGTACCACATGCTTATAGTGGTAGCCACTGTCCAGCTGAGCGGGGATGCTGATGTCTGGGCCAACTGCTGCTTTCTTTTACAGACCCACGTGGTGAAGGGAAGGGCTTGGTAGGACACTCTTACCAGGCACGGGGAAGTTCCTGGACTGGTGGTTTGGGTCTCCATCAGGGATGGGCTTGGGCAGGTGGTGAACGGTCACCTCATATTCCTGGCCAGGTTCTACCACAAAGTGACTGAAGGTAAAATGCCACTGTAGAGAAGGGAAGAAGGGGAGGTTGGACAGATCACACACCATACCTCTCACTCAGCTATACCCAAAGAAGCCCACTCTATTCGCCCCTAAAAGATCAGTTAAAATAAAAAGAAACAACCACTACAACAAGATCCAAAATCAGAGGCTTCCGTATCTTTGCTCTTGTTTCCTTTGATCTTTCCTGCCTATTTAGAAAAACCTGTATCTGGCCTTATCAGTATAGGGTCATACGCAAGAGAATCTGGAGGAAGGCACAACAGTCCTGCTCCCCTATCGGCCCTCTCAAAGTGCAGAACAATGGTGTAAGGGAGCCGAGCCAGAGGACTTGGGGTGATTGGAGAGCTGGCACAAAACAGGCAGCTAAAAACTATTTGTTAAATGACTCTTCCTCCTTAAATGGGAAAGCCAGGGATCTCTTGAGAATGTTCTAGAGCACAAAAGTGCAGAGGGATGTCTAGAGAGAGATCCCCAGCCACCCTGGGCTGGCATGTTCCTTTGTTGCAGAGATGACAGAAAGTGTGGGGAGATATTTTCTGAATGGTGCAGAAGACAGATATGGACTCCAACTCCTATTCTAATTACTCTGCTCATTTACTTTGAGCAGGGTGGAGTCCTTGGCTTCTAAATATCGAGGCATTTGGTCATCATCATCCACCTAGCAGTCAAGTCTGGAGGCCCTAATTAAACATGGGAGAGTGGAATCTGCTTTTGCTGCCTGTGTTTGTGGGAGATCTGCAAATGGCCATTTTTTGCAGATTTAAAGTAGCAGTTTTCAAGCTGGGGCTTGCATCAGAATCACCAGAGGGCTTGTTAAGAGATTGCTGGGCCTCATCCCAGAGTTTCTGATTCAGCAGGTCTGGGGTGGGGCCCTAGAATCTACATTTCTAACAAGTTCCCAGGTGATGCGGATGTGCTAGTCTAGGGACCACAGTTTGAGAACCATTGCTTGAAACAAAGTAAATGAGAATGAACAATTTACCATCTGGTTATGAGCATCAAAAGGAGCTGAAATTGCTGCAGAATTCATTTGGTTGTACCCCATCCACTGTGGTTCTCTAGTCTAGGCAAAGCTGTTCCTTTCTGGAGGCAGGGCCCAGATTAATCTTAGGCACAAACGAAGATGACAGGAAGCAGGGCTGGGGAAATCCTCTCCCCATTCAACTTTCTTTGTAATGACTAGCTAGGGAAGTTGGAAGGAAAAGCAGGGGCAGGCATGTCTAAGAAGTTTTCAAAAACATGTTTTGCTCCTCATGATCATCATAGGAGTTGGATTCTTACCCGCTTGTGATGACTCTGCAGTTGGGAGAGAAACTCAAACTTGACACACAAACGTTCATTGGTGTTCAGCTGTAGGACAGATAACTCTGCACCCTCCAGGTAGAGGATGCTGGCTGAAGGTCAGACGGTGGAGAGGAGACACAGATGCAGATCAATGAGACAAACTGCTGGGTGTGTCACTTCCCTGTTGGTTACGCTTGCTCACTCTTAAAAAAACATCTGTCTGTCTTAACCCAACTCTCCATTTCCTGTTCCTCCCAGCTTACTCTTGGAACTAAGTTAGCTTCCTACCCTGCAGACAGTTACATCCCAGATGGACAAGGACAAGTGACAATTTATACTGGGCTAGAAGCAAAGGCTTTGCAAATTTGTCGCTAGAGCATGGGCAACAGAGCATGGGTGTCTAACTCTGCCATTCCCACCATCCTTCAAGAGGTTGCAATAGCAGTAGGAGCTGGGTACTTACAAAGATAACCCCCTGATCCCCTCTCCCAGACCCTGATCACACACTGGGGCTGGCTCTTGTTATCCCCGATCTTCTCAATTCTATAGTACAACCCCCTATCTCTAAAAGATTTGGGGGATGTTGTTTTAAGAAATGACAGCCCCTAAATTAAGGGGAAAAGCAGGCTGGCAAACATGTTACCATCTTTCCAGTAAATATTTGATACTGCAGTCACAGAATTAACCATCTGACATTTTTTTTCCCCTGGGTGATAAAAGATTTTAGGCTGAAAGAAGGCTTTTCATGAACGATGGTAGAATGAGAACATATCATGGGCTAACATCTCAAACACTGAAGAAGTATTCACTGCATGAAATGGTGAATCCTCTCAGCACTGAATTTGGGCCCTCATGTCTGAGCACAGCTCTGGGAACCCAATTTTGAATCTGATGGGAGAGCCAGATGCTCTAGTTTATGGGTTCACTTGGAGGTGGGTAGAATCCCATAGGGCTCAATGATATGCCCACTCACCATCTGTCTGCAGTGTCCATTTGATTTGAAACACAGGGACGTAGTCTCCATGCTGGGTGTGGACAAAGCGCAGCTGCACCTGGACGTCTTTTGGGGATGAAGGAGTCAGGTTTCGGGGGTGGATCCAGCTGTCATCCAAGCAGGTACCTGGTAGCCAGGAGAAGCAAAAATCAGAGATTTTCATGTTCTGTAAGAAATTGAAGAAACTGCAAGAAACTAAAGCATGCAAGCAAGATGCCCAGCAGTGAGTCCAGAGAGCTGGATCTTAGACAGTTAGGGGCCTGTGATCTTACGCAGAATTCTCCCCTTCCCTGTCCTACCCCATCTTTTCTCATGCTTGTCTGGGGTCATTGCAAAGCTCTGAAGTCTAAAAGGCATTTCAGGAGAGAAGACAAAGCACACAACTTGGTTTTGAGATGAAACAATGGTTGGAAATGGGGGCAGAGGAAGGATGGGGTAGAAATGCTTTACTTTTATACGTCAGAGTCCCCAGTTAGCACAGAAACTTGAAATATGTGCCTCCTCCTTGATTAAAACACAAAACGAAATCAACGCCATAGGTGTCTCTCATTTTACAGAGACAAGCTCTGGAAAATCAAGTTGGATTACAGACCCACTGGGGAAGCACCCAAAAGGATACTCTTAAAATCCAAAGGACAGTTCTGCTTCGACTTCCTGACCTTTGCACAATGAAGTCTTGATAGGAAGCACAGGCGTGTGCATGCAAGGCTTTCAAGGACAACTCCTGCTGAGGGTTGTAGCCCTCACCCTAAACCAGGAGAAGAAAGGGAGCAGCTCTTCTCTCAGGGATCAGCACGAGGTTGGCACTTTATTAACAAAGCAACAAGAACAAAAAAAAAGATAACTTACTATTCTTGACTATGCAGTTTAGCCCCTGTAGGAAAAAAGAAGAAGTAATTACAGCTGTGAAAGAACTTTAACTCACAAGCCAGGCTCTGGACTTTCCTTTGGCTCGTTCTCAAGAATGAAATACATACAGCCATCCCCTCTCACTTTTGGGGGCCAGTCTCGGGGAGGGGAGGCATATCCTCCCCACACTTTTCTCACCCTGCCTAGCTGAGGAGAAACAGAATAAGAAGTGGGTATAATGGATGGCAAAATGGAACTGGTGTTTTCTGAGTAACCATTATGAGTTGGGAACCTTCTGACTTTAAAAGATACTGACAGGCTTCTGCTAGGGTGCGCTGGTGAAAAGTCCTCTAAATCTTTTGAGGCTTCCAATCTTTGGTCTGAAAACAGTGCTGCAAGAGGTGGGAATAAAAGCTCCAGTCTGTTACAGCAATTTCACTAAGTCCCTACAAACTCCTTGAGGTAGATGTGCCAGATGTTGTTCTGGGTGATTTATACATATTGTCTCAAGAATCCTCATAACACACTTAGGACTAAGCGTCCTTAGCTTCATTTTATAGATGAGGAAACTGAACCACAAATGTTATATTAAATTGCCTCACACTTTAGCAATATGTGTTAACTCTAATCCTGAGGAGATCTGGAGGGCCAAATTTAGAAGCCCCAGTTACAAACATTTTTAGGGAAATGTAATCAATGGACTTAAGTCTGGCCGGCTGATCCTACTTTGGAAAACATGCACATACCCTTGGAATCAAGCTGCCTCAAGATACCTAACACTGCCAAGCCTTGATTTCTTCAATTACAAAATCAGAATAAACACAATACCAACTTTACAGTGTTGTTTAGGATTAAATGATACAAACAGAAATAAAGATCTTGGGACAGGGTGTGGGCTCATAGTGATGGCGGTGTGTGTGTGTTACAGACTTCTAATAAGTCTATTATAAAAAATTTCAAACAATGGGAATGTATTTGTGTACTAGTTATACGATTAAGTGAAATAATACATGCCCCGCACTGTTAAACAGGAAGCTTACCAGAAGCCCTACGAGAATTATTATGAGAAATTTTGTTGCCTGCTAAATGAGACAGTATTTGTCCAGTGTCTGGCACATACTGGCTGCTTTCTAATTATTGGCTCCTTTTCTTTAGAGCCTGGCATATAATAAGTGCTCAATAAATGGAAGCTATTATTATACGAGACGACCTCCACACACTCAGACACGGCAGTGGAGCAAGGGCAAACTCAGGCTCAGGTGTTTCCAGTTATCTTAACCCATAAAGCGAACCAAACTCATGTGTGGGCATAAGTCTGACATGGAAGCAGACCAGAAATGTGACTTTAAGGGCAACAGAGAGGTTTGGTATATGCATGTAAGCAGGGCTCTGGGGAGGAGGGAGGCAGGGCTAAAGAACGGGAGGAAGACCATAGTTTGCTCAGAAAGCAGATGAAGGGATAACGTCCTCAAGCATGCTCCTGAAGTGATTCTAAGCTTGTCATTTCATCCATAGCCTACCCTTCTGCGACACCACTCATAAGCCTTTGGGGTCCAGACTTTTTGTACCCTGTTTAGGTCCTTAGGATTAATTCTCACCTACTGGTCCCAGGGCCATCACAGCCCTGCAAGACATTCCTCACATGTTCAACAACAAGTTGCCTCTGCTCTCTAACAAGTGTCACTCTGTTTCTTGAATGGTGAGATTAACTTCCTTGAATGTTTTATTTCTCCTCCCACTTGAGACTCTTAGGACTGGGGCACAGAGGACAAGAATCTGGTTCTTTCACCTTGAGATGCGGAACTCTTCTAGAAAAGGCAAACAGATACCCACTTTGAGTAACTCCCTACCATCCACTGGTAGCTACTCAAACCCATTGCAAGATAGATGCACATAATGAAAGGCTCTAGAAAGGCTCTAGACTGAGGAAGTGGAAGAGTTTGAAAATGCATTCGGTTAGTTAATTAACGATGCCAGTGGGTCTCCTCCTCTAATCCTGTGATAGAAGTAGCTTGGAATTTAGTACTGTTTTTTGTCTTGATTTCTGATAGTCATTGTTGTACATAAATATTTTCCTTCTTTTACTATTTTGCTTGTATTTTTTATTAAAAACAGTTCCTGAACCTTACCAAATACTTCTCCAGCATTTATTAACTTTGTAGATTTTTTTCCTTTATTAATGTAATGAATTATGTTGATTTGCTGATAATGGGCCAACTTTGCACTCCTGAAATAAATCCTACTTGATTATGGTACATTATTCTTTTGATAATCTACTACTGAATTTGCTAATTTTTTATGCAGACTTGTTTGCATTTATAGTCATAACTGAGATTTGTGTGTAGTTTTCTTTTTTTGTACATGACTTATCAAGTTTTAGAATTAAGCTTTGCTAGCTTTGAAAAATAGCTTTCTCTTTTTCTGTGGTATTGAATGCCCAATAGGGCATGACTGAATAAAGTGATACCTAATTTAAATTTCAATGTCCATCAAAAACAAAGTGGTTGAAAGGACTGCTATCTACTATGGAATATTATGCAAATATTAAAGAGAATTAGTTACATAGATATCTATTGACCTGGAGTAATGGCCAAAATGTGTTGATGAACGAGAGAAACAAGTTGCAAAGAACTTTTTATCATAGGACTCAATTTTCTATGGAAATAAGTGATGAAAAAATCTTCCCTGTATATTTATATATGCTTGAATTACATATATATGTAATTATATGAGCATATAAAAACATGTGGACAGATATATATCAGAATGTTAACTCACTGGTTACTGGGGGTGAAGGGTTGGAAGAGATGGAGAGAGGGAAGATTAGGGGGAAAGGATATAAACAAAACAGAAAAATATGCATACAAGTGAAATAAAGAATAAAAAATTCCATTAGAAGTCATGTAATGTTGACCACATATGCATATTATCTTCTCCCCCTTCCCAAACCACATGAAAGTTATAGGAAAGAGAAAATTTTTATATCTACTCAAAGATAAAGAGGAAACATCAGTAGACAATATTAACAAATTTTTTAAAGACGAAGTAGAGGAAAGAGTGGGCAACTGGCTCAGCCTGAGGAGAGGAACTTCAATTTGAGCACTGAGAAAGGAGATGCTAACAAGAAAGGGGCTACAGGCTAATTAGCATCCTTTCATGAATCAGGTCTTAAAGACAGCAGTCCCTTGGGAACTAGTAAAGCAAATGGGTACTGCGGTGGGGTCATGGGAAAGTCTACAGATGGGATTTGGGGAACCTTAGCCTCTTTGTCCCTGCCCTGATCTCAGAATGCTGGCAGCCAAGCCTAGAGAAAAGACCTGTCCAGATTTGAACATTTGAGAGTCAACCAATAAGCCACATTCACCATAAGTCTGATCTCTATAATAACGTAATGACTGATAAGCTATATCTACACAGAGCATTCAATCAGCTCTTAAGATCTCATTCATAAAATATTATCAGAGAGCCAGTTGTTTGAGAGGGGTTTTCTGTATAAAAAATAGATCAAAAACAAATTAAAAAAAAAATGCTCTTGGAGGAAATAAAACAATGCTGAGAAAAGAATAAAACTGAAACAAAATTATAATAGTTTCAAAGAGATGAGAGGACACTCTGACAAGGACAGGATACTGAGGAAAAATGAGCAAGCGGAGACTAAAAATGGACCTTGAAAATTAAGTTCCATTGAAGGGCTGGATTATAAAACTCAGGAAATTTCTCTGAATGTAGAACAAATACTAACAAAAATAGGATAAAAATAAATGCGAGAATATTAGAGAATTCAGGAAGTACAAGGTATGATTAACTGAAATTCTGAAAAACATTACAGAGAAAACAGAGGAGAAGAACTTATTTTAAAAGATTCTAGAACTAAAGAATACATATTTCCAAAATTAAAGTTCCACCGAAAAGCCAACAAATGAAAAAAAGACTCAGACCAAGGCTTAACATCATTAAACTTTTGGAATACCAAGAATAAAAAGAAGATCCTAAGTTTCCAGATAGAAAAAAAAAAAGGTGCCATACAAATAGATAATAATCAGAATAGTGATGGCACTCGTACTATTTGCTAGAAGGCAACAAAGGAAAGCCTTCAAAATTCTGAGAAATTACCTTTAACCTAAAATTTTTATACCCAGCCAAATCAAATCCTTAAAAAAGTGTGAGGGTAGAATAAAGGCATTTTTTTCAGGCATGTAATGACTTGAAAAAGAGCTAATACACACACACACACACACACACACACACACACACACTCCCTCATACCTTCATACCTTTTCCTAGGACACTGCAGGAGGATATACTCCAGCAAAATGAGGGAGTTAACCTCTGAGAAGGAAGGCACAGGATCCAGGACATGGGAGCTGTAAACAAGACGGTATATCTAATGACAGTTGTGCCACAGGCCTAGAGAATAATCAGTCCAGATTGGAGCTGAGAACAAAGGGCTCCAGGAGAGAGTTCTCTGGGGGAAGGGGAAATGAAATTGATGGAATATCTCATATTTGTGGGGGAAAAAACATAACGAATCTGACAGAAAAAACTAAGACTAGTTACATGGAAAATTATGGAAGTAAAGAATTAAAGCAATTATCATCTTCAAGGGGAAAAGAAATTATACCAAAAAAGAAATATAATCAAAAGTACACATACTTGCCTCATCAGTTAAGATTATTTACTTGTTATTATATAAACATTGACTATTGATGTAACTAAAGTTGTTATATAACTGCAATGGGAAGCCTGGGAGGAGAAGCAGTGGGAGAAGGGTAATATAAGGCATTTAGACTTTCACCTATTACAAGTCAATAGATAATATCTAAAACTGACAAATCAAGAATAACAGTATATTTAGAAAGCTGGAGACAAATGCCAGAAGAAATAACTGAAAGAAATATAAGTGATCATCTTTGGGGACCAAGTTTAGAGGGTGGTGAGGGGTGGGGCAGGGATCCACTCTTTTTTGTTTTAAATATCTTAGCACTATTTTTAAAGGATTACCATATATTACCTTGATAAAAATTAGTAAAAGGTAGAATTTTATCTATAATGTTACTCCAAACAAATGAAAGGATTGAAAAGTGAGATAAACAAATGAAAATATTAATTTGTTTAGAAGTCGACTTTTTTTCCCTTATAATTTAATTTTTATATAGAATTTATGTTAACATAATGTTTTTAATAATGTAAAATATGCATTCAGGGTTTTTAGACACTACTAAGACAGATCTTGTTTTATTCCCCTCTAACCAATCATCCCTAATTTCTCTTCTTCAAATATTCATTTTTTAAAAATAGTAGGATCAGAATATTTGAGCTACCTACTTGTGAATGGCATTATGTTAGGCCTCCTACAGAAATGCAAGAAGGAGAATGTTTGCAATAATGAAGATGACAATGGCAGCAGCTAATATTTATCAAACTCTTCTTTTGGGCCAGGGATCATGCCAAGCATTTTATATACATATCCCACTTAATCTTTATAACAGTCCTCTGAGTAAGTATGATTATCCCATTTTACTTATGAAAAAACTGAGGCACAGGCAGGTCAGCTAAGTTGCCCAAGGTCCTAGAGCCTACACTCAGGCCCATGCAGCTTTGTTTCAGAACCCATCCATGCTTCTATTCACTGCTGTACTGCCTCTCTAAATTAAAAAAAAAAAAAAAAAAAAGAATACTTACAACAGGTGGGCCAATATTCTTTATCCATAGTGGTGAAAATTAAAAGGAAGAAATAAAAGACTGCATTTACTCTGTGCATTCAATGGCCACTACCAAGTGGTAGGTAAAGAGAAGTAAGTTCTGAAGTCCAAGGCAGAGCCCTGCTTTGATTCTCATTTCCGCACTCACTTGTGGTATGACACTGGGCCGGTCACCTAGCCTCTCTCAAACAGGTGGATCATGGCAGCCTGGCAGGTTGCTGTGAGCGCTGAATGAAATTATACATGTTAACCCTTGACACAGTGCCTGCACAAAGCTGTCAGTAAATGTTAGTGCCCTTGCACTTTCCAATGCCACAGCCCACGTGGCCTGGCTCTTTCGCACATCTAGAATTTTATTTGCTCTCCCCATAATCCTGTTAGGTGAGGATCATCTTCTTTTATAAACAAAGACACCGGCTTAAAGCAGTAGAGTGAGTGACTAAACAGGGCTGCAGAGTGGGTGACAGGGAAATCCCGGTCTTCTCACTCAGCCAGGTGTCCTCTCTCCTGCGCTGCATCACTTACGGTTTCTATTTGATGCTATAGTCTCTAGATGGAAGGCTAGCCTGCCAGAAGCAATGAGAAGTCAGGTATGATGGCCAAGGAACCTATTAACTTTGCTGGTTCCACAGCACCAATGACCTCAGCCGTGACTGCCCAAATGCCTGTATATACCATCCAAGACTGCACGGAACACAACTTTTTATACTCTGGAAGACTAGCATAGCTGAAAACAGCTTCTGGCAACCAAAAGATAAGGGTTAAAGGAAAAAGTTGTTTTACCACAAGTCAAAAGGAAAAAGTTGTTTTACCACAAGTCAAAACCAGGGGAAAAAAAAAAAAGAAAAAAAAAGAAAAAAGAATTTCTAATGCCATATACATCCTGTCTGAAAAATTGTGTTAACATTCACATAAACCAACTCTCAGTCACTGTCTTTCTTTGTGGGCCTTACTCTGGGTTGGCAGTCAAGGGAAATCTTATTAAAGCCCAGGCAGGGGAGGCCAACAAAAGACTGTCCAGGGAACTGCAATTACTTATGGTTTTTCCAGTATTGATTCCTGTGGGGAACTCAAAGTCATCTGGGTTTTGAAGTACTAAACCCAGGCGGCCAGAAAGAGGGCTATGCCTGGTTTCAGTTTATTATTGCCTTTCAAGCAAGCTAACCATTCATTCATCATTCACTCATTTCTGTGTTCTTTTATTCCACAAATATTTATCAAGCCCCTACATTCTGTGTTTGCAGCATTGGGCTAGTAACAGAATAGGCATGCAGAAGGCTCTTCTCTGTCTTAGGAGAGTTACTGAGAGCTAAATCCAAATGGACTTTGGACAGACAGTTATAGTCTGCAAAGTGGTATGGGCCCACTTTGAGTCGGTTCACCAGCCGGCTGAGGAAACCCAGGCACAGGAAGCCTAAAAGGTCCAAGATTGCGGAGACTTTAAGTGGTGAGGTCAGGATACAAACCTAGGTCCTCTGAGGTCAAGTTTGTGGTTTTCCTTCTTCTCACTAAACGAGGTTGCATCCACTAAAACATCAGTATCAGTGGAGGAAGACAAATCTGAAGGGTGTGGTTTCTTTTTAAAAAGACTAGTTAGTGAAGCAGGGAAGCTATTTGTCATGGAGATGAGTTGTCTGTGAGTAAGGTTTTAAGCAGAGGCAGTGGGAAGAGCTTGGAGATAGCAGACAAATCTGGCCAATAAGCATCTCTCCTCAGTCCTCTCTGGAATCATTCTGTGCCCCTGCTCCAGACTTCCAGTAGTTTCCCACTGAGCAATTAAAGTCAAATGCTTTTAGCCCAGCACTCACTCCATTCCACAGGGGAGTCGCTACCTCCCCCTTTAGCTTATTCTCTCACTTTCCAGCCACACACCTTATCCTGCCCACCCAAGCACTGTGGCTCAGTGCCCCTTTTCGCCATGTAGAATGCCCAATAACTCTGTCTTTGAAGCTTCTACCACCCATCAGGGCCGCCTAAATGTCTTCTCTGCCACAAAGAACACCCCAACTGGAAGTAATTTTTTTCTCCGTGTAATTCTGCATATTCACTGGTTGTACAAAGTGCACTTGTTTCAGGTAAACCTTGCACCACGGTTACCACCTTCAAGCCTTTTCCTTCCTGGATGATTTAAGTCCCTTAGACATTAGGGTTTCTTTATAATTTCAGTTCCCAGCAGTACCTTGTATTTTGCAAGCACCTGGCAAATGGCAATTAAAATATGAACTCGGAATCCTGCACAGTATAATAGTTCTATACCAAGTCTGCTGGAAGGCTCTGCTGAGCATATATCCCCTGCTTTGGAATCAGAAGGACATTTCTCAACTCATTCGCATTAATTTTTTTCCTCTGCTAAGCAGGCATTCCCCCTCCACCCTCTTTCGGTAAGTTCTCTACAAAATTATATAAGGAGAAATATCTCTAGGGTTGTTTTACATCCTCTGATTCAGAAACTGAGCATTATTGCTCAGGATAAGCAGTGACGGTGGCAGGAAGGCTGCTGAGGAAACTAGAGAGAAAGTGGAAGAGCGAAGTGCTTAGAGGAGAGAAGTTGTGGACGCGGGCACAGTAATTTGCTGTTTCTTTTTTTCCCCTTTAAGATGGTCTTCTACAACAGGGCCACTACCCGGAGGGTGGGTGTGTCACTTCCTGAGCGCACTGCGCGGGTATTGACAGATGCAAACCCGCCAAGTTGTGGAAGTGGTGGTGGTGGAGGGCGCTGGAGGGGCGGTGGCACCGAGTTGGCCCGAGTCCTCCAGCCGCCATCAGACACCCTCCGCACAACTGTCCCTGGAAGGTTACAAGCCACGTCTCACCGGAGGCTCTGGCTCCTGGGCCCCGCAGGCGCCCCAGCTCCTGCGCACCGTTCTACGGCTGCAGGGTTCTCCCTTCCCCCGGGGAGTGGGCTGAGACCCGCCGGGGACACCACCCTCTAATCTCGCTGCTGCAGGCTTGTTGGGCTCCTCTAGAGGGGAAGCGTGGATGTCGGATCAGCCTCCCAGGCTCCGGCCGGGGCCACCTGGGCACTGCTGAGGGTCTGAAGGGCGCACAGCAGGGGAGGGGGACCCCGGCGACCTGGCAGGGCCCTTCCGCACCCTCTTTCAAACCAGCTCCGCCCCACCTCTCGCACCAGGCTCTGCGCCTCCATCCCCATTCCCAAAGCCTGGGGCCCGGCGGAGGTGTCTGTCCCGCGTCCCTCCCAGAACGCCGGTCAGGTTGTGCAACACGCGCCGCGCGAACTCTTTTCCCCGCAGAATCCCTCTTCTTCCGGGTCCGCCCCGCAACTCCGACCGCTCCGCATGCCCTCCCCGGTGCTCCCGCTCCCTGTGCTCAAGCCACGGATCCCCTCTGCAACCCCAGCACTGACTTCCTGCCCGCCCTGCGCGGGCCCGGTGCTGCGGCCGCCCGGTCGCCCCTCCACACCGGCCCCGCCGCACCCTGGCGGCTCCCGCGCCTCTGGACGCGGCGGGGTCTCACCTGCTGGGAGCAGACGGGTGCCGGATGGTCCAAGAGCCGCGGGGAAGCGCGACCCGGGGTCGGCCCGTTCAGGAGCAAGAGCAGCAGCAGCAGCAGCCCCAGCGGGGGCCCGGGGAGGACGGACGGTGGGTGGCGCAGAGCCCCCATGGTCCCCCCAGCACTGTGGCGGAGCGCGCGGCCTCGGGCTGGGGGCGCAACGACCGAACGCCCGGGCCTTCCCTCGGCTCAGCAGTCTCCAGTGGGCCGGGTTCGTCCGCTTCCGGCTTCCACCTCGGTGGAGGGGCGGGCCGCGTCGGGGGGCAGGGCTCCGGGCTGGGCGCACCCCTCCGCCGGCCCTTCCCGGGCCACGCGGCCCAGGTGCGCGCCCTCCCCGCGCTCCTCCCCGCGCCCACGCCAGCACAGCCCACTGCGCGCCGACGCGCAGCTCGGCCCTCTCCAGCCCATTGCACGTGTCATCCCGCTCTTACCGCACGCCCGAAGAAGGTTCGGGTTTCGTCTTTTTTCCCCTTTGCTGTCGCCCCACGTCCGACTTCTCTGCGTTGACGTCAGGCCCCAACTTGAGTCTCAAGAAAGTCCGTCTTCTTAGTCCCTGTCCCTCTTTACTCCTACCCCCCCTTTAAACTCTGTTTCTCTTTTTTTGCTCTGCTTTCTTTGACTTTCGTTTTTCATCTTCCAGAAGGCAAGGGCGGCTCGGCCTGGCACGTTCCACTGTCAGGCTCGGGGGAGGAGGTGGGAGCGGCCATTTCCTGCACGTGTGATGCGCACTCGGGGAGACGGGATCCCTGGGGCCAGGCACCTGGCCACGTCCCATTCTGTGTCCCACAGAGCCGAGAGTGACGTGTTTCCCAAGAGACTTTGTCCCAGTCTGCTGAAAAACTGTCCTCAGCTCCTTACATCTATAGTCTCCGGTTGTGATGATTCATCCTTCAGGACGGGGGCCGACAGCACCCTTTCCTCTCCGTCCGGAGTCCGTCGCTGCCCTCTCCTGGGTTCCCGCCACTCCTTCCTGCCCAGATCTTGGCTTCCAGCCTCGCCCTCCCGTTTCATCCTACACGCTCCAGACATATTTGCGTTTCAAAAACTGCATTTTTATCCCCTTCCTTCCTCCATCCTAAACCCACCGCCGTATTTCCTTCCCTATCAAGTTTAAAAGCCTTTGCCTGACCTTTGACCCTTATGGAATCTAGACTCACTTAGCTTCTCCCTGTGCTTTCCATCCACCTGGATCGGAGCTCCCGGATAGGGGCGCTGAATTTTCTCACTGTCCAAAGCACCCACTCCTGGCAACCGTCCTTGTTAGTCCCTTACTCCTACCCCGCAGGACTCAGCTGCATTAGGCCTGAAGCTCTGTGGTCTTCAAACATCTTTACTTGTTTATTTCTAAAAGAATCTTGGAAAACTCTGCATCTACCCATACATCTTTAAAACATCTAAATTTTTCATCTGCAGTTTAAATAGACGTAGAGGATTTAATTGTTATTAAAATTTGATCTTTATAGCAGGCAGCTTCTAAGATGGCTCCCATGGTGCCTCCTCTTAATAGTAGTCACATCCTTTTGTGTCTCCCTCGCCTTGCTGTGGGCTGGGCCTGGTGACTGGTTTCCAACAATAGAATATGAATAGAATAAGACAAAGTGATGGGATAGCACTCACAAGACTAGGTTACAAAAAGGCCCAGACCTCTGGTTGCTCAGCCTCTTTCTGGGTTGCTGTGGCTTCCTTGGGGACAGGCCCAAGTGGCCAGGAGCTAAGAAAGGCCTCTGCCCAATAGCCAGTAGGAAATTGAGGTCCTTATTTCATAATTACAATGATTAATGCATAATTGATCAAAATAAAGACACA
Organism: Eidolon dupreanum; assembly: GCA_028627145.1. Classification (NCBI taxonomy): domain Eukaryota; kingdom Metazoa; phylum Chordata; class Mammalia; order Chiroptera; family Pteropodidae; genus Eidolon; species Eidolon dupreanum. Next base: position 78,911,033 of record CM053503.1, on the reverse strand, counting down.
AGTTTTGATAAGTATTAAACATAAACTTATTTGAAATTCACTTCTTATGAGATGAGTTCATGTAACTGTGGACTAATACTGCTTATTCATAGAATGAGACTGCATTCATTATTTTAAATATTTTAGATGCAAGCCTTCAAAAACCTTGTTTCCTTAATTCTGCCATTAGTTTTGTCATAACAATGTTATTCATTTCTTTAAACCCCTTGTGAATTATATGTGAAAAATCACATAGCCATCTATTACCAAATATTTTAAATGATTTGGCAGTTGAAAACTTGATTAGGTCCTTCTGTTTTGGAAAGGAACTCACCTGACTTGAAAAAAAATTGTCATCAGAGTTCTCTTAGACACCAGTATTTGGGGGTGGTTTTGTTTTTGTTTTTATTGTTTGTTTTGTTGTTGTTTTTAGTGCCTAGGAGGTTTTTATGCCTCCAAGGCTGGGGAAAGGCCTATCTTTATTTTGAAAGTGGAAGAAGGGTAAATGTGAAGAAGATGTGGGAAAGGAGAAGACATTCTATGCACACCTGACCCCTTGACAGCTAGCACTTCCCAAGCAGGTAAGTTCTTATTAGAGGACACAGGGATGTTGAGGTTCTGGAACTCTGTTACAAATCTTTTGCTTTGGAGTCAGCTAACTTTTTGTGCAAAGGGTCAGATAGTAAATATTTTAGGCTTTGCCACCCATTTGGCCTCTGTCCCAGCTATTTAACTTTGCCCTTGTAGTGCAATATCAGCTATGCACAATGTATAAACAGAGGAGTGTGACTATGTTCCAATAAAACTTCATCGATGAATACATTTCCCCCCAACCATTTAAAAATGTAAAAACCACCTTAGCTCCAGAGAAAGTAAAAAACAGGCAGCAGGCAGATTGGGGCCACAGGCTCTAGTTTGCTGATCCCTGGCTTAAAGTATCCATGTAGGCGTGTCCCTTGGAAAGTGTTATAACCTCAGGAGAATGTGTGCCCTAATTTAACATTGCCATCCTGGTTCTAAATCCTGCTTACATATTAGAATGACAGAGTGGTTAAAAAAATGCCATGCCTAGCCCCACCCTCTCTATACTGATTCTGGTTGATGTGGGGTAGAATCTGAGCATAAGGTTTTTTTTTTTTAATGTTTTCCAGGTGATTCTAATGTGCAGCCTGACTTTGGACCACTGTTCTAATTGCCATATGCTCTACACACTTCTCAGGGCATGATACTATTTTGTGCTACAGTTACCGTATTTCATCCAGTCGAAAACTGGATAGTATTACTATTATAAAATGAAGTCCAGTTAAAATTTTTTTAAAATGTAAACAAATGGGCGTCACTGATGGAATGAACTATGGTCTTGCCTTGCTGCAGATTGGTCCTCCTTAATGGCAGGTATCCTGGCTTCCTCACCACTGTGTTCCTCTCATCCTTCAGTGCTTAGCTGGGTGTGATGTGTTGAGTAAATACTTGCTGAGTGCACATCACCAGTGGGCTGCATGTTCTCTTGTTCTTATTTTTCCCTTCCCTTCTTCTCTGCCCTGACAGAAATAATGGATGCTCAATAAACATTTGTAGATTCATTGATTGATTGTGAGAGGAGCTGGGATAAAAAATTGGAGTCAGGTAGGAAGAAATTGGAGAACTTAGTGTTGTCTTTGGCGGTGGAAAAAGGGAACTAGCCACTGCTTCTATTCCTGCACAATGAGAGAGGAGACAGAGTGTCCTTTGCCATGGATTAGATGGGATTAGAGTCAGGAATAAGGAACTGGTCTCTGATTTACTGGCGTTTGTCTTTCCATCATCTCCCTATATCCTCCACTAGTATATGATCTCAATGAAGAAAGGGACTGGGAGTCATTTTCTCCTATATTCCTGGTATCTAGAATAGCACCTGTCTCACAGCAGGCAATCAATAAATGTGTTTTGAATAGCAATTGAATAAATATGTCAACTGAAGTTTACTCAAGCTGGAGAGAGTTTTCTGCATGTGGAAAAATTATTTAGAATAATTGGTGTTTTAATTATTCACTTACATTGAGTTGCAGAATTTAAATCCTAGTTTTTCTCAAGCTTTTAAATTCAATTTATAGATCTTGCTAGTCCATTTATTAATCTTGTAATATTTATATACAATAAACAATCACTTTACTTATTCTTTGAGTCATGTGCAATTAACTCATAAATTTAAGATTAAATCATCTTTAAACATTTAACATTACTTGCAACTTGATTAAATTTTGTTAGACATTTCAAACCCAATCTAAATTTTATGTGTTTGCTTCTCTCAAACATTTCAAATGCTGATTGGGTAGACTTATAAATCTAACAAATAAAATATTTCTAAGCATTTGAGCAACACTTGCAAATCTAATAAATTAATTACTACCACATGGTAGTAGGATATTACGGTAATGGCAATAACGGTGCAGTAATGCTCTCTGAGTAATTCTCTCTCACAATGACTCTGAGCTTGGCCATTGAATTGCTTTGGCCAGTGCAACAGTAGCAAATGTGACACATTGGGGCTTATTCTCTCGTACTATCTTTGGAATCTGTAGACTTCCGTGTGAGGAAGCCTGGGCTAACCTACTGGAGGGTGAAAGACCATGTGGAGCAGACGTAAGCCATCCCAGTTGAGGCCTCCTAGACCAATCAACCTTCTAGCCACCTGACATTGACCATGCAGCCTGACTATTCAGCACCAGCTGGAACCAGGCCAGACCAGAAGAGCTGTTCAATAGACCCAAGAATGGAGAAAGCTTAAGCTACTAAGTTTGGTGTGTTTTTTAATGCAGCAAAAGCAAACTGATATACAAACTGAAATCTTTCTTGTTGCAATGGGCCTTTTAAGCCAAAGATTTTTCCTTGAAACCTGGACCATGCATCTGTTTTATAACAGACTCTCTTTCACAACTTTTGCCCTCCTGATTTGTATTGATGAGGTAATGAACCTCTCCATCCAGATTTTAACTAATTCACTACTTGATTGGATTCCATACCCTTCTAATATTCACTTTCTTTCTTTTACCAACTTTCATTCTAAAGTCATTGGTCAATATCTCCCTCATGGTCAATGGGCCAATTACCCTTCTAAGTATAAATTTTGATAGTTTTAAATGAATACAGTCTTGTGTCACTTAATGATAGGGATATATCCTGAGAAATGTGTTGTTAGGCGATTTTGTAGTGCAAACATTGAACCTAGATGGGTTGGCCTATTACATACCTAAGCTATAAGGTTCCTAGGCTGCAAACCTACATAGCATGTTACTGTACCGAATACTGTAGGCAGCTGTAACAAAATGGTATTTGTATATTTAAGCATAGAAAAGATACAGTAAGAATACTGTATGAAAGATAAAAACTGGTATACCTGTAGAGGACACTTACCATGAATGGAGCTTGTGGGACTGGAGGTTGTTCTGGGCAAGTCAGTAAGCGAGTGGTGAGTGAATGTGAAGGTCTAGGAAACTAGTGTACACTACTGTAGACTTTATACACTTAGGCTACACTAAATTTATTTAAAAAATTTCTTAAACAATAAGCTTACTGTAATCTTTTTACTTTATAGACTTAAAATTTAAAAAATTTTTTGACTTTTGTAATAACAGCTTAAAACACACACACATGGTACAGCTGTACAAAATTATTTCTTTATATCCTTATTCTATATTAACAACTAATGCCCTGTGTTACGACATTATGATGGCTATGACATCACTAGGACTTTTTCAGCTCCATTATAATCTTATGGGACCACCATCGTATACGTGGTCTGTGGTTGACTACGAAGCTGTTATAGGGCACATGACTGTACACAAATGTATTTAAAAATTTCTTGATATAATAAATGATTCCAATAAAAATTAACATTAAGATGATAACAGAGAATAACATGATTATCATTAATATATTTTATTTATCATTCATTTCATGAGTTGAAATTTTATTTCTAGTACACTATGTTTTTTTCCTTTAGCTATCCTTATAGGCTCATAATTTTTTCTCAGAATTTTTTCAGTGAAATATAATAATTATTTCCTTTTTATTGTTGAAATTGTATCATTTCAGCCTATGGAAGATCCTTTAAGTTTGCTCTTATCTTCTTGTGCCGCCCCAGTTCGTATGAAAGCAACCTGTAATATTTAATATGTTGTATTTCCATTTTCATTTGTTTTGAGATAATCTTTAGATTTCCCTTTTGATTTCTTTTCCAACTCATTGGTTGTTTAGAAGTGTGTTGTTTAGTTTCTACATATTTGTAGATCTTCTCACTTTCTTCTTCTTGCTGATTTCTAGTTTTATACCATTGTGGTCAGAAAAGATAGTTGATATGATTTTAATCTTCTTAAATTTACTAAGATTTGTTTTGTGACCTATCATATGATCTTTCCAGGAGAATGTGCCATGTGCACTTGGGAGGACTTTAAAATTTAAAAAAATTTTTGACTCTTCTGTAATAACACAGCTTAAAACATACACACACACACACACACACACACACACACACACACACACACACATTGTAAAATGTGTATTCTGCTGTTAGATGGAAATTTCTGTATATGTCCATTAAGTCCATTTGTTCTAACACGTGGCTCTGTTCTAATGCTTCCTTGCTGATTTTCTGTCTGGACAGTCTATCCATTACCGACACCATTTTTTTCAGAGGTATGTTCTTAGTCGGGTTGGAAATTGCTACTTTTCTATTTCTATTTCTAAGAGAAATTAGTATTAGAGCCAGAGAGAGCTATTAGAGGAAAAAAGCATTTAGTCCAGGGATTGTTAAGTTGAAGTACATGATGGATAGGCTCTATGAAGTTTGTAAACACTTGGAAATGATTTGCAAAATGTTTTTTGTGAATTTGTTTTTCCCTGAAAAGAAAGTTCACAAATTTCTTCAGATTCTTAAAGGAGTTTTGGTATTAACAAAATAAAACATCCACCACCATCACCACAAACCACAACATAGATTTAGTCTAATCTTTTCACTTAGTGATAGGTCAGCTGAAACCCTGATAGAGTAAATCACTTGCATAAGGTCACACAGTCAGTGGCAGTGCCTAGGGTAGAGAAAGAGAGCGAGCCAGGTGGTGAGCTCAGTAAAGAGGTTAAATGTTCTGAACTATTAGACTGGGGTTCTTTCTCTTACGTGAAACCAGAGTAGGGAATCATTATACCCAGAAATAATCATTAAATTTATATTTTAAAAAAGGTAACACTGAGATTTGAAGGAAGAAAGAGGACTGTAGATGATGAAACAGAAATAACATTGAGAGAAATTAAACAAGATGAATCAAAAGAATCAGAGGTTTAGAAGTGATTCTAGTTTGAGAAAGAGATTGAGAGAGACATTTGGTGAGGGGTGTAGAACTATGTGAAAGTGCTTGTCAGCAGCATGGCTAGAGAATGGTGGTCACTGAGAAGAAAGCAAAATGTGAAAACATTTGTAGAATACTTTTCAATCAAAAACCCACCAGGTTTTTTCATAGAAATTGGCAAGCTGATTCTAAAATTTATGTGGAAACTCAAAGGATTGAGACTATCCAAGCAATCCAGGAAAAAATAAAAATTGGGGAACTTACACTACTGGATTTTAAGACTTCTAAAGCTACAGTAATCAAAACTATATTTGATGGTACTGACATAAGGGCCAACAAATAAATCAATGGAATAAATAGCCCAGAAATAGATGCACACTTATACAGGCACTTGGTTTTTGACAAGGTGCCAAAGCAGTCCAATGGGAAAAGGATGGTCTTTTTAACAAGTAGAATTGGAACAACTGGGTATCCCTACAGAAAAAAAAGTGAAATTCTAGCCCTACCTTACATCGTACACAAAAATTAATTCAGGATGAATTATAGATCTAAAATAAAAGCAAAAACTCTAAAGCTTCTAGAAGAAAACAGAGGAGAAAATCTTTGTGACTTGGGCATAGATAAAGGTTTATTAGGACACAGAAGTAATAGCATAAAAGTATAAATAGAGAATGAATAATAAATTAAGCTTTATAAAAATTAAAAACTTCTGTTCATCAGATACTTAAGAAAATGAAAAGAGATAGGGAAAGATATTTTGCAAGACATATATCTGACAAAGATCTGATATCCAGATATATAAAGGACTTAATAGTAAAAGGACAAGTCAAAATTTTAAAAATAGGCAAAACATTTCAATAGCCACTTTACAAATTAATATGTATAGATAGGTAATAAGCCCATAAAAATGCTTATCATCATTATTCATTAGGGAAATGCAACTTAAAACCACAATGAAAAACCGTTACACATCTATCAGAATGGCTAAAATTAAGAACTTTGACAACATCAAATGTTAGCAAGGATTTGGGGCAATCAGAACTCTCATATATTGTCGGTGAGATGAAAAATTATATGGTTACTTTGGAAAAAAGTCTAACACTTTCTTAGAAAACTAAATATACATCTACCTTATAACTGAGCTTTATAACTTTCATCTTAGATGATTACCTAAGAGAAATAAAAAAACCTATGTCCACAAACAGACTTGTATAAAAATGCTCATAGAAGCTTTACTTATAGTAGAGCCAAACTAGAAACAGTAGTTTGGTATACATCAATAGGAGAATGCATAAAATGTAATATATTTGTAGCGTTTCAAACTATTGTTAGATACAATAGCATGAATAAATTTAAAAAATGCTATGTTGGTGAAAGAAGTCTTACACAAAAGAGCACATACTTTATGACTCTAATTTATAAACTTGAATGGTTAAATATCAGGCAAAATTAATTTATGGTAGCAAAAAAAAAATCAGACTAGTGGTTGCACCCAGGGAATAGGGATCCAGGACTGACTGGGAAGGAATATGAATAGAATTGCCAGACAAAATACAGGATGCCCAGTTAAATTTGAATTTCAGATAAACAGTAATTTTTTTAATACAAGTATTTCCCATGTAGTAGTTGGGGAATACTTATACCAAAAATGTATCCATTCTTTATCTAAAATTCAAATTTAACTGGGCATCCCATTATTTTTCCTTGTAAACCTGGCCACCCTAGGCATGAAGAAACTTTCTAGAGTAATGGTAGTGTTTTATATCTTCTAGGCGTTTAGGCTACACAGGTATATATGTTTGTCAAAATTTATCCAAAAGTACATTAAAATTTTGTGTATTTAATTGTAAATTTTACCTAAAAATAATATGACATTGAATTCTAGTTAATACTATGTATGCTGAAGTGCTAAGTATATTGATGTCTGCCACTTTAAAATGCACAGAAAATAAGGTGGATTGATGGAGAGATAAAAGAATGCATAAAATGCCAGATATGTGACAAAGCAAATACCATAAAATGTTAATTGTAGAATCTAAATGGTGGGTATACAGGGCTGACTGTACAATTTTTCAACTTTTCTGTATGTTTGGAATTTTTCATAGTAAATGGGAAGGATTCAAATTGGCAGTTATCTAAGAGGTTCACTTTAAAATGTGAGGCACTGATTTGCAAAGAAAAGGCATGGACTTAAAATGTTCCATTACTGTAAGACTCTAAGAAAAGCCTCGCCTTATTTTTATGCAGCTCAGGGAAGATTACCCTGGAAGTAGACCCAGCTGTCTGTTATAATTCAGAACCCCTGACTATCACTGGAATCTTTAACCCATTTCAGTCCCAAATTTTGGACTCAGTAGCCTCAGCTGCTGAGATGATAATTCTCATCTACTTAGTATGGTGAGTATATACTACTCCGAAGGTGTAGAAATAAGCATAGAGATAAGAAAAAAGTACAGCAAATCCATGGTATTACCACTTTCTGTTAGGTTTAGAAATAAAATTTGAAATCATCATGATAATTTGTATGTATTATTTCTAAGGCATTTGAAATATTTAGGAGAATGTTATGTTAGAGACTCTGACATATTAGACTTGTGATATTAACTTGAAACACTTAAGATGATTTGATATTAGTCTTATAATTTATTTTGGAATTTGTAAAAAGTTGAAGGAATAATAGATTTGTATAATTTGAAATGGGTTAAGAATCTGATTACTTTTGTAACCGGTGTTCAGATTTTTAAGGTAATTTGATTTATGGAATCTTTAAATTAAGATTTAAAGTCTAGAAAAGGAATTTAAGTGTTTAGGATGGTTTTGTTGGAAAGAAATGTAAGTCTGATTTATTAGAAGTTTGATGAGCTTGAGAAAAAGTAAGTATATTACTTTCATGGCTATAGTTTGAAATGCCTAGGAAACCCAAGTAACCAAGCTTATTAACATATTTATTTTCCTAAAACATAAATGTTAAATACCTTTTAAAGAATTCTGTTGTTAGCAGCTAAGATAAAACTTAAAAATATATACCATTTTACAATCAAAGTGGTTTGGGGAGTAGGGAATGAGGGACTATCCTTTCTGTTTGTTGGAATCTGAAAGGTTTTTTTGAAGAAATGGCTTTTGGGAAGGGCCCTGAGAAATGAGAGAGAGGACAGGAGAGAAGGGCAAAGGAAACATTGAAAGAAAAAGCATAGAATTTTTCCAAAGAACACAAGTAGTCAAATGTGACTGGGTCATCTAGGAGTTACAGTGGGAAGGTAAGGCTGCTTAAATCATTGGGCTGTGAGAAGCCACTGGGGTGTGCTAAGCAGAGAGGTGTGCTATGAGACCCCTGCCTCAGCAGACTCTTCACGCAGTGCAGTGTAAGGTAGATAGACACAGTGCAGCCTGAATACTAGCAGACCTGTCCAGTCCTTTGTCCACTTTTTTGTTTATCTATCCATTCACCCATTCATTTCACTCATACAATCTTTCATATATTTGAGGCTTATGGATCACTTACACTGTCAGGCTCCGTGCTGTGAGGACCCACAGGTGATGCGATATGGTCCCTGCCCTCTAGAAGCTCACTGACATGTAGGAAAGACAGTCGGTGAATAGACAATAGCAATATGGCAAAGGCCTGGAGGACTTGCTGTTCAGTGAGACGAGGCAAAGTACCCTAGAGAAGGGTGGGTATGCGATTATATCACTCAGAGATAATGAGCTGTTTAGTGTCTTGGCAGTAAACATGGAAAGGAAAAAATGAAGGAACATGTTCTTTTCATCTTTCTATTATAATATTTCAAATATGAAGAAAAGCTGAAAAGATAGTACAACTAAACCCACATACCTACCACTTTAGTTCATGAACACTTGGTCATATTTGCTTTACCTATACCTGTATGTGTATGTTTCAGAAACACTTGAAATTTGTAGACATCATGGCATTTGACCCCAAATATTTCAGCAAACATCTCTAAAAATAAATTCAGCTTACTACATTAAAACAATGACTTTATTACACCTAGGAAAATTAATAATAACTCCCTAATATTCAGTTCAGATTCAAATTTCCCTAATTGTGCCCCTAAATGTTTTCACAGTTGCTTTTCTTAAGCCAGAGTCCATTCAGGTTTCATATATTGTATGGGGTCATTATGTCTCTAACTCTAGAACAATTCTCTCACTTTCTTTTTAATGACATTGACTATTCCACATTTTCTATTTGAAGATTTCCTTATAATATATCTTAGCATTATTTTTTCTATTCCCTATACAGCCTGTAAACTGAAGTGAGGTCAAAAGGCTTGATTTGATTCAGGTTAACCATTTTTGGCAGAAATACCTCCCAGGCAATGATGTATATTTCACGACATCACATCAGAAGATCTCTAGGGTCAGGCTGTTCCCACTATTATTTATTTAATTTATTTTTTTCACTTCTTGTTAAGATATAATTCACATGCCATACGATTTTCCCATTTTAAGTGTACAGCTCTATGTTGCTTAGTAGTCCCAGAGCTGTGTCACTATGCCACTGCAGCTATCCCACTATTACTGGTGCTAAGTTTGATCACCTAGTTAAAGAAGTGACCACCAGCGAAGAGAGAGAGTTTGATTTCACAAAGATTTATTGAGCTTGATGAGCCAAGCCCTGCATGGGGCACTAGATTCAGGCAGCAGGACTGAGAGTTTAAGGGGTTCCACATGACTTTTGAGAGTGTAGCCCCAGTGGGGTGGTAGGGACAGAAGTCAAATCCCTTTGGAAAAAATGGGTGTTGGGAAAGTGGAACACCCACAGGACAGACCTAATTTGGGAGGTCTTAAAAATCATAGGAAAGCAAGTGCTGGGGAGGTGGCATGAAGGGGGTGCAGAGTAACCTTCTGGGTAATGCTGGGTGAAGCTTAGGCAGCCAGCATGCCTTGCTTCTCCTTTCTATATTCATATGGCCTTATTCCTTCTGCCCCACTGCTCATCTCTTCTAGCCTTTCTCATTGTAGTTTTGCATTTATTTAGAACAGGTTTACAGACAAGCTCAGGAAATCTGAAGCCCAGGTGAGAGGGGTTGGGAGGAAATCAGTATTTGCTGAGTGCCGACCCAGTGTCAGGCCCTGGCACGGGCTTCACGCATGTTATCTGCTTTTATCCTCACAACCACCCTGTGAGGTGGGTATTTTATGGAAGAGCAAACAAGTCTGGAGAGATTAAATAACTTACCCAACATCATATAGCTGGGGTTTGTGTGCACAAGAATTAAGTCTGAATATCAGTTTTGAGGAAAATGGCAAAGTTGTTCCTGCTCTCTCTCACCCTCACCACCTCTATTCTTGGATGTCCTAGGGTTCTTCAGTCCCTGAAACCCTTCTTTCTTTCTCCAAACCTCACAGCCTCTTTAGACCTCTTTTCCTTCTATACTCTGCCTTAATTCAAGGTTGGTCACATGGACGCTCACCTACAATGAGCCAGGCAGGCCATCTCTATTGATGAGTTTATGGACTACAGTCAAGACCACTTTAGACTCACTCACCTGAGGCCAGGGCCCAGGCAGTGCACAATTCCAGGAAGTGCCATCAGTACTGGAATCTATGTGAATGGTGCCCCCCTTGCATTGTGCAGCACACAGCATAAGCACCTGAAACCTCAGCGGAGGTTTCTTTCTCTCTCCTTTCCTCCCCCCCGCCCGGCCTTTCTGCCTTTCTTCCTTCCTTCTTTCTTCTTTTTTCATTTTTTAGTATGGAACCAGTGAACAAGATGTTCACAGGACATAATGTGAGATCAAGGTTATGGTCAATGTGATTAGGCCTGGCTACCTGGTGTATCCTTGTTCCTTAGGGATACAACCTGAAGTTCATTATTCTCAGTTGTGTACACAGAATAAGAAAAGGCCAGGAGTACCCAGAAGCATAGACTTGCTGCTTTTTATACTGTTTTTAGGATAACAGATTCCAGGAATCCAGAACCTTCTGTTTTGTACAAATCTCTAATGACTATACTTGTCAGTCAGGGCTATGGTGGTCAAGCCATTCCCAAGCTGGCATTTTTCATCCTTAGCTCTTCAGAAGGTTGGAATGTGTAAATATATTTACCTTGAGAGCCTCAGTTTACCAGATGATGGCTATTTGGCCTGACTTTATGTTTGCCTCATAGTTTCCCTTAGTATGATTTCATCTGTTCCCATGTAGTTCTTTAAGTATTCCCAGTCAACTCTCATGGAGTAGGGCTCACCAAGTCACAATATTATGGCTCCCCACCACCTGACATGGTTGCAGCAAGATGGTCACCAGGAGCAGCATGAGACCTGATGCCCAATGTGGCCCTTCTCCTTCTACCCTGGCATTTGGTTCTCTGGGGCAATATTTGATAGCGGTGGCTAATTCCACTTGCAGCAGTTTTATCTTTAGATTGCAACTCATATTGTCCTCGATCTTTCTCAGCCACCTATCCTATGTTCTCTCAATTCTCTGAAATTATAAGACATTGCCTAATTGCCCATTTTTGGGTCACATATTAGTTGAATATTGGTCTGTCTGGGGGCAAAAGACATCCAGAAGAATATTGGCTTAAACGTTGTATTTCTTGACTTCTGGTCAAGATGGCGGAGTAGGTAAATGCTGTGCTTGTTTCCTTTCATGACCACATCAAAATTACAACTAACGAATAGAACAACCATCAATGAGAATTGCCTTAAGTCTAGCTGAACAGTGACTCTATAACTAAGGATATAGAGAAGAAGCCACATCAAGACTGGTAGGAGAGATTCAGAAAGGGCTGATCCCATCCTCATGTGTGGTGGTTGAGAATCAGAAGGGCTAGCTCGGCTGTGAAGTTCCCCCTGAGGAGTGAGGGGTCCCAGCCCCACACTGGGCTCCCTGGAGCACCAGTGCCTGGAAGAGAATTTCCCACAACTTCCAACTCTGAAAACCAGCAGAGATTGTGGCTGAGTGACATGGAAGGCCGCTGGAGCCCCAGGTTCTTCTCTTAAAAGGCCCACACATGGACTTACTCTCTGACAGTCTCATTCACTCTGAGCTCTAGTGCTGGGGCAGCAGGTCGGATGTATAGGGAGAAACTGAATTGTCTGCATTCAGAGTGAGGGCTGGAGGGGCAGCTTTTCCCCAGATAAGTACTGGCAGAATCTATTGTTCCTTTTTTGAGCACTCTCCACTACCAGTGTACAGCTGCAGGGGCTACCATATCTGAGTCTCCATCATCCTGGCTAACTGATCACCCTACTTAGTGATTCCATGAGATCCTGCCCCATCCAATTTGCAGCCCATCCAAGCCACTTCCATCTGCTTTTTAATACAGATAGCTTTCTTGACTCATGATGTGGCTTTTCCAAAGATTTCTCAAAGGTTCACAACACCCAAAAAGCAGCATCTGGCCTTGGTGTACCCTGTACCTCTTGCTGGGCAGCCCCAAGGCTGTCACTACTGGCAGCTGGCTTTAGTTTGTGGCTTGGCCTCTTGAGGCACATTCAAGCCCAGAGTGAGTGATGGCTATTTGAAGATTGCTTGATGGCTCATGCCAGGTGGCCCTGGGCAGTGAATAGGCTGTGGCTGAGCTAGGCCTGAATTGGAGCTCCTCCTAGGAGGCCTTGGGGCCGGCACACCTGGTGGCCAGCTTCTGACTGAGTGGAGCACCATCAGGGGCCACATATGAGGACAACAAACCCAAAAGGAAGACTGAGCAGGCATCAGAGCCCTGCTAAAGTGAATCCTGCTCAGTAGGGTCAGTCCCTGCACAACAGCTTCTCCACTATAGTCACCAGCCAGTCCTCATAACCAAACAGCTCCAAGAATCAATCCCTCCCACTAACGTACAAACAGCAACCAAGGCACAACTACAACAGGAAGACACACATAACTCACACAAGGGACACGCCTGGAGCACCTCGCTCAGATGACCAGGGAGATGGAGCCTCATAAGACACCTACTACATAAAGCCACTCTATTAAGACCAGGAAACATAGCAGCCCTACCTAATACTTAGAAACAAATATGGGGAGGCAGCCAAGATAGGGAGACAAAGAAACATGCCCCAAATAAAAGAACAGAACAAAGCTCCAGAAAAAGAACTAAACAAAATGAAGATAAGCAATCTACCAGGTACAGAGATCAAAACACTAATTATAAAAGGAATCTCAGTGAACTTAGAGGAAGAGTAGATGAACACAGTGAGAACTTTAACAAAGAGATAGGAAACATAAAAATGGAGATAGCATAAAAAAGACCAGTCAGAAATGAAGATTACAATAACTAAAATGAAGAATACATTAGAGGGAATCAACAGCAGATTAGATAAAGCAGAATATTAAATCAGCCATTTAGAAAGTAAGGTAGCCAGAAACACCAAATGGGAATAGCAAAAAAAAAAAAAAAAAAAAAAAAAAATTTTGAAAAATGAGGATATTCAAGGGACCTCTGGGACAATATCAAACGTACCAATATTCACTTCATAGGAGCACCAGAAGGAGAAGAAAGAGAGCAAGGAATTGAAAACTTATTTGAAGAAATGATGTTAAACTTCTCTAATCAGGCAAAGGAAATAGACATACAAGCCCAAGAAGTGCAGAGTCCCAAACAAGATACACCCAAAAAGGCCCATACTAAGACACATCATAATTAAAATTCCAAAGGTTAAATTCATACAGAGAGTCTTAAAGACAGCAAGAGAAAATCAGTTAGTTACATACAAGGAAGCTCCCATAAGACTGTCAGCTGATTTCTCAACAGAAACTTTATAGGCCAAAAGGGATTGGCACGAAATATTCAAATTGTTGAAAAGTAAGGGCCTACAACCAAGATTACCAAGCAAAGCTATTATTTAGAATCAAAGGGCAGATATAGAGCTTCCCAGACAAGAAAAAACTAAAGTTTATCAACAGCAAACTAGTACTACAAGAAGTGTTAAAGAAAGTTCTGTAACCCATTTTCCATTTGCCCCAAGAATATTTGCCAGTGGTGCTTATGGCTGCAGCTTTTATCCTGAGAGAACTCATGGATTACAATCCTAACCTTACTCTCAAAGTTTGCCATGCAATATCTTGCCTTTATTATTATTTTCACATCACTCTAGTATATTGATAGTCTTTGGAAACAAATAACATCATTCTATATATAGCATTCTGTTTTTAGTAGTGTTATATCCAGTTATAAAATATAGTAAACCTGGATAGCTAAAAATGTCAAATTCTAGAAAATAGAACATTCTTATGTGTGATGTTAAATTAACGCTGGCTGTGAGATGCACTTTTTTTTTCTAAATGGGAAAAGGGTTAAGAAGAAGAAGAAAAATAAAAAATATGAGTAATAAAATGGCAGTATATATATCTATCAATGATTACATTAAATGTAAATGTATTAAATGCTCCCATCAAAATATAGGGTGGAAGAATGGATAAGAAAACAAGACCCTTATATATGTTGTCTACAAGACACCTGCTTCAGATCGAAAAACTCACATATACTAAAAGTAAAGGGATAGAAAGAGATATTTTATGAAAATAGAAACAAAAAAGGTGAGTATGAATACTAATACCAGACAAAACATACTTTATTTTAAAAAGTTTTAATTTATTATTATTATTATTATTATTATTATTAATAGTAGTAGATGTAGTAGTAGTAGTAGTAGTGATGTTGGTTAACAAAATCCAGTAAGTTTCAGGTGTGCAATTGCAAGGCACATACATATTGCATTGTGTGTTCTCCTCCCATAGTTAGATTTCTTTCTGTCACCACATATTTGACCCATTTTACCCCATCTACCTCACTCCTTCACCCTTGCCCCCTATCCTCTGGTAACCTCTAGTCTATTGCCCATGTCCATGAGTCTCTGTTTGTTTCTCTTGTTTATTTGTTGCTTTTAGGTTTATATCCCACATATAAGTGATATCCTGTGATTTTCAACTTTTCTTGTCTGGTTTATTTCACTTAGCATGATTATCTTAAGGTCCCTCCATGTTGTTGTAAATGACAGTATTTCATCCCTTCTTATGGCTGAGTAATATTCCATTGTATATCTGCACCACAGCTCAGCTTCTTTATCCAATCATCTATCATAGAGCACTTCAGTTGCTTCCATGTCCTGGCCACCATGAATAATGCTGCTATGAACATCGGTGTGCAAATATATTTTTGGATATGAGTTTTCAAGTCTTTGGGGTAAATGCCCAGTAGAAGGATTGCTGGATCATTTGGTAGATCAATTTTTAGTTTTTGAAGAACCTCCATAGTGTTTTCCATAGTGGGTGTACCAATTTGCAGTTCCACTAGCAGTGTATGAGGGTTCCTTTTCCTCTGCATCCCCCCCCCCAACATTTGTTATTACTTGTCCTGTTGATTATAGCTATTCTAACAGGTGTGAGATGGTCTCTCATTATGGTTTTGATTTGCATTTCCCTCATAGCTAGCGATGATGCGCGTGTTTATATATGTTTATTGGCCATTTGTATGTCTTCTTGAGGAGAAGTGTCTGTTCAGGTCCTCTGCCCATTTTTTGATTGGATTGTTTGGGGTTTTGTTTTTATTGAGTTGTATGAGTTCTTTGTATATTTTGGATATTAGGCCCTTATCAAAGGTGTCGCTTGTAAATATATTTTCCCATTCAGATGGTTGTATTTTTACCTCGTTGATGGTTTCTTTTACTGTGCAACAACTTTTTAATTTGATGTAGTCCCATTCATTTATTTTTGCTTTTACTCCCCTTGCCTTTGAAGTCAAATTCATAAAATCTTCTTTAAGTCCAAGGTCCATGAGTTTAGTTCCTGTGTTTTTTTCTATGCATTTCATAGTTTCAGGTCTTATATTCAGGTCCTTAATCCATTTTGAGTTAATTTTGGTGTGTGATAATAGACAATAGTCTAGTTTGATTCTTTTGCAGGTGGCTTTCCAGTTTTCCCACCACTATTTATTGATGAGGGTTTCCTTTCTCCACTGTATGTTTTTGGCATTTTTGTCGAAAATTATTTGCCCATATCAACATGGGTTTAATTCTGGAATCTCGATTCTGTTCCACTGTTCTGTGTGTCTGTTTTTCTGCCAATACCATGCCATTTTGATTATTGTCACTTTGCAGTATAATTTGAAGTCGGGCAGAGTGATGCCTCCTGCCTTTTTCTTTTTTCTTCAAGATAGCTTTGGCAATTTGGGGTCTTTTGTACTTCCATATGAACCTGATGATTTTTTGTTCTATTTCTTTAAAAAATGCTGATAGGATTTTGATGAGGATTGCATTAAATCTGTATAATGCTTTAGGTAATAAAACCATTTTAAGTATGTCGATTCTTCCAATCCAACAACACGGAATACCTTCCTGTTTCTTTGTATCTTTTTCGATTTCTTATAGTTTTCATTACATAGGTTTTTCACATGTTTCTTTTATTCCCAGATATTTTATTCTTTTTGTTGCAATTGCCAAAGGAATTCTTTTTCACTTCTTTTTCTGACAATTCATTATTAGAGTATAGGAACACTACAGATTTTGAACATTGATTTGAAAATTACAGATTTTTGAACATTGATTTTTGTATCCAAAAACTTTACTGTATTTGCTTATTGTTTCTAGTAGAGTTCTTACGGAATCTTTAGGGTTTTCTATATAGATAATCGTGTCATCTGCCAATAGTGACAGTTTAACTTCTTCATTTTCTATTTGGATGCATTTTCTACCTTTCTCTTTTCTGATTGCCCTCACTAGGACCTCCAATGTTATATTGAATAACAGTGGCAATACTGGACAGCCTTGCCTTGTTCCTGATCTTAGAGGAAAGGTTTTTAGTTTTTTACCATTAAGTATAATGTTGACTGAGGGTTTATCATATATGGCCTTTATTATGTTAAGGTACTTTTCTTCTATACCAATTTTGTTAAGTGTTTTGATCATAAATGGATGCTGTATCTTGTCAAAGACTTTTTCTGCATCTATTGATATAATTATGATTCTTATTTTTTAATTTGTTACGTTGTGTATCACACTGATCAATTTGCATATGTTGAACCATCCCTGTGCCTTTGGGATAAAGCCCACTTGATTGTGGTGTATAATCTTTTTAATATGTAGCTGTATTCAGTTCACTAGTGTCTTATTTAGGATTTTTACATCTGTGTTCATGAGAGATATTGGTCCGTTGTTTTCTTTTTGTGTGTTATCTTTACCAGGTTTGGTATCAGGGTAATGTTGGCCTCATAAAATAAGTTGGGAAGTATTGCCTCCTCTTTGATTTTTTGGAAGAGTTTGAGGAGAATAGGTGTTAAATCTTCCTTGAATGTTTGGTAGAATTCACTGGTGAAGCCATCTGGTCCTGGACTTTTACTTTTTTGGAAGGTTTTTGATGATTGTTTCAATTTCCATACTGCTGATCAGTCTATTAATATTTTCCTCTTATTACCATTTTACTGTGTCCCAAAAGTTTTGATATGTTGTACTATCATTATCAGTTGTTTCTATGTATCTCTTGATCTCTCTTTTTATTTCTTCTCTGACCCAGTCATTCTTCGGTAGCATGTTGTTTAATCTCCATGTACTTGTGGTTCTTTCCTCTTTCTTTTAACAGTTAATCTCTAGCTTCAAAGCATTATGATCAGAGAATATGGTTGGTATGATTTCAACCCTCTTATATTTGTTGAGGCTATCTCTGTGTCCCAGTATGTGGTCAATCCTTGAGAATGTTCCATGTGCACTAGAGAAGAATGTATAGCAGCTGTTTTGAGATGAAAGACTCCGTAAATGTCAATTATGTCCAGTGGTCTAATGTGTCATTTAAGGATGTTATTTCCTTATTGATTTTCTGTTTGGATGATCTGTCCAATTCTGACGTGAGGTTTTTAGGTCACCTACTGCAATAGTGTTTTGGTCTGTTTCTCCCTTTACTTCTGTTAGTAATTGCTTTTTATATTTCGGTGCTCCCTGATTGGGAGCATAGATATTAGTAAGTGTTATGTCTTCTTGGTGCATGATTCCCTTTCTCATTATGAAGTGTCCCTCAGTATCTTTTTTTGCCTTTTTTATTTTGAAGTCTATTTTGTCCGATA